>WFKH01006014.1:39043616-39055831 GCA_016163765.1 Magallana hongkongensis
TGAACGGTCTGCGGGGGTTATGAATCATACTGCAAACGACACGCTAACGCTGAAAACTTGTGTGAAATGTTCCGAGAGCATCCGAATGGATATAAGATGAAAGATTCCATAGTATCCGCGTAGACTGTTTTCATCCTTGACACTTTTTTCGATTAAAAAAAAATGACATGTCAAAGCGAAGATCTTGTGACGGGAACGTAAATTTTGGACAGACTATACATTGATAGCACTAACTCCACGGACTTGCACGAGCTGATCTCAATCCTCCAAGAAGTCGTACTACATATGTAGTAACAAAAGCACTTGTGTCTGTATTAAAAGTTTACCCTAAGGTAAAATAATAACATTATTTACTATAGGGTGAACTTTTATTATTGTATTTCAGAAACAAGTGTGTGTGCATAGTTACTATGGAAACCGGTTGTTCCTTCTTGTAATGTTGATCGACAACAACAATAAATAACGTACTTTTACCTATTTTTTAGCGGTGTTTGAAAAAAAAACATCAGAAAAAGAATACATAAAAATCGTAATATGCTTCCTTTGGTATTTTATATGGACTGTAAAGGTGGCGATCATTGCATAAGCCTTAAAACGCTTTTAGATTCAAAGACATGAGGAAATTGATAACTTTTGAGACGGCGACTATAAGAAAACTGGATGGTAAATGTCTAATGTAATAAATATTAAAGCAATAATGTTTTGGGTGATTCACGCGGATATGAAGGTAGCTGGCATTTCTACAATGCTTGCTACCTTTAAAGCCAATAAAAGATTACCGAAGAAAGCATTTAACTGATTATATTTACATCTATCTTGAATTCATTTAATCAATTATTCATAAAAATTAGTAAAAATAAGTAAATTATCATTTTTGTCGATAAGAACTTTACAGAGAAGGAACAGCTAATGTTCCATTACGGCAGAAGTGTGAAAGTTACAATGGTAACTACACCTACTTGGAACTCTGAGGTCAGTCCGTGCAAGTCCGTGGGGCTCGTGCTCTCAACGTAGCTTTAGTTTCGGTCGATCAAGAAATAATCCACGCAAAGTCAACAGCAAAGTACAAAGAAGATATCAATGAACGATTTTAAAATTATTCGACATTATAGCTGCTTTAAAACTAAAATTGTCTTTTAAAAAGTTTTTTTCTCAAGAAAATACATCGTTGACATGCAATATATTTCAGTAAGTCCTAAAGTAAAAACATTTAGCCTTTGAAGTTAGCCTTGTCAAATAAATTTAACGTGTTAATTTTATACTTTTCTCGAAAACTAAAAAAAATAATTAATAGGGAAAATTGAACCAACGACAACAAAATCAAGAGCTCTTACGTTACATAAAATGTGCTTTAAAAAAAAAACATGAGAAACGTTCAATATGATTTTCATTGGTCGAAGAATCATAGTTTGAATCATAATGGGTTGGTTAATTCAAGGTTACATCATCTGTAAAACATTAATATACCTCTATAATTATCACATGTAGTCAAAAAATTCATTGCACACAGATATGAAAATCACGTTAAACTGAACTGCAATGTAACCACTTGTTTCCTATAAACACCTTCACTTCCTGGTTTCTTTCAGGCGTAATGTCAAATTCTCAATTCCGGGTTCAATGCATTTTCTTCAATTTTCCCTTCCTTTATTGATGTTCTGCAAAAAAGACTGCTATTCGTTGATTGACAATTCTTTATTCGTATTAAGCTATTTTAGAATGTAGCCCAGATGTACTAAGTGCGTTATACACATTTGTTTAAATCGTTTTACACCGTGCTCTACTGAAACAAACAATCGAGGTCAACAAAAATTTTCTCTAGAACATTAAAAGGAACATGCAGCTAAAAATAGAAGTATCGCGTCATGCCGTGGAATACCCGATAGAACTCCTCAGATTTATCCTACTCAAAGTGTATGCGACATCCGAGGAGCTCCGAATGGTTGAGCGGGTATAAACTCAGTGTAATCCGTACTCATATACTCATACATTCAATATGGCAAGTGAGAAGTTAATGATTTTAGACCCTGCTTATAGAAAGCTACAGAAACTAAAGTAATTGGTTAGAGATGAAAATGCCACATCTAAAATCAGCGCTGGGATTGATGAAGTTATTGATCTATTAAAGGTTAGTGTGACAGCAGCAAATTGTATCACTGGAGTAAAGAGTCATAGATTCTGTACATTTAATTTTGAAATTTAAAGGATTAATTTCTGTTAATTCATTTTGCGCCAGATATATTACAAAGTTTTAGTTTTAGATTATGAAGAATCATTGTAGAAAAGTTAATATTCAATTAACAATTTTTTTTTCTTTGCATATGTTGCAAAAAAAAGGGGGGGGGGGGTAAGTTTACATTTTAAGTAATATTTAAAGTTGTGACTAACATTTAATCATAAACAAAAAAAGATAATCTTGAAGCAAATTGCTATTACTATAGTGAATCTTACCTCAATGTCAATTACACTGATGCAACATCGGTTATTCTCTGCAGGCTCGTTACGATTATTGCGAGGGGATCACATCCGACCCTAGCAAGGACCTCCAACAACTCATGCATTCCACGTTTCATCACCAGTGGCAGAATGATCATGCTGAAGGAAAGTTGTCAAGAGTCCCTAATACCATGATGATGTCTGGGAAGTTAGAAGGTATACATAGAGTGTATACTTTTATTTTATTTTCTTGTGTTGGATAAATACCACAGTTAAATATATATATTTTTTTATTTTACATTGACCATTGATTTATCTTTATAATCTGACAACTTCAAAATTTTGATGACTTAGAATTGGCAGAAAATTGTTTGATTAGCGATAACAATTTTATGCTAGTATTTCAGTAAGACACAAACGCACATCTACAGTCTTGATACAACATACAGTAAATTTAGAAAAAATAGTTCATAATACAAAAAATTACGAATTCTTTATTATATGTGAAACATATCATTATCTATTATAAATCATCACAGATAATGATATGTTTCACATGTAATAAAACAAATTATAATTTATTATAGATCTAGATATTTAAAAATGTCATAAAGCAATACATGATGAATATTGCCTGCCTGAAATTTTGAGGCTTTTCTCACTACTCGGATCGAAATAGTATCTTCTTATAATCACTCTTAACTTTTCTACCCCTTGCTTCATAAAATTACAAAACACCGACATGTAAAAGCGTATTCAATGAGTATCAAAATATTATTTTTAGCGCAGTTTCTGCGATCGCTTACAAGCTTGTGTAACGCTAAGCGAGTCCTGGAACTAGGACTGTTCACCGGATGTACGGCTTTGGCGCTTGCGGAGACCATTCCTGAAGACGGGAAAGTGGTGTCCTGTGAACTTCACCCCCATATTGCCGATCTTGCAAGGTCATATGTAAATAAGACGAAAGTTGAAATCATGAAGGGTAAAATTGAAACTTGATTTTTTGTTTCCAAAAATTTGATGACTGGCTTACTCGCATGCTTTAAACGTTCATTTGATACGGGCTTTTTATTCTGATATTTTACGATGTTTTTTTTTTTTCATTTTAACTTAAATATAATAGGTCCCGCCAAATCATCTCTAGAGATTTTCGCAAAAAAGAAGGAACAGTTTGATATAATTTTCATAAATGCCGACAAAGAGGGTTATATCACCTACTACAAGGTAACAGATGAGTCAAACATGTACCTCAATCTATTCATCTAAAACTTCATACTGTAAACCAACTTTTATTCGCCAAGGATTTTATTTTGCGATTTACTGGAAATATTCTGGTTTACATTGACTGATTTTGCGATCAAGATGTAGACTATCTGGAAAATAATTTGAAGACTATTAGCAACAACGAGGCTCTCGTGAATCTCGTGAAATTTTCTCGCACGCGTATTAAAGCTGGTTTACGGTATGTGATAAACAAAATGTTGTCAAATAAATGTTAACTCTTTCTACTTAGGAAATGCAAATTTAGTACAATGAGAGTCTGTTAAACAATAAGACCGTGTTTCTTCTGCATATAACATGTGAAAATGTTTGAAAAATGTAGGGATCATCTTTTCGGAAGATGCGCTTATCATATTATATTTAAAATCAATTCAAGACAAAAAGATCCGGAATACAGCCGGATTTTATCCCTTCCTTCTGAAATTGACAACAGTTGAAAACTCACGATGTATTTTTGTAGATGATATGGGATTTGGGACTTTTGGCGCCAAAGGGAACGATATTAGTGGACAACGTGCTCTTTTACGGGGACCCCTACTCTAAGGAGGGGCGCACAGGTGAAATGGGAGAGAGTATTATCAACTTCAACGAAATGGTCAGAAAGGATGACCGAGTCCATAAGGTATTGGTGTCAGGCTGTTCAACCAAACACTTTTGTGTTACATGTACTTGTCGGCCGGATATGGAATATATATACATGTAATCATAGGCGCTCTCCAGCTAAATCAGTAGTTCAAAAATTCCACCCCCTCAACTATAACAGCAATAAGGCGTTGATTTTATTTTATAGGGGTGACGATATTTTAAAACTTAGATCTAGATGGGGAGCGCCTTTACAAGACTACATGTATTTTCAGATGTTACATTTTTTTACTCCATTATATTAAGATGCACAATGCTTTTGTACACTCCTATAAAATGTGCAACATTTTGATTTTAAATTATTGATTTTAAATTATAATTTTCCGAACCATCGAAAGGGAATAAAAAGAGTTTTAAATGTCTAGTACTTGGATCAAATGCTTTATCACCTTGATACTGCAAGTGGTTATTTTCTTTGATGTTGCTGCAAAGGTTTCAGGATTAACAAATTAAAAATTAAGTCTGGAAGATCTAGGATATGTTTATACGTTACAGTTTGCACTGATTTTCGTGTCATCGTATATATTAGCTGGATGATAGAAGAAAATATTATTAACATGTAATAGACAGAAATATTGACAAGTTGAAATTTGTTTAATGATTCATCTTGTTATGATACCAAAATCACGTGCAGTTGAGGGGCGTTCCTTCGTTTGAAAAATTCAAACTTATTAAATTCACATAGTAAAATTAACAAGAATAATGTCCTTACAAAAATTTAGATTTTTTAGAATTAAAAATTTGTCTAGGTTTTAAAGAACGTAAATTTTTATAAAATACAATGGGCATAAAGAACCCCCCCCCCCCCCCCCCCGGGGAAAAAAATAATCTGGATCCGCACATGCAGAATAGATTAAAATATATGAAACATAATTATGTTTATTAACTCCCCTGCCCCAAAAAGTGCCAAATAGGAAAAATTTACTCAACACAATATCATTATTATCATTAGAAAATCCCCTCCCCTTGTTCACCCAGATTCCTGCACTTTGCGACGAACCGAATAAGAGTAATCTGTCTTATTTTGACATTACATTGTATCTTTATTCGCTATGCCGACAAAAAATAGTGAAATTGGCATGCATGCTTTTGTCAAAATTTTTATTTAACTGTAGATAACGGTTCCCATTTGTGACGGCCTTATGATTATACGAAGAAATGAAGATATTGGCAGACAGAAGTAAAGGAAAATACTCCACGGACCAATTCCATTCTCCTATCAAGCGACATTTTAGTGAATAAATTATTATTTGATTTTAATTTAATTATGAAATTAATTATATTTATATATTACATAAAATATATTTTCTATATGGCATGTTAAACATTGCAATATTCGATCTTTTCCATTTGTATTGTATAAATATTCATTTGTATTGTATAATTTTCTATTTGTATTGTATAATTTTCCATTTCCATTTCCATTTTCCATTTCCATTTCCATTTTGTATAAATTTATACAATGCAAATGGAAAATTATAGAATACAAATGAAAATTATGGAATACAAATGAAAAATTATAGAATACAAATTGAAAATTATAGAATACAAATAGAAAACAATACAATACAAATGAAAATTTATACAATACAAATAGAAAAGATCGAATATTGCAACGTTTGACATGCCATATTTCTAAGAACATATTTCATGTAAAATAAATCCACCCTCTAGTTATCATGTGACCTTATAGCAAATAAATTGATTCATTGCTAATATTAAAATAGTCTTGTTTCTTAAATTAAAAAAAATTGATTGACGAAATCACGGTTTTTGAAATTTGTATACGCGTAAGTAATTATACAAGTATATTGTATTTAGTTACTGGGTTAGAGTAAAAAAAATATTCAAAGTTATTAATCATTGTTATATAATAAGCATTGCATTCAAATGATGCCCATATTTTCGATCTTGAACAACAAAATGCTTTCTTTAGTGATTCATGCGGGACATGAAGGTAGCGTCATTACATTTAGCGGGGTATGTATAATGTAATTTTTTCTGTAATGGTCGATAACTTCATAGCCTGCATGAATCATCAAAGATAGCGTTTAAATTTACACCTTTCTTGTAATAAATTATTGAATTAATCATAAAGAGTAGGTAAAAGTAACTAACTTATTGTTAAGGTACATCAGTAAATTAGATATGGGAATTTGATTATTTCGTGCAGTCCGTGATTTTCTTAGCTGCTGTAGGTTTCGACCGATCGATAAACTGATAAGAACTGGATCGTGTAGATTTCAGCCCTGTCAGTTTCTATTTATAATTACAATTGGTTTGCTTGAGACATGGAGGAGAAAATACTCAGGAAAAGTAAATATAACCGGATAAAGTCTAGCTATATGTATATTTTAATTAAATCATAAATTACTTACATGGACGCACAAATTACATGTTAGTTCATGTGTGATATTTTCTTTTAAATTTTTTTTATTACAATTAACAAATGTTGCTAATATTTACAGTCATAATTTTTTTTTCATGTGTGTTTTGTACAGTGTTCAGCAATAAAAAAAACTTCCGAAAATCGTCATATTGCCTGAAAATTCGAAATACCTTATTCAATTTAATTTTTCAGATTTTTATGTATTATAAATTTAAAACAGTGACACAGAGTTCCGATGGGCCAATAATATGTTACATCTCAATGTGTGTATGTTAACATGTCACTTTAATAAATGATTTACTTACTTATATTGATAATCACTTGGTCCATATTTGTATAAAATGGGTGAGAGAGAGAGAGAGAGAGCAATGGAAAAGGAATTTAAATTCATTCATAGTTCAACATGGATAATAGGTTTTGATTTAATTTAACATGTGAAAAGGTTTCTCTTGAAAATGAAACACTTGTGTGTTCCGTAAAATTGTTGGAATATAGACATCAAATGTAATCATCTTAAATTACTGCTATTCGTTTCCTACCTCAAAACTAGAAAACAATGTCTTACAACTGTACACGTATCTGGGAATGCAGATTTGATCGTAACTAGGTAAAACTGATTGGCTAGGCATAGGTCGAATTTGATCTATATAAAATTATCAACTTTAAATGTAACCTTTTTTTTTTAAATTTTCCAATGCAAACAAATGGAGATGAAAGTTCGATAAAATTTCACTTTAGTTACCCCCCCCCCCCTCCCCGATAATACCTTCACTTGGCAATTTCCGTAACCGCATTTTTTTTTCATCGGTTCAGAAAAGGGCGCAATCGGCAATCCTCGGCTGATTCCGCTACGCTCCATACATATTGTCGAGCGCGCGAGACATCCGAGTAGTTCCGAATGGAAAAGGGCGAGCGAGATCCGCATAACCTTTAAAACAGTCAGGACCATTGTTAATTTTTTATTCAATTATAAAAGATTGATAAAGCGATTTAATAAATTAGGAGCTTTTCGGAATTTCATTTTGTAATATGACATGACATGTATATGTAACCTCATTGGCAAAAGAATGATAGTAAACTAATCTACAGACATCTTTACTGCATAAATTAACCTTGTGATTAATAACTTGCAACTATCTTATCTTCAGGGGTCATAAATACATAACGTTAAATACGGGTGATGCAACAACATACTGTGCATTGGAAATTACAAAAACGATGTTTATTACTTTGAATCCTGATATTACAGTTAGTTAATAACCTGCTATTAGTTAATAACTGCAATAAATGTTAGAATTATCATAAAACTGCTGTCTATATTATCTTGAAAATTAAACAGATACGGTAGTAAGTGGGTCAAAGGGTTGGACTAATACCCCAAATACACGGAAGTACAGAGACTGATTTAATTGATATTGCCATTAAGCTAATACAAAACAGAAATATTTATCCAGAAAAGGATAAATACATTCATACACATGTAGATTAAATTTTGCAAATATTAGTTTTTATTTTTTATTTTAAAAAAATCTATTTTTTTTCTTTGCAGGTTGTTTTCTATACATTACATGCATCAATAATACAAAGACCTTTGGAAATTTTAAATCATCATTAACATACTGTACACTGTGAATATACTTCTTTCTCATTATAACACACATGCTCCAAGTTTTTAAAAATAAAATATTTCTTAAAAATAAAATGTTTTTCCTACCTACCTACCCTAATTTTTTTGGTCAGGTGACAGGAAACAGGAATATATTTTTTTTTTTTGGCCTAAGTTGTAACCTTTGTCCCACTGACACCCGTGCTACCTTGTAAAGAAAATATTTAGGGTATAGTTAAATTTAAATTCTGTTTATCTCTTAAATCTGATCGTGTAAATAGAATAAAGTTTATTTGTGAATCATGGACCCATTGAGAAGATAACATTAAGAAAACAAGCATAATTTTTAAACGGTGACGTGAAAATTCGGTGAAGGAATTGAATTGGATTTTTCTCCCTTACACCTTAAAAACTACTTGTGAAATTGTGTTTAAAGATTGAAATAATTGCTTTAAAAAAAGTTTACTCGACCCTTCCTGACTCTTGATAGATTGTTCGAGACCAAATTCTAAGCTTTAAAATATCTTGTTTGCAGCAAAAACAATTTAAAATACACCAAAAATCATATCAAATGAATAATAGATTAAATCAGTCTTTTATTTGGGAATTCATTTTTTTGAAAAAAGATATTTTATTGAACATTTTTTATTGATCAGTCAAATAATGTATCGGTAAGTCGAGCCACCTTAAATGCTATTTAGTATTTAACAGGTCGTATAATGTTGGTGTGGTGCCAGTTTACAAAAATGTCAATGGACAGTTCTGTACAGGCACGTAGCATCGGAGAGGGGGAGGGGGCTAGGCTCCACTTCTCTCCCAGCAATTTTCTGAAATTTATATATAGAAAATTAGATTATGGTGGAGTTGGACCCCTACTTTTTCGGTAGCATGAAATAATTGAAGTGAAATTAAGGAAAGTAACATTGAATTTAACAATATTTATTGATATTTTTACAAAAGCAGGTACAGATATTTGACATAATGTGCAGTAAGATTGGGACAAAAGCCAAAAGGCTTGTACAAATCCCTCTCTTAGATAAGAGAAAATATGAGAGGTGGAAATTACCTGTATGTTTGATGGAAAAAAGAATAAGAAAGCTTCTATAAAAGAGAGACAAAAAAGCATCCAAAATATATCAATCATTTTAAAAATCGATGCTACGTGCCTGCTGCAGGATATGCATGTCTCAGCAGTTACAAACTGATACCTTTTTTTTTTTTCATCTAATGTAGATTAGAAACTTTAAAGTATCACCTTTGTTAACACGGGATTGGAAAACAAGTAAATTTTAAAATAATGAAAGTATAAATGATAGCTTTAAGGGTAACTGATTGCCAGTCAACATCTGACACACATGAAGGAGTGTGCTAATGTTCCGAAAATGCTCATCTTACTTATCAGTGACCCGGGATCCTACGATATACATCTGTAGGCCTAGCGGTAGCTAAATCATTTTGACGAAAAGTCTATCGAAATTGAACAATATGAAGAAACAGGATATGCTATAGGTTTCCTCTTATAAAGTTCTTCATTTCTTAAAATATTAATATCTAAATAGGTTAAAGCATGCGTGTTACAAAAGTAGGAACTTATGAGTAGAAGATTTGTTTAAAAAATAATATAACAGTTTTTAGAATGGATAGCTGATATAAGTGCTTTCTATGAACTTTTTTCCGATATGTAATTAATTTCCATTTCAGGAAACAAATTATGAACTAAAACAATGTATCGGATATTTAATTAAATATTTCTGATTGCTATTTTCACAGGGTGCGCAAATGATGCAATCTAGAAATGAAGCCCAGCATTTAGTGGAATGTGATCTTTGTCAGCAACCAGTCTCGTTTTTCTGCAGACGATGCGGGGTCAATCTTCGTGAACCGTGTGTCATAATACATCTACGCGTGAAATCTAAAAACGGCCATGAAATGGATGACGACGACACATGCCACTGTGATTCACATCCCAAAAACGATTGTTCTGCATACTGTAAAACTTGTGATGCTCCAACATGCTTACTTTGTGTATCTATCAAACACATATCGCACGAAATGTCTGAGCTGTCCGATAAAATTCAAGAACTTTTAAAAGTAATCGCGAAAGAAAATGATCGACTTCAATCATCCAAGCATGAATTAGAAAGAATTCTGGATCAAACGACGAAGATGTTGTCCTCAATATCTTCATATTACAAACAAAGGAAAGATGAAGTTACAGCACAGGGAGAAGAGTGGCACGAACAGATCGAGAAGACCGTGAAGAAACTTCACCAGGAACTGGATGACATGCAAAAGGAACACGAGGCTGTACTACAGAAACAAAAGAAAGAGTTTGAAGAAATGATTGGAAAAGTGGATGAAATGAACAGGAAAACAAATAAATTACAGAAATCAAGAAACGTCAAAGAAATGCAGACTCTTGTACCAGTGATTCAGAATCGGAAGAATTTAAATGAGGTCTGTCAGAATTCGTTTCCGACATTTTATGAATGCAAAATTGATCCAAATTATTTGCAATCTTATTTTGGATACATTGAAAAAACACAGGAAAAGAAAACGTCGCTCTTGGAAAATAAATTCATAGAAAATGAATTATCGGGTAAAAGAATATTAGATGTACCAACAGTTACTTCTGTTATAGACACTGGGTTCCCTGCTTATGAAAAGAATAAAAATCGACTGTATGACATGGTCGTTACCGACGATAACAAAGTGTGGATGGGAGGATATAGCGAAGAACTTAAGTTGTTTGATCTCCAGGGACACCTTCACCACACCGTCAGCATTACTACCCAAGGCATGTACTTATGTATGTACAACAAACAAGTAGTATACAGTGATGTACTTGATAAAGCCGTTAGAATAATATCTGACACCGACACTGTGGTGACGATGTTCACTACCGGGGACTGGCAGCCATACGGCGTATCAAGCGCCAGGTCCGGTGATCTACTGGTCTGTCTCGATAAAGACGATCAGTCCAAAGTCGTCCGATACAGCAGTACCGGTACCGTGCTCCAGGAAATCCAGTAAGACTCGCAGTGTCAACCTCTGTACAAATGGGCGATTTCCATCACCGAGAATGTCAACGGTGACATCATTGTAACTGACTGGAAGAAAAAAGCAGTCATTGCTGTCGATAGATTGGGCATACTCCGGTATTCGTACTCGGGTGCCTCTTATTCTACGGTTACCACCAATTCTGTCGGTCACGTCATCGTTACAGATTATGAAGGTAACAAGATTCACATGCTGGACAGAGACGGGCGATTCCTGAGGTACATCATTCCTGAAAGAGGAATAAATGGACCCCGCGGCGTGTGTATCGTTGGTCAAGGTGAGATGATGGTGGGAGAGAATCTGACCGGAATCGTAAAAAAAAATCAAATACATAGAAGATTGAAGGCACATCTGTGTTATTTATCATTCTGTTACAACAATAGTATTGGGTATTTGACATTTATGACTTTGACTCTTACTATTTGTACAACTATACTGCATAGGTCAAGTATCCATTTACAACAGAGTATAAAACTCGACTCATGCTATATTTAGACTGTAAAGCGAAAACCAAACAAGAGGCCCATGGCCACATCGCTCACCTGAGCAACAATAGACATAATAAAATCAGCTTTATGGAGTCATAATTATACAGAATATCTGAACAATGTCGTATAATAGATCCTGCATAAAAAAAAAATCCCCCTACATATTCTTATGTTTATCACTGAGCCCCTTTGTAACAGGATGGTTTTACAGTCATATCACATATTGAGCATTGCAGTTATCAAGAAGATGATCAGACTTAAACAACTATTTATATATGGATTATAAACCTGCATCAAATTTTGAACCCCTTGT
>WFKH01006014.1:39056857-39082171 GCA_016163765.1 Magallana hongkongensis
CCATTGTGGCCCCACCCTACCCCCGGGGATCATGATTCGAACAAATTTGAATCTACACTACCTGGGGATGCTTCCACACAAGTTGCAGCTTTCCTGGCTGGTCAGTTTCGGAGAAGAAGATTTTTAAAGATTTACTCTATATCTTCCTATGTAAAAATTCGACCCCCCATTGTGGCCCCACCCTACACCCGGGGATCATGATCTGAACAAACTTGAATCTACACTACCTGAGGATACTTCCACACAAGTTTCAGCTTTTCTGGCCAAATGGTTTTCGAGAAGAAGATTTTTGAAAAATACCAACAAATTTTCAATGATTTTTTATTATCTCCCCTTGAAAGAGGGCGTGGCCCTTCATTTTAACAAACTTAAATCCCCTTTACCTAAGGATGCTTTGTGCCAAGTTTGGTTGAAATCGGCCCAGTGGTTCTGGAGAAGAAGTTGAAAATGTAAAAAGTTTACGGACGGACAGACAGACGGACGGACAGACGGACAGACAGACGGACGCCGGACAAAAAGTGATCAGAAAAGCTCACTTGAGCTTTCAGCTCAGGTGAGCTAAAAAAACCAACTTAATGCCACAACGCCGCTTAATTAATGATAAAATTTGTATACATTAGATGTTGCGTTGTACAAAATTTTCAGCTTGCACATTATTACTTGATTTCAGATTTTTTTAAATGCAAATCGATTTTTAATGCAATATCAATCATACAGTAAATTCACTAATCTCCGTTCGGAACATGTAATAAAAAATTTGTTTAAATTTTTTCAAAATTTTTGTTACGGCAGAAATTAGTACATTACTTAGTAATCTGTGTGTAGCTGCATTCGTTGTGTGGTAACGGAGGAGGTAAAGAAATATAAGTATACCGACATTTAATTTTCTAACGATTACGTCATTTGTTTATATGATAATAAATGATATATTCACATATTTTGGTTTTCTTAATTTCACAGGCTAAAACGACCTTGCGAAATGCGAGAATTTCATATTCTTAAAATTTCTGTATAGAAATATAAGCATAGAGAGGTATGATAAATACATATAGATAAGGCGCGCTGTGTGTCGTAAGTTGAAAACAACAGTTAGACGTATCGTATTCTCGGGGGCCTATTATTTTAATTAAGACAAACTCCAATTATTCAAAATTACAACAAATACAAAAAAAAAACCATCCAAGCGTTAAACTTTATAACTCCGCAATTTTGACATCGTTTTCTGGGCATTGTGACGTCAATTTTTTCTTTTCTTTTCGTTTTCTTTGCCGTTATCTCATGACGGCAGTCAACTATGTATGGTACAGTAAGACAATCATATGTAATTATTATTTCGAACACTATTACTCTTCAGAGGATAAAAAGAACTTTGATAACAGAACAATCAAGGAGAACATTCAGTTTCATCAATCCTCAAATAAACATTACAAGCGGGATTTTTTCTGCAGTGACTTTACATCTTGTTTAATTTGTCACATGATACAAAACTTGGAAAATATTTCGTCTAGAAGAATATTATTTATTAACAGACATTTACCTGCAGATGTGCGACAATGCTTTGAATTCAAGATTGAAATGAATTTCATCAGATCGAAGTGGCTGTAGTTCAAACTGTTGCGATATGACAATGATAACCGCATATGTTGCAGGTTTAGAAACGTCATCAGCATGGACTTTACTGTATAAAAGGTACATTGTTACTAATTGTGCAATTCCATTCAAGATAGTAATAAAATTTGTCGGATCGAAAATGGCTTTAGTTAGGACCGACGATATGAATGTAACACGGAAATGATGACAATGATAACCGCATATGTTGCAGGTGTAGAAACGTGATCAGCGTGGACTGTACTGCAAAAAGGTACATTGTTACTAATTGTACTACGTGTAGAAAAATTATGAAAAGACATACATATCGATTAGTTTGAAAACAATTTTAATGCGTTTATCAAAGTTATACTTCAGTAAAACTACTGAAACATGGAGGAGGAACGCCATGATAGGAGTTACTCTTTTGATCCCGTATATCGCCATCTTCTGAGGGCCAGGGGGTTAAGTCAAAATAGCGACGTCCCTCAGGACCTGAAGGCTGAAATAAATAGGGCTATAGAGCTGTGTCAAGTAAGATACATATAATATGAAATGTACAGAACGGACTTGCAGATAGCATGTAAATGTTAAGTAGACCTATCTTGATATATATACATATACTTTTATACTAGTTTATATGCGTCACGGTTTAATTAAGGGATAGGGAATCATTCTTTGAGTATTATGAGGTGATAATTTTGGTCGGGGCATGATCAAATCAGATAAAGCTTGAAGAGCTTTATGATAGATTTGATCACGCTCTGACCAAAATTATCACCTCATAATATTCAAAAGAATGATTCCTTATGACTTATATTTATATAATTTTCAGCAATTGTACGATTAAGTATTACAATATTGACATATTTATGTGTTTTTAATTTCTTTTAATTATGCAAACCCCGCTTGTGCCCCAAGAATACGTCATTTGAATTTATTCGACTGTACATTACAAAATTGATTCGTAAAGTTATCACAAAGACATAGAAAAATCTAAATACACATGTATATCGTTTTTGATACATCAAAGAATTATTCACGTTGTCTCGAATCTGTTTTTTTTTTAAAAGATCGTAAAATGTTAACAACGTGGCGTATTCTTTAAATCTAAAGAAGATTTCCAAAAGAATATCCGGGGGTTGGGGGGTTGAAATGAAGACCAGTATCCATCCAAGAGGATGGGGCCCTCTCTTCCATTCTCCTATAAAGTCTAATGTAAAAATCTTTTGAAGATAAATTGTGGTAGATAGGGCATGGTTTCGGCAACACTAACTAACGCCTTTTTTCAAGTTCGATTCAGTTCATTTTACTCCATAAACCTGTGCGTGCACAGAATAAAGTCTAATTAATCTTTAAATACAGTTCCACCAAATGGTCAACCAAATTGAATCTAGATGTTTATCTGCTTGCGTATCAGGTTTTGGGCCTTTTTTTTCCTTCGAGAATATCCATACCAATAGTTCAATAAATTCCAAAACCCAAAAATTGGTCTTTTGAAGCAAAGATGGCAATATTGTGAAAGCCAAACGACAGAGCCTACTCCGGCCCTAGCCAATCTGATTAAGGAAACATTCGCTTATCCGTGGGAAGATGCTCACAAAGAAGGCAGAGTGTCATACTATGCGACTCCCAGGATGTTAACAGGAAACGTTGAAGGTATACGTACTGTAATGTAGTGTGACACCAACCGCAACTTCTCCTGCCTTTCCGGCAGAGCTCCGCTTGTAGAAAAAGTCCGAGAATATGCGATTGATGTGACAAATGTGAGTTTGAAAATGACCGTCATTCAATCGTCATCACCTGGAATACGAGTTGTTCCTGTTACTTTTTTAATACATATGGATATATTTCGCAAGCCAACCAGACAGTTTTCGATAAAGGCAATTTTAGCAAGAGTTATTTCCCATCAGCCGCCATGTTGGAGGTCAACATGCTAACTAAAGATTCTTCATTATTCACCCCATTTTATTAAATTTGCTTGGCATTTTGAAGAAGACAACTCTGTTTTTCTAACGAATATAAATTATTAAGGACTCCACTGCATTGTAAATGTGATATAGCTTAGCTTTTCACCCAGTTATTTCTGCCAAAATCGTTTGAAATTGGTTGCTCAAAGAAGAAAATTCACTGGCTCCACCACCAAGATGGCGGCCAAGAGGTATTTTCTTTTTAACGAAGACTATCATTAAACCCTTTCCTATGTTTATGCATGTGATCAGTACATGTATCTCACAATTACACCAGTACTGCAATAACAACCATGTAACGTGATCGATTAAATGTGTTGTTAATTATAGCTCCTAATGAGTAATAACATTCATTTAAGCCACTAAGAAGGGCGAGAGGGTAAGTGGTATAGATACATGTAGCAAACCGTCAGGTTCAAGTTAAAATGCAGGGTATAAAGTTATAATCTAGGTCAACAGAATTTTCATTTTTTTTTTTCATTTGCACATTTTTTAAACATTGCATGTTTGTCATAAAAGATACATGAATTTAAATTGATAATTTATGCCGACTATTTCATGAGCTTTACTTTTCTTTTTTTACACGTATAGCCCAGTTAATAAAACTTATAACAAGTGCCAGCAAGGCTAACATGGTCCTTGAAATTGGACTTTACACTGGTTGTTCATCACTTGCGATGGCGGAAGCGCTTCCTAAAGACGGCAAAGTGGTCTCTTTGGAAATTGAGAAAGGCATCGCAGATGTGGCAAGATCTTTTCTCAATAGATCACCAATAGGGAATAAAATCGAAATTATGATAGGTTTGTATTGACAATGCAGTTACCTGCAATTTTAAACTGGAATTAGCCCATTTAATATCTTACCTTCGTGCCATTTTATAACAATATATTTTTTTAAGTGCAATATTATCGAAATTTGAATATCTTTAGGGCCAGCGTTAAACAGCTTGGAAATCTTGGCAGAGAAACAAATAAAGTTTGATGTTATTTTCATTGATGCTGACAAGACGGGATATGTTCAATATTACAAGGTCAGTTAATAAGTTTATCATTTATGTACAGGGTGGCCCAGAATATGTGATACCAATTTCACTTTGAATAACTTTTGATCAAATTTATATATACACGGATATTGTGATTATCTATACATTAAAATGCGCTTTTGTTATATTGATTTTCCTGAGGAATAAAAATGGAAATTAACGATTTTTTTTCAGCACTGTCTAGTTTTGAAATGGTATTGGAGATTTTTAGTTTATTATCAAAACCGCTTTGGTGGGCTTTTTCCGATAGCAACACGATCAACTCTGTCAGGTACGTCAAACATAAACAATACCCGCCCCTTAACCACAAACTTTCTTATTGGTGGATTCAGCTTGCCGCTGGTTGGCTGCTGGTGCAGACTAAAATATGCATGGACAGAACAACAAATTATCAGAGAATGAAAAAATCACCGGGTTACTCATGACTGTCGGAATTGTGGTATTTTTCGGAAGTGTATACTTGTGACAACACATACATACGGCACATAGCTGTAGCTCTACGAAGAAAATTTAGAGTATAATAGCTACAGTACATACGAAACTTACGAAAAAATCGCGATTTACGGCGCACAAAAAATACGCTAGTTTTGAACAGATTAACATTATTTCCTACCACATTCTTTGCAAATAATCCATATAAAAATTCTTCATTCAGTTTACTACTGTTAATAGTTGTCGCTTTACTTGCCCCAAACTTTCTCTTAGAAACAACATATAGGCTAACCGACCTCGGAAAGCCGATCAAGAGTCGTCATTTTTTTTAATATATATATAAACAAACCACGCCAAGTTATCGGGCTGATGATGAATTTTAGAGACAAGTGAAGGGTAAAATGTAGGAGGATATTTTGGTGTAGATTATTTACACAGAGTGTGGTAAGGTAAAATGAGAATAAACGAATCGGAAACTTGCCTAGCGAAGATGGCTCAGTTCATAAGTACATGTACAAACCCCCTTGCACTTTCCACTTCCGCCTCATGTTCTTTCATATCATAGTTCAATTCGTTTACTGACTGTCGATTGCTGATCGAAAGGTGTAGAAATCGAGAACTTCATCTCTATCACTTCGACTAGTAAGTAGGTAGGTTATACATGTACCTTATACATGTATATACGTGAAATGAACTCGGAACACGTGCAACTTTATATATTTATGTTTTGTTTAACGCCACCGTCGCAAACCACGGCCAACATGTACAATCCTCTCCCATCTAGGATAGAGCTATGCGGACTCTGGACCGTGGCTTGAGACGATGGTTTAACGCCCGTTTACAGAGAGAGAGAGAGAGAGAGAGAGAGAGAGAGAGAGAGAAAGAGAGAGAGAGAGAGAGAGAGACTTGCTAAGAATTTAAACACAAGGGGGGAGTCGATGTTGGGAAAAAAATGAACTGTTCTGAAAAGTCCTCAAGCTCTGGCATTGCAGAAACGTGTATAGATAACTCCGCCTAAGAAAACGAGTTGACCAATCATGAAGTTTTTACATCGGCGGCGAGTATTGTTTATGCTTGACGTAACTGACAGAATTGATCGTGACGCTATCGGAAAAAGAATACCAAAGCGGTTCTGATAATAATTTGATTAATAGTACATCATATTCAAAATATAACATCAGTTTTCAATTTTTCAGATTATACGTGATTTATTATACATAACTTAATGATAGTCAAGTCAAAGTTATCTCTCTTTAACATCTATTAAATAAGCCTAGTCATTGAATTGGTGCAGCTATCTCTGTTATATTTTCTCAGAGAATTTTATTCTTATGTGAAATGCATGCATCAATGAAGTCTCCTTTTAAAATATTAAACAGGTTTAAAAAATATGCATCAAGTAAAAATTATTTTATAGTTCAATGTCAATGAACTGAATATTTTTCTGGAAAAAATGAGGACTTAATGTTTAATTTTATATCAACAATTTGTATTATGTCCTAATAAATTGATATTCCACACAGACGATTTTTGAAAAAGATCTGCTAGCTTCGGAGGGAACGATCATTGTGGATAATGTTTTGAAAGATGGAGATCCGTACTCGGGAGAGGAATACGAATCGAACTCGGGGGCGATTTCGGAATTCAACGAAATGGTTCTCCGCGATAAAAATGTCCACAAGGTACATGTATGTTTGACCCATTGCACTGAGAAGATATTAAGAAAGTTTGTCGCTTATATTGTAGTTTATTTTTAAAATGTTTCGCATACATGTACACGGTGTTTGTGCAACGACTTAGTTATGTTAAAAAAGGGAGACAATTCATATAACTCGGATTTTTTCTATAAGAGCCTATTATTAGAATGGCAAATATTTTAAGAATCGCCACATAATTGTTTTGTAAAAGCTTTTGTTAATTCTTTGTTCATTTTGAATTAAAGGCTTCGTAAGTATTACAGTTGTTGAACATTGATACTATAAGCTTGTGTTACTTTAGGTGATGATTCCTGTGAGAGATGGAGTATACCTCATTAGAAGAATGGGGGACACAGAGAAAGCCTAAACACGCTGTACTGATTTACATTACAATGTTAATAAATAATTGCGAATTGCTATTATAGGTTCTCTCTCTCTCTCTCTCTCTCTTTCTCTCTCTCTCTTACTATAGTCCTGTTCATGTGTTACTTTAGGTGATGATTCCTGTGAGAGATGGGGTATACATGTACCTCATCAGAAGAATGGGGGACAGAGAAAGCCTAAACACGCTGTACTGATTGATATAATTAAATTAATGGCATAATAATTAATAACCTTAAAAGTAATATAGTTAATAAAAACCTACTTAATAGTCATAAAAATTCATCCTTTACACAAGAGAACATTAAGACCTCTACGTTTTGCCCAAGTGAAATAAAAACCATGTGACCGCATGAACATGAATGTGCATAAATCCAAGTACAGGTTTGAGAAAGGGTTTCAATGGCTACAATAATGTAAGCAACCTCGTGCTCTGATTGCGTAAGATGTATTTAATTTAATAAAGGGTGTAAAGTAAAATACAATGTACAACGTATGGAATCGGGAAGAAATGTTTATGCCTGTTGTCTTAACCAATGCATGGATTGTAGTATTGGTATTTTATTGCGTTCATCAGAAAAGGGTCTTATGAAATTTTCTCTTTTTTTTACAAAAGAAACCAAGAAATAACGTCACAAAAATAACATCACAAACATTTGAGGTTATTTCATGACGTCGTCCGAAAATTGCAAAGCATATAGCGCGTTATTTTTATAATGAGTAGTTGTTTTTTTTAACAGGATTTTTATTATTAATTCAACATGTTATTTTGGGTTAACTCTTTATTTTTGGTTAACTCTTTAAGATATATTGACAAATTCATTTTGGGTGGTTTTTTTCTCATTTTATGTTAGATTTATCAATATATCCTGGTCCAAATATTAGCTATATTTTGAATAATTGTTGAAGAAATATTTTGTTATTAATTTTAGTGTACGTGTATACGTGCGGGGTTTTTTCTGTTAAATCATATAGTTATTCATGAACTGTGAAGGCTAAAATATTCAAATTATCTTATATTGCTGGATATTAATAAAAAAAGGAAATCCTGGACATAATAAATATTATCATTTTTGAGCAATGACTGTTGATGGTATTGTTTTTAACAATGTACAATGCATAAACTAAAAGGTACGTAGCGCACACTATACAGTCACTTATCTATACTTATAAATTAAGACATTTTGCCAATAAACTACGAAATGCCTGCACCCGAGTAACTGCTTACACCTTTGGTATTTCAACATGTGTGAGTTGATGTCCGTAAGCTATAGTTGAATTTTATCTGATAAGTAATTATTGTAAGATAAATTAAAAACCTATTTTCATTTTCGATAAACCAGCCCGAAATAGCAAATATGTGAGTAAGGTGGTGGACACGCTTTGGCGGATCCAAGGCGGTGGGAGTTTGCATCAGAATATATACTTGCATTGAAATAATATTGAATGATTATGTAAAGAGTGAATATATATCCTGGAAACCTATTTAGGGTATACATAAGAATTTAGATTCGATAAATGTTGAATAAATAAAATGAGCCAATTCGTTTCTTGAATGCGCGATTTTAGTTTTGATGAATAGAACTTTCCAGAACGGGGCAACCAAGAACGCAGTTTGACTAATTAACGTCATGGTGGAGAATGTAGAATGAGTCACCATGCATCGCGGGCAGATACCTTGGATCGGACATCTTTGGTTAATACGAAAAAATTAATAAATAAAATAGGCCAATAGACGCGATTTTATTTTTGATGGAAAAAACTTTACGGAACGGGATGCCCAAAAAAAATGGGGTTGACTAATTAACACTAATGCGAAAAGTGTAGGGCGAGTTAATGATCGAGCAGATACCTTGGATGACATCTTTGGTTTAAGATATGCAAATAAATATGCGTACACGTTTTTAAATAACATACACATTTTTTTATACCACGACAGTTTGGTAGTAAACCTTATACATTAATTTGTTGACAGTCTTTTGTGATATCTAAAATTCTTATTTTGGGCAATAATAAGTGAAATTTGTTCTAAACAACAAAATTCTACAAAGATACCACGCACTGTACACCCACTCTCTGGTTTGAAAAAATATTTTAAAAAATATAAAAAAAATAAAATAAAAAAGTATAAAAAATGTGATGAATAACTGAACAATAAAAGGGACTCGAAAAATATCTGTTTGAACGAGCTCAAAGGCACACAGTCTTCACTCATATTTCCCTCTTAATGAAAATAAAAGAGAATCTTGGATATAATCTAAGTGTTAATCAAAACGCAGTATGTTTAAAAATACAATGTTTAAAATATTCTTTCATTCTATAGTTCAGTACAACACTCCCTTTATTTTGGCAGTGTGAATAATTATATGTATTTACATTAAAAATCGTCCAAATGTGTTGTTTAAATATCTTGGGACATACTATAACGGGAAAAACCACCTGACATAGTGTGCATTGTTTGGTTTAGTGTAAAACTCAAGCACATTGTTTTTATTTATAAGCGGTTGATAATTAATGACAATATAGACTTGAACTCAACTCTATTGCACGGACTGTTCGGGCAATCACAACGTCATGCTGTGTTTGACGTAATCGTATTCACATGGTATCTCGGGTAATATTTTTTGTGTCAAAGAGTGTGCGACATTTTCAAGACTTGATTTGTTTAGAATAATAGTATCACTATTATGATAGAATAATTCGTAGTTGCGCTATGCCAAGACTAAATGAAAATCAACGTATTTGCGCTGTTGGAAGGCTGCATGCTAGCTATAGGATGGCCCAGAACGTTATTGCACGACAATTTAGTGAAATACTATCCGTTCATTATGGAGACGTTTCCTACAATTCGGCAACACTTTAGATCGACCACGTTCAGGGCGTCCCCGTGTGACGTCGGTTCGTCAAGATAACCATTTCAGACTCGTGCATCTACGAAACCGTTTTCAGAAAGCAAGTTGATCGTTCGTGGCATCCCCGGTCTTAGGCGCATCAGTGCAAGAACTTTACGAAATTACTTGCGTGAGGATACATAATGTAACATCACACCTAGACGTCCTGCGATACGTCGAATACTACTTCAACGTCATCGAACTGCACGATTAGCACGGTGTCAGAGACATCTACATTTGAGGTACCGATTCCAAGACTGGGCCGATGTTTTGTTCACTGATGAATCAAGATTTCATTTGGACAGAAGTGACGGTCGCAGTAGGGTTAACCGCCAGGATGGGGAGCGTTACTCGGATGCGTGGGTAGTGCAACGTCGACAATTTGGAGGCGGTAGCGTAATGGAGTGGTATTACAGCACGCTATAGTTTTTTTTTTACAGATAATCGATGGAAACATGACAGGAATTGTCGTGTGATTACGTTTATACATGTACGAAGACAAAACAATCTCATTGCCCTGCAACAAGATAACGCCAGACTGCATGTTGCACGTGTTGTCGGAGACTTTATTGTCCAGCAGAATGTTGATGTATGCCTTGGCCAGCAGATTCACTCGATTTATCACTTATAGAACACATTTGAGATGAAATGGAAAGACGGCAACGTCGTTTACCAAATCAGCCCGTGACGTTGCACTATTTAAGCCAGGACCTATATTTGGAACAGCATTCCTTAGGCACTTTAAAAAATTTAGTGCCGGTGTCAAATACATGTGTATGTGAAAGCGAGTGGTGGTCATACACGGAATTAAGTTTGTGAATCGCCCGCCTGCCAAGTAGCAGGCACTAGTGTGTTTCTACCGTCCTGCAAGTGACGTTTTATGACGTAAACACAAAAAATTCCACATATTTATAGAAATATTACATTTGTGAATTATGCTACTGAAATAAATGTATCGTCATTTATATTTTTTCTTATCTTTTACACTTTGATTTAAACACAGCTTCTTTTATCCGCTAGTATAATTATATTCACCTGCGTGAGAGCCTATTTATGAGTCGTATTTTGCTTTGAATAGAACAATCTGACAAAGATCCGACGAATTTCATTATATACAATCTTGAATGTACATGAAATTGCAATTGTCGCACATCTGGAAAATGCATGTTAATAAATATTCTTCTTCTAGACAAAACGTTTTCAATTTTAGGATTTGATGACAAACCAGATTTAATTAACATAACATACAAACCTCCTCTTTTGCGTCCGGATCCATGAGAAAAAGGTGCTTATGGCATTTTTTTTTTCTATAATAATATTTTTACAGAATTAAATAAAACACATCTGAAAGTTGTCAAATCTGAAATTTTCTGGTTATAAACAAGTTCTACGTTGAATTTTTGTATTGTTTATTGTCAAGCTATTTTAACAGGAAAAAAATATGACGCAGCGTTATGCACATGCAATGCCAAAAGAATTTTAATGTGAAGGGGACCGTGACTTTGAATCGTAATAAATGTTTTCAGCACTCTGTAATTTTATTTATTTATGGACTTCTTGGTAGGTCGATATGTCGTTAAAAGGGCCCATTTTAGTGATATTGACCGAAGCGATATAGACAGCTATGCTTGCGAGGTCAATGTCACTTTTCTGTGTCTTCGGTTGATTTCACTTGACATGGTTCCTTATAGCCACATATTGATTGTACAATGATGTCCATAATAGTTATATTATATAATCATCCGATTACACAGTCATATTTTTTTTAAAAACTAGTGAATGTAATACATTAGCTAAACTCCGACAAATTGATTTCCTGAGCTCTTTGTGTAATCATCCAAGGCAGAATACAGTAAAACACGCTTATAACGAAGTGCCAGGGACGGTCGATTTTACTTCGTTATAAGCGTAATTCGTTATATCCGTCAAGTTTACAACATGTAATAAAGTCTCGGGGAATGAAAATCACTTCGCTGTAACCGTCAATTCATTATAAGCGTGTTCGCTATAACCGTGTTTTACTGTAATCGTTTTATATAAGCTAGTTACGCACTTGCATGTATGTGTCTTAATAGTATATACAGTGTAGAGCTCTAGTTACTTGATCCATGCTATATAACAATAGCTTACTCATACGGTACTGTATAGAGTACATATTAAATAAATTATTATAGTATATTTATTAATTGAATATACATATATGATTAAATGCCAGTTTGACTTATATAGCTGATAAATGGTCCTCGACCATCTTTTTATGGCACTAGAAAAGTACAAAGTCTTCTATAATTAGTATTATTAATATTATCAACTTGATAGAAAGAAGTGATATATGGAGGTAAACATTTAAACTGTGGTAGACATAATAAGATATACTGGTACAGTACCAGTATCGGTAAAGTCTTGATTACTTGTGTATAATTTGTTGTTATCATGATACATTTGGGCAGGTTTTGAGCAATCATAAGTAATGATTTCATTTTGTGTTATTTGTGATAATCCAACTGAATGATCACTGAAATGTTGGACAATGTTAGGGGTGACTGATAAACACTGCTTCGTTTCGTTTGATTGCACGCACAAATTGCCTGTAAACATCTAATAAATAACATATAAATTTAAAAATTAACCAGTCCGTGAAAATTAATCAAAATAAACCACAATCGATGAAGGATGATGATTTCAACGAAAAAAAGTCGTTTAAAATATTCATATCATAATGTATTAATCCGTTTTCATCAATCAGAACCAATCTCAAATTTTGTTTTCTTTATAAAATAATAATTTCATAATGCATTCGCGTATCATTTTGAATAGTTGTAGTTACCTGGTAACTTTCATATATATGGGAAATTAGCTGTTACTTTTGTGTAATTTTCTAATCGACAATATTAAATATTTGCATTATTTAACACTATTACAGATAATTGATCTATAAGATAAATCATTCGATGATAATTTCATCGCGAGCGAGTAACAATGGACGTCTGTACATGTACCCATGGTGATACACTTTGAACTGTTTTGAGGCCTGCATACGGGGTTGAGGGGAATAGAGACATAGAGGGCAGTGCCTTATTCGAGCCGTGTTAGCGTGACGACGCAACGCAAATGATAACGAACTTGTACTTTAAACAGTACTAACATTCTCGTGAAGAAAAATCATACCGATTTAGTTTAAAACAAATTACGTTCATCAAAACTCAGTAGAATTGCTGGGACATGGCGGAGAAGCGCGATGATAGGAGTTACACGTATGACCCTGTGTACCGTCATCTTCTGAGGGCCAGAGAGTTAAGTCAACATAACGACGTCTCTCAGGACCTGAAGGCTGAAATCAACAGGGCTATTGAGTTGTTACAGGTAAGATAAATAAAGTATGTTGGCACGTAACATCGTTTGAAAGAGGGGAGGCAGACTTATCCCAAATCATGACAACCCTCCGGGCAAAAAAGGGCTCATGGCCCATATCGCTCACCTAAACAACAATAACTATAATAAAATCAGCTTTGTGGATTCATATATACAAAATATCTGAACAATGTAGTAGAATGAGACAACTACACCTCCCCTGCCATCCCTCTGATGCTACGTACCTTGTGTTTGTGTAAATGTACAGTTCTCCAGCAAACGAACCTAGATGTTTATTTGCTTGCGTAAAAAAAATTTGAGTAGTGTTTTTTTCTTGCAAATGATCAATACCTATAATCCAATGAATTAGATTATCTATTCAGAATGTATTGAAAAAAAATCAATATTGATAGATCTGTCTTTTAAAAGCAAAGATGTCTATATTGTGAAGACCAAACAACAGAGCCTAGTCCAGCCCTTGACCATCTGATTAAGGAGACCTTGGCTTATCCGTGGGAAGATGCTCAAAAAGAAGGCAGGGTGTCATACTATGCGAGTCCCTGTATGTTGACAGGGAATGATGAAGGTACACGTCCATGCACTGTAATCATTGTGACATCAAGGCAAAATGGCCGTCATTAACGCGTTGACCGTCGTTTCTCTTACTTTTTAAGTATATTGTTAAATCTTTAAGTACATGTATGTCAGAAATTTCCGAGTTAAGCGTTTTACAATCTATTGTTTTGAACGAAAAAGGAGGTTTTCCAAAATATTTTTTTTTAGGTCACAAGAATTTTCATTTCCTGTTTCTATTGCCCTTTTCTCCAACCCTATTTACATTTCATCTAGCTACAGACTTTGCGTTAACCAACAATATAGTTTTACTGTTTTTGTATGTTGTTTCTTTTTCTTCTACTTCTTGGACCGATAATTTATAATATCCATTTTAAAAAAAAACTTAAGTGATGAACAATCCACGGCAAGAGACGGTTTACATAAAGCTCTTCCCGACAGGTACTCATCACACACGGCCGATCTTGCATTAAATCCGGCGTTGAGAAACCTTGCGCCCGCTGTTACATGTAATTATTTTTAAATCTTCTCTTTTTTATCTCTCCAGTCTCCACTTCACATCATACTTTTATCATTACTCTATCATAGAGCCCTTCGGGCTTTATTGGATTTGATCACGCCCCGACCGAAATTATCACCTCATAATACTCGAAGAATGATTCCTTATTCCTTAAACAATTTTTGTAAAAGAACTACTTTATTTTGTATGGTGGTATACTTCTGCCCCCGACATGCAAGATAAGTTATGTCAACATGCAAGAAAATTATGTCAACATGCAAGATAATTATGTGTACATGCAATTTACAAATCTTTAAAGAGAACCTGACTTTTATATACTAGGTAAAATCACTTACTTACGCCAGTATCTGACATCATAGATGCAAGATGCAACATAATTATGACAACATACGACTTATTTATGTTTACATGCGACTTATTTATGTGAACATGAAAGTAATTTATGTAGAACTAAAGCCAAATTCTTGTGATTTGGCCTTGTAAATCTGTGAAAATTAAAATTCTTTCATTTGAAGCAATTTTTTGTAAACACTTCTTGACAAATTTGTTTTTACATTTCTGCCTCGAAAATTTTCCGGGAAACATCACGGACGCTTTTATAAGTGCTAAAACCGGACGCGGTATGGCAAAATCGGTCATTTTTTCAGTTATGCTCAACTATTTGTGTTGATTTTATATGGGCGCCGACTTTAAACCAAAATAAGAGTTAGCACACAGATAAACTGAGGAATACCGAATAATAATTTATCGATTTTGTGTTGGTTCAAGTGTGGCGCCATACTTTTTATAACTATTTTTAATGTCTTGGTGCACACCGGATTTGCGTTTTATACTTAGTTTGAACATAGTTTATTGTGTTAATTACAAAAGAGGATTAGATACAAGTTCTTACAACGTACATGTCCCTCTCCTAATGATAATACATACAATATATACAATTGTCATAGTGATATTACATGTTACTTATAGTTATTGACTTTATAATAGTAATATTCATAAATATGCATTTACAAAGTATTTACGAATATATAGTAAATAGTGTTGATATACAGTAAAAAAAAATAGCAAAAACAAGAGAAAATTAATTATAAAATACTTGTTAAGACTATATGATTAATCTTATAATCATTTTTGAACAATGTGATTAAACAGTTTATTATTGCAGTATTGTAGTGTTTTTGCGTAAAATTTGCCTTGATTCCCAAACTAAAAGGGATTTTCCATTAGGCTAAAAATAGATATATCATATGTCAACACAACTATAAAAAAAACCAGTATACACAGATGTGAAATGGTAACACTTTGGTGTGGTTAATATTTGTTTCTTTTTATTAAAAGGAGAGAACAACTATTGGCGGCGACATATAGAATCGATGTTGATACTGCTGATGTCGTCGGCAGCGCGGTGTCTTCTGCATGTCGCATGTCTGGATAACGCGAAGTATATGCACACTTCTATGAGAAGTAATTATTGACTTATCAAGTCAAAGTTGTTGCTTTTGTGTGCGCGTGTTTAGATCATTGAATTTGACTTTACACTCAACAAAACTTTTAAGTGTGTGAAATTCTGAAATAAAATAATGTGAAATTTTTAACTTTTTAAATGTCACAAACATTTGACGTTATTTCATAACGTCGTCCGAAAAGTGGAATTCATAAAGTGCGTTATTTTTATAACGTCTAGTATTTTTTACTTGTTTTTAATTAATATAGCACGTTTTTGGGGGGTAAATTCTTTATCTAAGGTTAACTCTTTGGGATATATTGACGAATTCATTTCGTTTTTTCTCTCATTTTATGTTCGATTTATCGAAATATGCTCAAATATTGGCTATAGTTTGAAGAACTGTTATGGAAATATTTTGTTTCATTTTGGTATACGTGTATAAATGTACGTGTTTCTTTCTGTTACATCATATCGATATTCATGAACAGCGAAAGCTAAATTATTCAGATAATTTGATATTGCTTGATTTCAAAAAAGGAAATTCGGGACCTTACAATTTTTTTTCAATCTTTAGCAATGACAGTTGATGTTATTGTTTTCAACAATGTACCAAGTATAAACTTAAGGAATGTTGCAGTCACTTATTTTTTAAATCATTATTTGATGGATAATTGAACAAAATAAGGGGATTAAAAAAATATCTGGTTGAACGAGGTTAAAAGCATACATTCTCCACTCATATTTCCCTCTGTATGAATATAAAAGAGAATTTTGAAGACAATCTTAGTGTTGATTCAAATGCCTTATGTTTAGAAATACAGTGTTTATTTGCTTTCATTCTGAAGTTAAGTACAACAATCCCTTTATTTTGGCAGAGGGTATACACGGTGTAATAAATATATTTTTGCATATTTTTGGTCATCGAAGCGGTCACGGTCCAGTAGATATAGTCTGAAGGTTAAAACTGAACACGCTCGTAAATAGGCACCGTCGCAAAGATATATAAACCCTTCGATTTCATTACACCCGATTGCATACATGAAACTCGTTGCTGACGCGTAGTATTCCTTTCGTGGTCTTTGGATTTTATGCATTTATTTCTTATTTTATGTGCATATTCTGTTTGCAAATAATTACATTGACCTGCTTATTATATGTTAGTATTCACCTAGCTTGAAAAAAGTGCGTGAAATTTGATAATTTCATCGTGACCGAGTAAAAAACAGCGAGACAAGATGTACGTCCACACAGGTGAGACCTCTACAGCATTGTGTTTCACTGAAAAATCAGAGAAATCTTTTACTGCAATTCCCTGCATCAATTTGGATTGATTTACACGGGCTGTTACATTTAAAATTAATATTTTAAACAGAAAAACACATTAATTGTTTGTTTTACTTAGAGTCTAGGGAATTCTCTAATTGCAATCCCTGGCGGTGTATCAATTTTGATTGATTAACATAGAATGGTACATTATAAATGAATATTTTATACAGAAAAACATATTGTGTTTTGCTTAAAATTCAGAGAACTCTTTTACTGCTATTCCCTGGACCAATTTAGATTGATTTACACGGGCTGTTATATTTAAAGTTAATATTTTATAAAGAAAACACATTAATTGTTTGTTTTACTTAAAGTTTAGGGAATTCTCTAATTGCAATCCCTGGCGGTGTATCAATTTTGATTGATTAACATAGAATGGTACATTATAAATGAATATTTTATACAGAAAAACATATTGTGTAAACTGTTATTTGTTATTTCACGCGCTTGCACGGTATATCATCTACTAGTGAACAAAAACAAAATCCCTACTGTTGATATCTTGGTTCTGTTTACTTGCTTGTTCTTGTTTATTGTTGTTTTGAAATGGGATAATGTTTAAAATCTAATAGTTTAGACAAATATGTTTCGAGAGAGAGTCCCAAACCAGCTTCATATTTATAAAGTTAACGTCGTGATGACGTCAAAATGTCATAACACACACTATATTAAGAGGCTGGTAAAAATAGAACGAATAGAGATAACGACAAAAAGTAAATTACTTTAGAAAGCAAATATTGTGACCTACAATCCCATAAAAGATGACAAATTTTTGTGACAGGGCCGATTTCCATAGTTTCTGGCTGTAGTCCTTTATATCAACATGCGAGATAATTATGTTGACATGCGACTTATTTATGTTAACATGCGAGTTAATTATGTTAACATGAAAGATATTTATGTCAACATGAGAGATAACTTGCATGTTGACATAAATAAGTCGCATGTTGTCATAATTATGTTGCATCTTGCAACTATGATGTCAGAGTACGGCATTAGTAAGTCATTTTACCCATATAAAAATCAAATTCTCTAAAAGGATTTGTAACTTACATGTCGACATAATTATCTTGCATGTCGACATAATTATCTTGCATGTTGACATAATTTTCTTGCATGTTGACATAATTTATCTTGCATGTAGGGGGCAGAAATATACCACCATAATTTTGTAATTGTGATGTTGCTAAGATTTTCACCCGAATACCGAATTCGTTTGAAATTGGTTGTTCAATAAGGAAAATTTATCGGCTTAACCTCCAAGATGGCGGCCAATGGAAATAACTCAGGGAAATGAAATGAATAAATGTAACATTAATACTTACATTTCAACATTGTTAAGGTTTTCCCCCTTCATATTGGCTTAGAACACCTCTGACTCATTAAGGGGTAATTATCAAACCGTTTAATTGATAAATTGAATGGTATACGACTTTTCATCTTCGTTACTTGTTTGTTATTGCATTACTATATGTAGTATAATTTTGAAGACACTAAATTCATGCATGAATTTATATTGTACATGTTTTTAGATTTTTTTTTACTTTTTTATTTTTTTTATGTATATACTTTTTACACGTATAGCCCAGTTAATAAAACTTATAATAAGTGCCAGCAAGGCTAACATGGCACTTGAAATTGGACTTTACACTGGCTGTTCATCACTTGCGATGGCGGAAGCACTTCCTAAAGACGGCAAAGTGGTCTCTTTGGAAATTGAGAAAGGCATCGCGGATGTGGCAAGATCTTTTCTCAATAGATCACCAGTAGGGAATAAAATCGAAATTATGATAGGTTTGTATTGACAATATAGTTACAAAATGGAAATATCTAACCTTCCTGCAAATAAAGTCAACATTTGAATTAACATCATGTGAATTTTAATTTTGTTTAGGACCAGCTTTAAATAGCTTGGACATCTTGGCGGGGAAACAAATGAAATTTGATGTTATTTTCATCGATGCCGATAAGAAGGGATATGTTCAATATTACAAGGTCAGTTTCTATGCACTATTAACACTAATGAAATTGGGTTAATGTAATATTAATTTTGGGTGAATTTAATATTAAAGCTGCATGGTCCGATTTTTTGGCTATCACAGTATCAAATAATTTTCTTTACAAACCAATTATCTTAGAAAGTTATAAACTTTCGCCTAATTACACCTGCGGAATCGGTCTCCTTTTAAAGTTAGAAATATTCAAAGTAAATAAAAATAATTTCTCTTTGGGCAAACAAACAAAACAAACCAAAATGCATTATGGGAATGTTTAGGAAATGGAACCGTTTAGTTTCGTCCCCCTAATGTTTGGTTTTATTCAACCCGCATGTTATACATCGATTTTAAACAAATCAAACTTCAGAAATAATAGTGAACAAAATGTATTCATGTTTATTTTTGATTTGCCAGAACATTACTTAAATTTAGACACTATTGAAAGCGATGTTAAAGGTGTAATTACAATCATCCCCGCCTCGATGCCAGGGGCGAATTTTGATATTAGGCGAAATAACGCGATACCCTTTTTATGTCGTTTGTTTTGTAAAATAAAATTTTGTACATTATTTTTTCATTGAAATATGGCTTAATTGACCGGGAAAACTGCTGTAATGTCTATTATTATACACATATTTAGCTTAACCATCGTTTAAAAGCGTACACAAAATTTGACAGAAAATCGGACCAAGCAGCTTTAATTTTGCTGGTGGTAAATTGAAATCTTAGTTAACTTAAATGCACAAAACTTAAGTGCATCCTGCAATTTTGAAATGGTGTTGGATTTAATACTTGCAACTAGTATAGGACGCTTTGACATACTATTAACCTATTTTATTCCCGACGACTTTATTTCGCGATATACCAGACATAAACTGGTTCGCAACGATTAATTTTCGCGTTGAAATCTTAACCAGACCCGTGTTGTTATTTACAAGGACTGGTTTGCGTCGAGAAATATTCGCGACAACGAGGCGAAAATTTCTCGCTCGTGAATAAAAGTTGGTTTACAGTATCAACCTGGTAAAAAAAATACTTTATATTAGAAATGTAAGATTTTTTTCAAATTTAACAGTATTTTGCTTAAAATTGATTTTAAACAGTTCGTAGAGAGATACAAAAAAAAAGGTTAACACCCCAATTGGGCCCTACCACAAGACCTTTAGATCACTATGCGACGCTTTAATCAACTGACAAAAACGCTGATATTGAAATGCCCCATCTTTACAATTTTAGGGGGTTGTACATGTAGCCTTTGCTGTATTTTATGTCAGAATTGAGTCTACCTTACAGAAGTACTCTTATTATGTATCACTTTTTTTTTATTCCCAAGTATTGCATAATTGTCGGAGAACTGTGTTTAGTATGTTTTGATCTGTCGAATTTAGTGTACATGTATACATAAACTTGATTTGTTGATTACTTGGTTTTTTAACTTAAGAAATAACATCTTCTATTCCTCTACAGAGTACTATGTCTTATCAATAATATAGAGGTTATGTTAATCAGTAATAAGGAGGCCTATGTTTATAAGGTATCCATAAATGTTAACATATAAAAGTAAGAGTTGGTTTTTCTATCTGTTTTGTTTAGAAAGAGAGTCAATCGAAAATTGAGTTGCCCCTTACGCCATATTTTACAAATGATTACAATGCGGTTTTTCCCCGAAAAAAATTTACCGCCTTTTTATTCGTAATTAAAATAAAAATAATGTCAGGGTTTCTTACGTCTGATTTTCACATTTTTGTATTTCAAAATGACGTTTCAAATGAAATGTTTAATGTTAAAGTATGCATCATCTTCAGAATCAATTATTTTTTACATTTTAAAATAAAAAATAAGGTCGACTTTTTAAACAAAAAATGTTTTGTTTGCATGATCTATACATCGTTAATTTCTGAGCTTAGTATCAATCAATATTCCACACAGACGATTTTTGAAAAAGATCTGCTAGCCTCGGAGGGAACGATCATTGTGGATAATGTTTTGAAAAGTGGAGACCCCTACTCTGGAGAGAAGTATGAATCGGACTCAGATGCGATAGTGGAATTCAACGACATGGTTCTCCACGATAAAAATGTTCACAAGGTACGTTAGACCCACTGCACAGAGCAAGAAGAGGCCTGGATGGTCGTGGGCACTCGTGGCCATTTTCAGACAGTTTCAATCTCCTTAAAAGAAGAGTTCTGTATAAAGATATAGGAAAACATTCAAATTTTAAAGTTTTAAAATATATGGAATTTTTCTTTACTAAATATTAGTTTATAGCTTAACAAATCATTTTTGAAAGTTTAAGATAGATTTGTTGACCACCCAGCCTCCTTACTCTAGCTTTTGAGGCGAACTTTTGACCAACCCCTAACCCCTCTTCCCTTCCCCTTTATTTGGTCAAATTTTAGTCGACCGTATTCTAATCCCAATGCGCGTGCAGGTATATGATTTTTTTAAAATAAATTTTATTTTGAAATTCATAAATGTTAAACCACTGTTGTACAAGTATAATTCATACAGATATTGTGCACTTTTTGATCATAAATTAAAATGCTACTTTATCCACTTTCATATCCGATCTGACCACCCCGCCTCCTTAATCTAACTTTTGAGGCGAACTCTTGACCATGCAACCCCTAACCCCTCTTCCGGTCAACATTTAGTTGACCGTATTCTAATCCCAATGCGCGTGCATGTATATGATTTTTTTTTTAATTAATAATATCGTAAAAATTAAGATACAAATAATAATTACTCAATGCTTGTGCGAACGCACGCGAAAAGGAAGACAATTCATTCTCATTTCTTTTTTGCCATCACAATGGCCGATTTTTTAAAATTTGTGTTTGTTTGATTGCCATCATTTATATACATGTATGTAGTAAAGAAAAGGCAGTGGTTGTATATTGTTTTAACCCTGAGTAATAATAAAGTATTTAAGGTGCATAATGACATTATGATCCCGTGTTTCTGTAGGTGATGATTCCTGTGAGAGATGGAGTATACCTCATCAGAAGAATTCGGGACACAGAGAAAGCCTAAACACGCTGTACTGATTTATGTAACAATGTTTGTTAATAGATAAAAGCGAAGTCCTGTTATAGCCTTAGTTTCATCTCTCTCTCTCTTTCTCTCTTTCCAATATCTCTCTCTCTATTTCTCTCTCTCTCTCTCTCTCTCTCTCTCTCTCTCTCTCAACATCAAACATAAAATGAAGAGAAATCATTCAGAGAAATCATACACAAGAGAAAATACCACAACGATTTGCACCAATCGCAACTTCTCGGGCCTTTCCTACAGGCTCGGAAAAACACCTCGAATGTACAGTGTATTAACATCACTTGATGTTAGAATTTTATACAAAATGGAGTCGCTTCCCATTAAAATAAGTATCGGCTAGACAGCCTCGTGTGTCGCTTTTTTGGTATATTTTAGGGTATTTCATTGACTTTAATAAAGTCCAGCTAACATTTCAACAGATTATAAAATGTGTTGTATTTATATAAAGTTTTATAAAAAGGGGGGTTGTCATGGACCCTAGGTAATACATTCGAGGTGTTTTTCCAAGCATGCCGGTAAGGCTCGAAAAGTTCCGATTGCGATTTGTGTTACATTAAAAGTTTAAAATCAAAGATTTCTAACTTATCTATAAACTATCACCGTGCAAAATTCACTGTTCAATTATATATAATAACTTTATTTCGGACTTTACTTTTTAAATTCAGTTCTATTTGTAATATTTTCTCATAGTTTATTTCGTACAAAGTTATTTATTCAATTAGTGATTGACACCTTTCGGACTCCATGTGTGATTTCAAAGAGACAGAGTGCCATGTCTCAAGGCGGACTGTTAATCTGTTAAAACAACATTGTACAATTATAAGTTTTTCATGTCTTGGACATCAAAGACTCATTGAGTTTATTTAATTATTTTATAACTGTGAACCTTTCAGTCAGCTTACTTATGTCATCACCTGTCAATTTATACTTATTGTTCAGATTCTTATATATAGTCATGTAAAATTGTCAATCGGCAGTCTGGAATACGGCGGCCAGCCACGGCCAGTCGTCCGACTCACCCAGAGTCTTGAGTCCGGAGGCCAATACTGGCCATATCCGACTTGTTTGTAACATGCCTGTCTGTTAAATTGTTGTAATGCTGCCATCGTTGAGTCTCGTCCAATAAAAGCGGAATCCTGCATCAATTGCCTGTTTATTTCTCTGGAACTGTATTTTGGTGGACCTTCGGGAATACGGCACACCTACCCTTCGTTTTTACTTTACGGCCTACAGCGCGCCTCAACCCTTTACCTTGTACCCTTTACGCCAACATTCCCTCACCCCGTCCGTACTGCATACGACGGATGCAGTTCCAGAAGAATTCCTAAGCACCGTAAAATCTACGCGGTCACAATTGGTGGAGAGATTGTTATAGATAAGTTAGAAATCTTTGATTTTAAACTTTTAATGTAACAGGTTATAGATTTAAAATGTACCAGCTGTCATGAGAACATGTTTGATTTTTTTTTCTCAGATAAAGTAAATAATAGTCTGTATTTAGAAAAACCTCGAGAATCTTTCATGTGACAAAAATGTTAATCCCATTGACACTAGTCTTTGATATCTTCTTAACTTAATCTCCCGGCAAATGAAATAATTGCTGGACAATAGAAGTGTGAAATTATCGTAACAGCTATATGTGTGAATGTTTATTTTTCTGGCATGTCATTACCATTTCTTTGTCATCGAAAAAAAGCAATGCCTGTCAAAAAATAAGTGTAAGGGAGAATGGTTTAAGATCTGGAGGAGTACGGTTGGGCTAACTGTGCTGGAACCCCGCACGTTAGCACAGAGTGTGTAATGTTGGGCTAACTGTGTTGGAACCCCGCACGTTAGTGGAGTGAGTGTGTTGTGTCGGACTAACTGTGCTGGATTTCCGCACGTTAGTGTTGATTTTGTGTACAGAATTATATCGGACTGTCCGTGCTGGAATCTCCGCACGTTATTAAGTTGTTATCTCGGAACTCCGAGAATCGGTTTTCATTGGAATACCATGTACCGTTTATTTCACCAACTTAAATACAACTTGTTGAACGTTTTGTTTCGTTTTGGAGTTTTTATTCAGCGTAAACTTGAGTGAGTGTAACGAAATGAGCTTTCCCCGGAATTCACCATATGGATTTTAAGAATTTTTACATTACAATTTACAGTTTACAATACAAAACAAATACAACATACGTTCGTGAAAGTTGGGTAGTATTTTAGTAGAAAGCCGAGTGGCATGCTACCGGGCTAACCGCAACTTCACGTTAAACTACACAAAAAGGAACTTTACACTTAAAAATTCATTGGTGAAATTTGCACAAGTCAAATAACTCATATGAGCGCATGTACATAAACTTGCATAAATTCAAAAACAAATTGAAAAGTTTTTCATTGACCACATTGATCTAAACAATATATTATGAATTTGCGTTTTCTAATGTAGTAAAATCAATTCCTACGTTTACGCTTTAAACTGCGTAAGGAACGTATAGAAGGTCTATGATACAGAAAATAAACACCAGCCATCAATCTTAACACGAGTGAAAAAAGAAATCGAGATATAAACTTAACAGTGTAACTTTCAACAACGATCTACTTCCTTTTTTCTGTTTGCTCCTTGAGTGAGTAATCTGTTTGAAGTACATTTCATGATTATGATGAAATGGGATGAACTACAAGTAAATGATATCCATAGTAATCCCCATGTTTTAAGATGATTTGATACGTTATCGATTCATCACCAATTAATATTGGAGATTTTTGACAACGTTTTCTAATTAATTTTACTTATGTGTATCAAATACATATGTTCCTTATCATATATACATGTATATACAATGCTAATTTTTATAAAAGATATGAAATGTAAGATAATTGTTCAACCAGTTATTTTTATAGTTGTTTTTTAAATCCTCACATTTCTCCTTATTTCACACTTATTTTCTGTTTTTATATAGATTTTATCAGAAGTGACAGCTTAAATGAATTGTTTTGTCGTAATATTTACTCGTTTTAAAGAAAACACGAAAAGCTTTTAACTATATATATATATATATATATATA
>WFKH01006014.1:39086397-39102683 GCA_016163765.1 Magallana hongkongensis
CCCCCCCCCCCCCCCCCCCCCGCCGCTTTCACGTTGCTGTCATGGTCCGCGCGAAGCATTCGGAACAATGGAAAAAGACTGTAGTCTGTCGATACAAACTGAGGACGAACCAGAAATAAAGTTCCTGTGGTCACAACCCCCGCCCTGATTTATCGATAGTACGCACGCCATTGACCTAGTGATATTTATGGGTGCACGCATGATATAGCTTGTTATTCCGTTCATTTGAAAATTTGTGTTATATTAATATATTTCACCAGCTTTTCTTAAAACTTATTAACAATAAATTCCTCGAACGATACAGAACATAGAACATACTTTTACATACACAGGAAATTTATAATTGGTATCCGTCTTGCTTACTTATTTATTTATCATTTACAGTAGATTCTCGATGAGTGTGAACATTGTATTGGTGTATGCACATTTAGTTGTAATAGAAGCATATCATCTTTTCTTGAGTACACCTGTAAATCATAAAACAATGTCAGCATTACAATGCTAGATTCAACGATAGATAAAGCTTAATTCAAATTCAACTATACATTCCGGTATATTAGTATACTAAATCTGGGTTCTGATGTCGGAGAGAGAGAGAGAGAGAGAGAGAGAGAGAGAGATTAATAATTATTTTCTCAAGGTAGTTTTCCATATCGTAAGATGCCTTTCATTTTTCATTTTATCGATAATACATGCTGTCCTTTACCGAAAAGACTTTTATGCATTCTCTCATATAAAAAGAATAAGTATATGTAAGTTTGTGGTAGCCTGTCAATCATCTGTCAGAGGGCATCTGAGCAGTGTCCGTCTCTGTCATCTGGAGGTCCCCATTGTCCAGAGGTGAGAGAAGCCAGGGGGCAGTCACACGCACAAAATCCAAGATGGCCAAAGCGGTAAGTTGTTTTTGAATTCAAAATCATTTTTTTACAAGTTAATTTTGATTTTTATTTAACTTGTGCACGTTTACAACGTTGAGATATTTTGATGTTCGAAAAAAATGCTTCCGATTTGTATGAATTTTAAAAATCGTAAAAAGTAATTTAAATATTTTCTTGTTTTGCTTATAATCTATATTTGCACGCTTTGTTGGAATAATTTTATATATTATAAAAATGATCAAATTTTCTGTCTAAGTATCAAGTTTCTTTAGATTAAATGGAATACTTCAACATGAAATATGATGCTTTTACTGAATTAATGAATGTTATCCTCATTACTTAAAGAATTGAAACACGATGTATATGCATTCAAAATGATAAAAGTAAATTTGTAGCCCCCCCCCCCCCCCAAAAAAAAGAGCATTCAAATGTTACTTGCTTAAAGAAAATGTTTAACAGGTTTTTTTCATATGCATTTTCGCCAAAAATTTTCAACAATTTTGAGTTGATATGAAGGATTCTGAGTCCAGTGACATTCAATCTGTTTATTGATCAATGAAGATAAATTATCTGTAGTGTACCAAAGTCTTGCCAGTAAAACAATGTATATTCGGTTTTTTATTGTAATAATTTATGACAGCACACATATAACTGACGAGTTATGTAGATTTATTGTGATTAAGTGGTTCTAGATTTTCGATCCCGATTCAATTTATTTGCGACATGCATGCATACAACCACTCTCTTTCGCCTTTCTTCCGGTACATCATTTCTCTTTTCATTTCCATTCAATGACCATTGAGAGGGTTAGTTATGAGACTCACTTTTTATGCTTCCTTTTCTTTACTTGGAAACTCATTAAACCTCTTTGTAAGTAAAGTCAACGATACATGTAAAACTATGGTTCCACGACACATAGACAAATTAGTACTCATAGTTGGTCTCACAGTTCCACTATATATAACACAAGATTTAGATCTAGAGAGGGGGGTCCGAATCCCTCGGACACCCCACTCCCGAGAAAAATTTTGATCCGCGCCCCGCATGCAAGAATCTATTAAAGTCTGTAAATGTACTATATAATGAATTCACTCATTGGTGAACTCGCTATCTGGTAGATAACGTGTGAACTCAAAGCGTTGCTCACGATCGTAAACTCACCGACATGGGGTCATAACCGTCGCGTAAACAATCAACTCATTCATTTGTAGGCTATTTACTTTTTAATGAACACAACCATTCTTTTATCCATACATTCAGTCAAAGCTAATCTGATTGAATCTAAATTATGACGTATTAACTCGAGTGACTGCATTGCTCTCTGACTGTATCATAATTGAATTGTTTTTAATTAATCTTTTCAATGCGTTCAATGCGTTGACTTCTCTGCTATCCATAATTTTCTGAACAAGTTTCATATATCAAAGTTGTAGAACAAATAGATATGTCAATCGGAAAACTTTGATCCAATACCTAAGACAGTTACAGACAATTGACATTTTCCACTACAAATCAAAAAGGTCACACTATGTGGTTCATGCACATCGATGCTTTTTGCCATAACAACCACCAACACGTTTTTCTGCACAGTACTAGCGTCGTCACTATCGACTTTTATAAGCTTGTAGTTGACCATTTTGTGGCCTCTACGTGTTCCCCTGCAGTGAAAAGTGACCATATTACGTACATGTGCATGCATAAGTGAGCATACCTGCAAAACCGTAGGTCTCAGCAAAAGGATTGGGCGACAGATTGTCATCTTTTTTTGGCCGAAGATTAATCGAAGATCCAAGCTTTAATTAGCATAGTACATGTATTCTGTAAACATGAACTGAACTAACTGCTTTCGTAATTACGTCAGCAGAGCAACTACAGTTAATACCGTCAGAAAAAATGTATACTTGGTATACTTACATTGCAACCTTTTTTATAACTTTTATTGGAGCATAATTACATGAATATGGATGCAACTGGTAGTTGTGAGATATTAATTCTTTTGCACAAAAAACAAAACGTACATGTAAGCAGTGAACTTATAATTTTAGACATTTCCCACTGAATGAACACTTTTATTAAGCGAGGAATACTGAATGTTACATGTAATTTAATTATAAAATAATAATTCTGCAGATGTGGGAGCTCGTGGCATTTGTTCTGTTTAGCTTGATTTTGTCGGCTGAAGCCCAGCAGCCAGCCGCAGAAGGAAGAATGGACAGACGTAAGCATTCCAGAATATCTAAAATCAAATATAAATCATATATATATATGAATGACGTGGATTTCAAAAAAATTATCATAATAATGCAAGAAAGTTCATCAATAGAGAATATACTCATACCATGTTACATCTTTTTTCAGTATGCTTCACAGATCCACAAGTTTCACAGTACTGTGCTGGCATGGAATCCTTTAAATATTTTTTCGAAGAGCGAACAGGACAGTAAGTAAAGAAACATTACGTTGCAGGAATTATTTATGCAACATTCATGTAAAATCAAAAATGAACACATACTATGATGACTGTATATATTGCATGTACTTGTAAAAAATGATAAATTTTCCATAGAATACATTTACTCACTTTCTTTCTCTGTATTTTAGATGTGTTTATAAGCTAGGATGTGCCTTCTCTGGATTCACAACGATGACACAATGCAAGAAAGAGTGCGTGTGTAGACAGCCTATATCTGAAGGATCTCAAGTGGGGGGTCCGAATTGTGAACAGGAAATCATGCGCTGGATGGCAGTTGGCGAAGTATGCGTTCAAAAGCCTTACACTGGCTGTGGGGGTAATGGAAATAACTTCATAACACAGGCCGAATGTCAAAACGCTTGCAATCCCCGGGAGCTGGAGTCGATGATGGGTTTTGACATGCCTTCCTTCAATGAAATGCCCTTTGCGCTCCCGCCAGGGTCTTTTGGTAGCGGCATGGCTCATCCTGGATTACCGCCAAGTGGAATGCATGGTCCACCGCCAGGTAGACCAAATAAACCACCTTCAAATATGGGTAAGAAAAGGGCTCGACCAAATGGTAACGCTAGAAAGGGTGGTAACAGAGCACCAAATACAAGGAAACCACCCCCACCTCGTAATAATAACCGTCCACCACCTCCTCATGGAAATGGTCCCCCAAATCAAAGAAGACCCAATGGACCACCAAATAGTGGATGGCATCCACCCCCACCACATGGAAATGGACCTCCACCACCTCCAGGACCTCAAAATTTTCCACCTCAGGGCAACGGACAAAGAGGTCCTCCACCGCCAGGAAACATGCAAAGAGGTCCCCCTCCACCCCAGCGTCACGGCATACCACCTCCATGGGCCAGAAACGGACCACCAAATAGAGGACCAAATGGGCCAAACGCAAATCAAAACTTTCCACCACAACGTCAACCAAACGCACCACCTCAACGTATGCCAAATGCACCACCTCAGCGTATGCCAAATGCACCACCTCAACGTCAACCAAACGTGCCACCTCAACTACAGCCTAATGCAGCACCTCAATATCAACCAAATGCACCACCTCAACGTCAACCCAATTATCCTCCTCCACAACGCCAACCTAATTATCCTCCCCCACAACAAAATTCGAGACCAAATTTTCCCCCACCTCAAAATAACCCTACACAACAACAAAGACAACCTAACAACCCACCACCACAACCTAACCCTCAGTCCAATTTACCGCCAAACGCGCCGGCAGCAAACCCCAGTAATTTTGGCGCCCAAGTTCCACCAATGACTTCTCCAATTCCGGATTACCCATCATCTACTTCCGGGTGGAGTGACCCATTTTCATGGATGTTCTACTAGTTTTATATTTTCAAGCATAATTGTGAACTTTTTGTTGCTTTGCTTTCAGTGAAAGTGATCTCAAATTTGTTGACATTGATATTTAACTTAAGGACATTTTTAAATTTTTTTATGCTGTGTTTTGCGTTAATTTTAAAACATGATATTCTATCAAATTATATGCACCGCAAGAAACGGATAAGCAAGGATGCTGTTCAAATAATAGTTATAAATCATTTGTTTTACATACTATACTCAGTATCGCTTATGCATTAATTCAAAACCCAAAGAACTGAACGCTATACATTTTTTCATATTTATTTATAATGCTAGCATACAGCCATACATGATATGTTGTTGATTGTTGTAAAATATTGAAATAAAGGGTTTAAATACATACGTGTAGAAATAAATTATGAAATGCTAAAAGTTGAGGTCGATGATGATTGATGCTTTAGCAGAGGAGGGAAGTATTCTGTTTAATTATCATTGATAAAAGTACTAGTCTTGTAACATGTCCATGTATGTCTGGATTTTGTTTTGGTTTTGAGGCATGGGCAATTATTTCTAATAATAAATAAATAAATGTCAATCATGCACATATGACATAGCAAAGTGAGCATAATGCATCGAGTGGATTTCTTCGCAATTGAATAATTATGGACCACGACTGAACCTTTTCAGTCGTTGTTCATTTCACTGCAAATCATACATCAGTGGTACGTAAAAGGTCGATCGTGCTAAGATAAAATTGCACTCCAATGTTAGTGGAAAACACATTCTATCATTAGCATATCATTAAGAACGTCAGGCGATTGTGTGTTCCCCTCTACTGGACAACATCAACATCAAAACCCCCACAAATAATTTTCAGTTGTGAAAACCAGAACTTTGTATATTATCATCAAAAAACCCATTTTGGATCCGCCACGAAAACGTAATGAAAAATGCGATTACAATGAAATATTACCAGACGCACGTGAATCGAAATAAATTATTCATGCATCATTCCTGACCGGTTGTAATTAACATTTCAATGAAAAATGCACTGTCGAATAATTAGTCTGCATTATTATAAAAATACGTTTTTCATGTCGTGCTGGGACCGGCTCGGTATGGACTGTGTACATTTCCTGATCCCCCTGTGTTGTTTCTCGGTGGTGTTATGTTATGGGAGAGTACAAATTCAAAGCCCTGGAACTCTTCCGGAAAGTAAGTAAATTTTATCGATCAAAAGCTGACGGCAAATCGGAGGGCATTAGGATTTTGTTTGTTTTTGTTTTTTGCTTTTTTTTTCGTTTTTTACTGGGAGGGATGGGTAAAGAAAATTATTTTAGCGTTTAATATTGAAACATTTAGGATTTTAAATTTTTTGTTCAATTTTTTTAATGGTTTTTGATAAATTAATAAATTTAATTATATATCATTTCTTAAGTTAAAGAAAATATCAACGTTGATTGTTACCAATTAATATACATTTTGTTTTATCCAATTAACAAGGTATTCTGATATTGTATTTCAAAGAAAGTGCATTTAGTAAACCGTAAACTGCATTTTTGCATGTATTGTTTGCAAATCTAAGTTCGGTACTTCTTTTGTTTTGTGTAGGTTGCCTTGATATCAAGCCCGAATCAGATCCCCTATGTGGGGGCCCCGGTTTCAAACGATATGCGTTCGACCTAAAGAAGGGACGGTGTACCAGCTTCATACACCACGAGTGCCGAGAATCCAAGAACGTTTTCCACACGCGCAGTGAGTGCCAGCGCACGTGTGCATGTAACGTTTCTCTCAATCAAGGCAAATGGTGCGGGACAAACGATCCATACAAACTTCGATATTACTGGGAAAGAGAAAGTGGATTGTGTCGCCCATTCTGGTACAGCGGCTGCAGTGGAAATCACAACCGGTTTGCGTCCATAGAATATTGCCAACGAGTGTGTGACGTCAATTATCGCCCTGTCTGAAAAGTCCCTCTTCATTTTTTTTTCATTTTATATACTTTTTTTTATTTAAGATTTTCTTCTTTCTTTTTTTTGCATTTTGTGCATTTTTCATTTCCGATCTCGAATGACCCGTGCCTCGCGAGATTGACCCTAGGTCACCATTTTCACCTCTATGGTCACGCAGTTGTGTTTGACCTGTCGTGACAAGTATATGTGCAGTAGATTAATGCGTCGTGTAGGAGATGAATGTATGCGTAAGTTGCATAATTGTGTGTTTATTTATTTATAAGGTATGCATGAATATTTCTTATAGCGCGTGTGACTATATTTATTATGAATCCGCTGGGCCACTCATTGTCAAAATATTTGACTTGATATAATAAACTCTATGAAGATCCTTTTTTATTTATTGTATACTATTTTGATCGTCAAAAATGCCAGGAGACAAATTTACCTTACCTTTATGATGAAAATAGAAAATGCATTTTTATGTCTCGTGTCATCGTTAGTCTAATTATAATTTTTACTGTAAATTGCGAACTCTCGAATACACAATATCTTTAGAGTAAACATCGGTTTATGCATAAAAGTTATTTTAAAAAAAAACAATAAAAACGTCAGAATCTGTCGTGTTTTATTATTTTTTTTTTATTTTATCTGCGTAGATCAGACGTACTGAATTCCAAGAGCTAAATAGTGAAATATTTTACAAATATATAAGTCCATAATCGTCTCGAAAACGATACTATTAAAGAAATTTGTATAAGCAAAAAAAAAAATGTGATTTATGAATATATTTTAGAAATCTTGACTAATCACACTAATGAGACGTCTGATTCGCCTATTTATAAATTAAGAAACCTCAATCGGTTGGTAAATTAAATGATTAATTAATTGACTTCCTAGTAAAAAGTTCATAAACTTATAATTGTGTCCTTATTCATAGCAGATAAATCTTGTACTCGACGACACATAAAAGAGAGAATTTTTGACAGTTAAAAGGAAACACGACCAAACTTGAAATCTGAGAGCAAACCATGGTGTACGAACATTGATACAGACTTAAATGTAACATGTATAATTGTCAGCGTCTCTCCATTAACGATTTAAAATTTTGAGATTTCCACTGCATTACGTGTGTCCTGATTTTCAATCTAAAGTTAAAAATTATTACATAATTTGTCATGTGATAATTTTTTACATTGAAAAATATTAAAAAAATATAATTACTTGGTATTGTGATCTTTAATCATACGCATATATTGACTAGTTGTCTTACTACATGTATTTACACTAGCTGTTGAGATCACTTTCCATAGATTATTTTGTTTAACTTTTAGCTGCATTGCAATCTAATTAAAATTATGTGAAACGATCTATTAGGAGCGAATCAAAGATCTAATTTTAATTAGATTGTGACATGTTACTCGGTGCAGGGTGTCCGGCTTTAAAACACACACTAACACGTTCACACACCTCGCCCTATAGTAATTATTATTTTGAAAACGAATATTTGATACTCAGGTAGAGTTAAGGAAAATTATTAATATATATAAAACCCTATTCCCTTGAAAAGAACCCCGTAGATAACATGTTACAGTATGAATGAAAAACTTGCATGAATCGTTTTGTTTGAATGCATTTTTATGCGCGGATCCAGAAAATTTTTCCGGGGGGGGGTCCGAAGGATAATTGTGTTTGCCGTGGGGGGGGGGGGGGGGGGGGGGGGGATGTGTTAAGTTTTTTTTGTAAATTTAATTAAATTTTTTTTTTTTTCGGGGGGGGGGGGGGGGCCCGGCACCCCTCCCCCCCCCCCCCCACCCCCCACCCCCACCCCTAGATCCGCGCATGCATTTTGGACCCGGGCGTAGTGTTCCCTCACCTAAACCCGCAAATTGAATCGGGTTTCTGTATCTTGTATACCAACCAGATCTCCGACTTCGAAATTGAAATGACTCTAAACGATAAATGAAAGAGTTGCCCACAATTAGCACTCGATAAACCATTGTTACAAATGCAATTCTAAGCAGATAGGTAGATAATATGGGTGGCCTATAACTTCTACGTATTGAAATTCCTCCTGCAATCCAAGATATCACGTACGTAGTTTGAATATGGTGAAGATCACAAAGAATAAGATAAAACAAAGTTCATGGAAAAATTTACGTCCAGAAATATGAATGAGCGGTATTAACATCTGCCATGTTCTGATAAGTCATTAATTAACCACAGATAATTGGATGCTGGACATGTTAATTGATCTATTATATTTAACAATCTGAAAACCTAACCCCCAGTGACTCTGCTGTGCACAAATGCAAATTACCAAAACATGACAAAGTATTTTGACCATGGTTGTTAATGATTATCCCCTTTACATGCACACAATCATTATTTTACAAGCTTGACTTACAAAGCGATATTAATAAAACAAAAATTGTTGCCAAATATGTTTTTATCTACAATAAAATTAGTTTGTCTCAAGGAGGCAGTTTTTAACAACAATGAGGATTCCCATTTTCAAAAGCATGAGAAATTTGCCACATTTTTCTGTGTAACCATTTTAATTTTCATTTCGTAATGTTATAAAAGTTGGAATGAAGTTTCCAGATTTAATTCTACATTCCATTATGTATAACGTTGCATATAAAAAAAAAGATTTACATTGAATTGTGTAACTTTAATTTTTCCATTTTATCACCTTCAGCATAGGAACTGCAACACCTTCTTTAATACGCTTTGAAAGTATTTTTAAAGTGCGTAAAATTTAAAACAAAACTTTTAAAGTGCGTTGATTTGGTCCCACATTTAACGCTCTGTATTTTTTTAAAATATGCATCATTCCTTCTAAGTGCGCTACCACAATCACATTATAAGTATTGAATACACACACATAATTAAACTTAAGGGACATTAGTCCCAGAAAAACCGTAACATCAAAATTTCATTCTAATAAGCACATCTATACATTTTTCTTTATCAACTAAAAGTTTCTTGAATTTTATTCACTTGTTTTATAGGAGTTGCGTTAAAAACTATCTCATTTCAAATTTAGTAAATTCAATAAACGCATAACTTGTATGTTCAACTTATGAAAATTCCCCGGAAAATAATGGAATTTCCTTTTAATATTAACTACACAGTTTTATAAAAAGTCTATTCAGCAAAATATTAGCTAAGCTTGTAACTGTAAAATAAGAAAAGTTTTTGGAAAAATCAAGAAATCACAATCTATACTGTAAATATGCACACCTAACATGGCGTCTTGTCAACATAGTTTCGTGAAATTTTATTTTGCAATGCACCAACAAACTGTTTTTGAATGGTATAAATTTGAAAGGGCCAATATTCCCGGATAAGTAAAGGAATTTAATATCTAAAATATCTTACGTTTCGTTGCAGCGTTTAAAAAACAGGACCGGCGGAATTGCATTTTGGCAGGCCTCCGAGAATACAGTACGTCTATCTTTTGTTTTTAACGCACTGCACACAGTGCGCCTCATCTATATAAACAAACCTCTCGTGTACTCCATACTAATATTTGTATACAGAAATTTTACAAATGAAGAATATGAATTTTTGCATTTCGCCAGGTCGTTTATGCCTGTGAAATTAAGACAACCAAAATATGTGAATATATCATTTATTATCATATAAACAAATGACGTAATCAATAGCAAACCATATATACATTCAATTGGCTGGAACGAAATAAAATGTCTATATACAAATTACAAAATCATCATTTAAATGTCGGTATACTAATATTTCTTTACCTCCTCCGTTACCACACAACGAATACAGCTCCAGACAGATTACCTAGTAATGTACTAATTTCTGCCATTACAAAAATTTTAATAAAATTAATTGAAACAAATATTTGATTAGCGAATTGAGATTAATGAATTAACTGTAAAAATCCGAAATCAAGTAATATTATTGAATTGTTTTGCTTTATGCAATCCTGTACATCCCAACATCTAATGATATATATATACATTCTCTCATTAATTAAGAGGTGTTGTGGTATTAGCTTTCTTTTTTTTCGGGGTTTTTTTCTGCTTTTCGCTATACATTTATACTGTATTGTATATGAGTGGATACTAGACCTATGCAGTAAAGTTGTACAAATAGTAAACGTCAAAGTCATAAATGTCAAATACCCATTACTATTATTGTAACAGAATGATAAATAACACAGACGTGCCTTCATTCTTCTAAGTACTTGATTCTTTTGGCGATTCCGGTCAGACTCTCTCCCACCATCATCTCACCGTCACCAAGGATACACACGCCGCGTGGATACTTTATTCCTCCTTCAGGAATGATGTACCTCAGGAATCGTCCGTCTCTGTCCAGCATGTGAATCTTGTTACCTTTAAAATCTGTAACGATGACGTGACCGACGGAATCAGTGGTTACCGTAGAAGATGTAACACCAGAATACGAGTACCGTAATATGCCCAATCTATCGACAGCAATGACTGCTTTTTTCTCCCAATCAGTTACAATGATGTCCCCGTTGACATTCTCAGTGATGTAATTCGTCATTTTGTACAGAGGTTGACACTGCGAGTCGTACTGGATTTCCTGGAGCACGGTACCAGTACTGCTGTATCGGACGACTTTGCACTGATCGTCTTTACGGAGACAGACCAGTAGATCACCGGACGCGGCGCTAGTGATGCCGTATGGCTGCCAGTCCCCGGTAGTGAACATCGTCACCACAGTGTCGGTGTCAGATATCATTCTCACGGTATTATCATTTGGATCAATGTACACTACTTGTTTGTTGTACATACATAAGTACATGCCTTTGGCAGTAGTGCTGACGGTGTGATGGAGGTGTCCCTGGAGATCAAACAACTTCAGTTCTCTGCTCTCTCCTCCCATCCACACTTTGTTGTCGTCGGTAACGGCCATGTCATACAGACGGTTTTTCTTCTTTTCACTAGCAGGGAAACCAGTGTCTATAACAGAAGTAACGGTTGGTACCTCGAATACTCTTCTACCCGATAACTCCCTTTCTTTGAATTCATTTCCCAAGAGCGAAGTTTTTTTCTCTTGCATTTTTTCAACGTATCCAAAATAAGTTTGCAAATAATTTGGATCTATTTTGCATCCATAAAATGAGGGAAAAGAATACTGTGACAACTCATTTAAATTCTTCCGATTCTGAATCACTGGTACAAAAGTCTGCATTTCTTTTACATTTTTTGATTTCTGTAATCTTATTGTTTTACCGTTCATTTCATCCACTTTTCCAATCATTTCCTCAAACTCTTTCTTTTGTTTCCGTAGTACAGCCTCGTGTTCCTTTTGCATGTCATCCAGTTCCTGGTGAAATTTCTTCACAGTCTTCTCGATCTGTTGGTGCCACTCTTCTCCCCGGGCTGTAACTTCATCTTTCCTCAGCTTGTAAATCGAGGACATCGAGGACAACAGCCTCGTCGTGTGATCCAGAATTCTTTCTAATTCATGTTTGGATGACTGAAGTCGATCATTTTCCTTCGCGATAACTTTCAAAAGTTCCTCAATTTTATCGGACAGCTCAGACATTTCGTGCGATTTGTGTTTGATAGAAACGCAAAGGATGCATATCGGAGCATCACAAGTTTTACAGTATGCGGAACAATTGGTTTGGGGATGTGAATCACAGTGGCATGTGTCGTCATCATCCTTGCTGGCGAAATCTACAATGTCATGGCCGTTTCTAGATTTCACGCGTAGATGTATTGTGACACAGGGGTCACAGAGATTGACCCCGCATCGTCTGCAGAAAAACGAGACTGGTTGCTGACACAGATCACATTCCACCAAATGCTGGGCTTCATTTCTAGATTCCATCATCTGCGCACCCTGTGAAAATAGTAATCAGAAATATTTAATTAAAAATCCGATACATTGTTTTAGTTTAAATTTATTTCCTGAAATGGCAATTAAACACATGTCTGAAAAGTTTTTACACAAAGCACTAGTATCAGTATCCATTCTAAAATTTAAACTGTTATATTAATTTTTAATAAATCTTCAACTCATAAGTTTCCACTATGTAACACGCATGCTTTAACCTATTTAGATATTAATATTTTATAAAATGAATAACTTTATAAGAGAAAAACTCTAGCATATCCTGTTTCTTCACATTGTTCAACTTCGATTGACTTTTCGTCAAAATTATCAAGCTATACCGCTAGGCCAATATCGTAGGATTCCGGGCCACTTAGGAGTAAGATGAGCATTTCCTGAGCATTAGCACACTGTGTGTCAGATGTTGACTGGCAATCGGTTATTCTTAAAGCTATCGTTTATACTTAACTTTCATTATTTCAAAATTTACCTGTTTTCCAATCCCGTGTTAATATAAAGGTGATACTTTAAAGTTTCTAATCTACATTAGATGAAAAAAGGAATCAGTTTGTAACTGCTGAGACATGCATATCCTGCAGCAGGCACGTAGCATAGTTTTTGAAAGTGTGGGTGGGGGGGGGGAGGCGAGGTAGGCAGACCCATGCATCCAAAAAAGGCTAATTCCCAAATTTTGAAAATCCTTATCCATAGAAGAGGAGGCGGTAGTACCTCAAACTTCAATTTCAATGTTACTTTCCTTAATTACACTTCAACCCCCACTCCCCACCCCCCCCCCCCCCCCCCCCCCCACCATGCTACGTGCCTGTACATAAATGTCCTATGAAATCTTTGTTAGACTGACAACATACCAACATTATAAACATGTACGTGTTAAAAACTAAATAGCATTTCAGGTGGCTCGACTTACCGATATAACATTTGACTGATCAATAAAAATTGATCAATAAAAAGAAAAAAAAATTCAACAAATATAATTCCCAAATAAAGACTGATTTAATATATCATTCATTTGATATGATTTTGGGAGTATTTTAAATTGTTTTTGCTGCAAACATTTAAATTTGGTCTCGATTAATCTATCTAGAGTCAGGAAGGTTCGGGTAAACTTTTTTTTTAAACAATTATTTCAATCTTTAAACACAATTTCACAAGTAGTTTTTAAGGAGATAAATCCAATTCAATACCTTCACCGAATTTAACATTGCATTTCTCTACGTCACCGTTTACAAATTATGCTTGTTTTATTAATGTTATGTCCTCCATGGGTCCATGATTCACAAAGGTATTTATTCTATTTACATGATCAGATCTAAGAGAAAAATATTCAACTATACCCCAAATATCTTCTTGACAAGATAAACAATGTCAGTGGGACAAAGGTTACAACTTATACATGCGCAATCAGAACGTGAGGTGCATACATGTCTTGTCATGTTACAAAAAGCTCCCAATTTATTAAATCGCTTTATCAATCTTATATATTAAATTGAAAAAAAAAATAAAACCAGACAAATCGTATGCACGAACATTATTGAATTTGATGTAAGATACCAGTCTTGGCAATATGCCTGTATACAGATCGTTTTCATAACAGTTTTCTCTTATTACAATTTAGGTTAAATATAACACTGACAGTCTAGACAAAAAATTACCTCATATAATGTAGATCAGTCCCATTTTGAAAGAAAATTCCTCTCAAAGAAAATATGGACGCAAACAAAATCAACTTTCGGTTTGGCAATGGTCCTGACTTGTTATATGTCACTGTCCTGGCATACCTGAGGCGTGTTCAACAGAGGTATTCGCGAGCAATCGCAACTTCTCGGGCCTTTCCCGCAGAGCTCGAAAAAAACCCACATCGAATGTATTACATAGGCGTCCATGACAACCCCCCTTTTTATAAACCTTGATATGAATACAACACATTTTACGATATGTTGAGATATACAATCTACCACAAAAGCGTCATAACAAGGCCGTCTAGTCGATACTTATTTTAATGGGAAGCGACTCCATTTTGTATAAAATTCTAACATCCGGTAATGTTAATACATTCGATGTGTTTTTCCGAGCTTGGCGGAAAGGCCCGAGATGTTGCGATTGGCTCGCGAGCGCTCGCCGAATTTTGTGTTCCGGGTATAACGAATTTTGGCGAGCGAGCGCTCTGTTGGGAAAAGAGTACCAATTCATTTCCCATAGATCTCAATGTTAACCTAAACACACCTGGCTAGTTTGCTTTTTTACTTAGTCACATTTTAAAGTTCATTCCAAGCACTAACAAAAAATCACTAGAAATAAAAATGGTCCCATGGCGTTTATAGGTCAAAATTGAGCTAGCCTTGTTTACAACTTACAGCGATCCAAGCAAATGAATCCAAGTCTCAAAAATGACACCCACCTCCTATTTTAACCCCTCTTATTTCTTTACTTTCTGCAGTACTTACTTCTTCATTCCATCACTGAATTTAAACAGTGATAATTTTACTTTTAAATGATCATTATTTCAGCAATTAATTCAGCCAATCACCAAAGCTATACCTTTTTCTGCTCGGCTCAATCTTGTATAAACACTTCTCTGATGTCAACATCCGGTGCATTGGTACTCTCATTCCTATATTGAACACGCCTCTGTTTTAAAGGTCATTTGGATGACTCTCGCCCTTTTCCGTAACCGATAAAAAAAATTGAGGTTACGGAAATGGCCGAGTAGTTACGATTAGTTAAAGGTATTAACGTGGGGAGGGGGTCAACTAAAGTAAAATTTTATCGAACTTGCATCTCAATTTGTTGGCATTGGAAAGGTGTAAAAAAAAAAATACATTTAAAGTTGATTATTATATGTGAGTCGCCACGACAAAACCAGGCTTGTTGAGTTTACGTCATAATCGAGAAAACGGCGCTGAAACACAACGTCAATCACGTCGCGGTTTTTTTTTAATAAAAAAGAATGACACATTTTCCATAATCGTTTTGTACATTTTTAAAATGAATTTTTATACAGAACTACGTCGACTTTAATCAATAAACTAATTATGAATAAAATAAAGTTAGTTTTAAATCTGTGTTATACAAAGAATTTGAATTTTACAACAAGAGTAATGTATATATACATGCAATTACTTTGTACCGATTGATAGTGAAAGCCAAGTTGTAACGTTACAAGTATTCCGGGTTTTTTCATAATCATTGACAAAACTTATGCTCAAAAATCAAATGTAATCGTAATTAAAAGTTTCTGGAGGAAAAAGATCGTGTAAAACATTTAGGTCTTTATGATATAAGAGAAACAATTTTATACACGAATGACAATCAGATTGACACGAATGACATCCCGTATTTTCTTGTCGGAGTTATCGGACGTAGTAGAAACGAAAGTATAACCAATGTAAACAATCGGCGGGAAATCCCGCAGACGAACATTGACAGCTACGTTGATGTCGATGAGAATGATAAACTTTCCATTATGAGCCAGTCAAGCAGAGCCAGTGAAGTGCTGGACGAAATAATTTGTAACCAAGATGAACCTTTTATCGACGAAATCACATCTTTGAATGATTTATACTTCGGAAATCACACAGAGTTTGTGCCATTGTCATCGTCCGAAGACGAGGAAGAGGACAGCGAGACTACAGGCATCAGTGTGGGTAATTATTCAGATTCTACATGTAATTCAGATTATCAACAAGAATTCGAATACAGAACTGTCGACCAAGACGAAGTTATTTTTGTCGGTGTATTCAAAACGAAAACATGCGGTTGCAGTAAGTTGTATGGTTCCCCATGTAGTACAAAAAT
>WFKH01006014.1:39124690-39141142 GCA_016163765.1 Magallana hongkongensis
CCAATGACGACTTATTGTGCGGCGCTGTTTACATACCGCCTGAAGGTAGTAGATATGCATCACCTGACTGTTTTTTAGAAATAGAACAAGAGTTAATTAGTATTACAAATGAATCTAAAATTTAATGTATTTGTCTGATGGGCGATTTTAATGCCAGAGTTGGACATTTGAACGATTTCTTTATTTCTGATGATTTTTTATCGCATTTAAATGGATGTACAGATATTTTTCAACCCGATATTGTTGAACGGGCATTGGTCTTTGATAGCTGTAATATACCGCTTGAGAGAACTGTTCAAGATGCAATTGTGAATAATTATGGATATAAATTAATTGAATTTTGTAAAAATAATGAAATCTACATTGTTAATAGCCGATTTGGCAGTGACAAAAATAAAGGTGGGACAACTTGTAAAAACAGTAGTACCGTGGACTATGTCCTAGCTACTACGAATGTATTTAGAATTTTAAAAGACTTTGATGTTATTGATTTTTGCAAGTTTTATTCAGATGTACACAATCCCATATCGTTTTCTTTTTCATATTGTAACAAGGAACCCACCCATAGCTATACAGGTGAAAATCACTCAGGTGTAAAATTATGGTGTCCAGGTAAATCAGACGACTTTTGTAACAATATCGATAGATTAGCTGTAGACGCTATTCAATTAGACTTGGAAGAAATGTCTGTTTGTGTTAATAATGTATGCAAAACAAGTGTTACTACTATAACTACAAAAATTTGTAATATTTTTCACAAAGCAGCAAGCGATACATTCGATAATTACACTATGGGGTACGACAAATTTTCAGAGAAAAAGTCCAGTAAGAAACCATGGTTCAACAAAGAATGTAGAAATGCAAGGAAAAATTTCATTTGGCAAAGAAAAATCATAATAAATGCAAGTCTGAGGAAAATTTAAATTATCATAAGTCTCAAAGCAAAAACTATAAGAGGGTTATGGATGAATGTGTAAAACAATACAGGAAAAGCATTACCGAAAAAATTAAGAATGTGCGTACCACTAACACCAAAGAATATTGGAAAATTTTAAATTCAACATGTAAAGACAAAAAATGTGCTGTTGATGTTAATGATTATTTTAGTTTTATAAAGGGTATCGCTGAAACTGAAGATGAGTCGCTTGCTGTAGAAAATGATGAGTACTTTTTAAATGTCGCTCATGAAAATGTTGATGATTTTCTTAATTATGAAATAGATGACGGTGAAATATTGGCTGCGGTTAAAAATTTAAAAAACAATAAAGCAGCAGGTTTTGACAGAGTGTTGAACGAACAAATTTGTTCTACTATTAATGTTTTTTTGCCAGTGTACAAAAAATTATTCAATGTTATTTTTGATAGTGGTATCGTTCCAGACGAGTGGTTAATTGGAATTGTAAAGCCTATTTATAAAAACAAGGGGGATCCTACGAAACCTGAAAATTATCGCCCTATAACATTATTAAGCTGCCTTGGTAAACTTTTTACATCTATTTTAAGTACACGGCTGGAGGCATATGCAAATGAGATTAATATAATAAGTGAAAGCCAAACTGGTTTCCGAAAAGGCTATTCTACCTTAGATCATGTATTAACTCTACAGTTTTTATCAGAAACCCTTATGAAACAGAAAAAGAAATTATTTTGTGCTTTCATTGATTTCAAGCAAGCATTTGACACTATATGGAGAAGTGGTTTATGGTACAAAATGTCAAAAAATGGTATCACTGGAAAATGTTTTGTTTATATTAAAAATATGTATCAGGGTATTAAATCTCTTATTAGTATGGATGGTATCACATCTGATTTTATAAGCTGCAATGTTGGAGTTCGCCAGGGCGAAAATTTATCACCATTTTTGTTTTCATTATATATCAGTGATCTGGAAAATTTCTTAATAGATAAAAAAATTGTTGGTCTTAAGAGTATTTCTGATGCTATAGAAAACGAATTATTTCTGTATATGAAGCTTTTTATCCTTTTTATGCTGATGATACTGTAATTATGGCTGAGACTGCCGAAGATCTCCAAAATGCACTGAATGAATTTTATCTATATTGTAATCAATGGAAGTTACAAGTCAATACTGACAAAACAAAAATTATGATTTTTTCAAAAGGCCCTTTGCCAAAACATGTGTTTTATTACAATAAGGTTGCAATAGAAAATGTCAAAGATTTTAAATAGTTGGGTATTATTTTTTCAAGAACAGGATCATTTGCTAAAGCTAAAAAACATCTGTGTGAACAGGCACAGAAAGCAATGTACAGTGTTATTAGAAAAATAAGACAATTCAATTTCCCAGTCGATTGTCAGTTTGACTTATTTGACAAAATTGTAGTTCCAGTATTATTGTATGGGTGTGAAATTTGGGGTTACGAAAATATAGAAGTTATTGAACGTGTACGTTTGAAATTCTTAAAATATGTTTTTAACTTAAAAAGTAGTACACCATCTTACATGGTTTACGGGGAGACAGGCCGTTTCCCTTTATATATAAATGTATATATCAGAATGATTTCCTACTGGTCAAAATTATTTACAAACCCTGAAAGCAAAATTGTATCTGTTTTATATAAGTTTTTGGTCTTGCAATATCAAAGGGGAAATATGTCAAACTCCTGGATTACATGTGTTAAAATATTTTAGATATGTGTGGTTTTTCAAATGTCTGGTCTGAGCAAAATGCTGTAAATGTAAAGTGGATATCTGCAATTGTAAAACAAAGGTTACAAGACCAATATATCCAAAAATGGTCCAGTGAAATTTCATAACTCGTCAAAAGGGCAAATATACAAGCTTTTTAAGAAAAATTTTAGTTATGAAAATTACATTAATTTATTGCCACATAAGCTCAGAAATATTTTTATGAAATTTAGAACAGCAAACTATCATCTCCCAGTGGAGACTGGGCGATGGTCCAATATTCCTTTAAACCAAAGAGTGTGTAAACTGTAATACTTGTCAAATTGCTGACGAATTCCATTATATTCTTGAATGTAAAGAGTTGTTGACGTTTAGACATAAATATCTTGAGGATAAATACCGTTCAGCACCAAATACTATAAAGTTATGTGAGCTTATGTCTTGTAATAATGTTACAAAACTGAAAAAAATATGTTATTTCATTATCAAAATTTACAGCCTAATACAATAGTCTGTCCTCCACAATTCTACCTTTTCCTATTTTCATTGTATATATTATATATATATCCTTATTTACTATTTATTTACTACCTATCTATTCACTTATAAAATGTACCTCTGACTTTTGAAATGTATAATTATACTGAATGACCTCATGTACCATTTTATGGTTTGAGTGAATAAACTGAATTGAATTGAACGTGTTAGTGTGCGTTCTAAAGCCGGGCCCCTGCACTGAGTAACTTGTCACAATCTAATTAAAATTAGATCTTTGACCTATTGGTCGCTTCACCTAATTTTAATTAGATTGCAATGCAGCTAAAAGTTAAACAAAATAATCTATGGAAAGTGATCTCAAGAGCTAGTGTAACTACATGTAGTAAGACAACTTGTCAATATATGCGTATGATACAAGATCACAATACCAAGTACATGAAATTATAATTTTTTAAAATAATTTTCACTGTAAAAATTATCCCATAACAAATTACGTAAATAAATAATTTTTAACTTTAGATTGAAAATCAGGACACACGTAATGCAGTAGAAATCTCAAATTTATGTAAAATCGTTAACGGAGAGACGCTGACAAATATACAAGTACATGTTACATTTAATTAAGGAATACGGACTCATTCGTTGAGTATTATGAGGTGATAATTTTGGTCGGGGCGTGATCAAATCCAATAAAGCCCGAAGGGCTTTATGATAGATTTGATCATGCCCCGACCGAAATTATCACCTCATAATATTCAAAGAATGATTCCTTATTACTTATATTTATATAATTTTCAGCAATTGTGCGATTAAATATTTAAATAAATAAGCAAACCCCGCCTGCGCCCCAACCATACGGCATTTGAATTTATTGGATTGTATAGTACAAAATCGATATGTAGTGTTATCACAGGCAAAGACTCTAAAAAATGTAAATATATCTGTATCAAGGTTCGTACACCACGGTTTGCTCTCAGATTTCAAGTTTGGTCGCGTTTCCTGTACACTGCTTTCATACTTATTGCATTAAATGTAACCTGAAAATGAATACCTATAAATCTAAAATAATTGTATTTAGCAAAGGTAGGCGGAAAAAAAACATACACAGAGAAAATATAACGATAAGCTTATTGAAGTTGTCACTGATTTTAACTATTTAGGAATAGTATTTAGCAGATCAGGATCTTTTAAATTAGCAATACAGAAATTAGCCGAAAAAGCTACAAAAGCATTATATGAAGTGTTAAAAAGGGGAGATTACATAACCTATCAATACAGTGTCAACTAGATTTATTTGACAAAATTGTCCAACCTATACTGTTATATGGATGTGAAGTCTGGGGGTTTTAAAATATTGCAATTATAGAAAGAGTTCATCTCAAATTTTGTAAACTTCTACTCCATTTAAAGTAATCAACTCCAGATTTCATGAACTTGGTCGATACCCACTTGAAATTCAAATTAAAACACGCATTATTTCTTATTGTTCAAGAATACTTACCGGAAAAGATACAAAAATTGCAAAATTAATACATGATCTAGGAATCTGTATGAATCACGAGATTGGAAAGAAAATACTGTGGTATGAAAACATCAAACATATTCTAAATATCTGCGGTTTATCTAATATCTGGATTGATCAAACTATACATAACTCAAAATGGCTAAAGGCAAATATAAAACTTACGTTGATAGACCAATTCAAGCAAAATTGGCAATCTATTCTGCAATCATCCGCAAAAGCTCTAAATTATAGAATTTTTAAGGAAGAATTAAAATTTGAACATTATTCTGATACATTATCAAAAGAAGATACAATTACTTTTTGTAGATTCCGAACATGTAATCACCATCTACCCATTGAAAGTGGACGTTGGGCAAATATCCCTAGACATGAAAGATTCTGTGCTCATTGCAATAAGTGCGAAATAGGAGATGAATTCCATTACATACTTAGCTGTAACTCGTTGCAGCAAGAACGCAATCAATGTTTATCAAATATCAAAATAAAAAATAATATTAGTTTTAAATTTATGTCTAGTACAAAACACTGTTCTTTGAGGAAATTATGTGCTTTTATTAGAAAAATAAATAAAAAATGCTTCCCAGGTTAGAACCCCCATACTTCACATTTGTATTGACGAGTCAGCATGGATCTTGAACATGTTTTATTTTTTTATTCTCTCTCTCTCTCTCTCTCTCTCTCTCTCTCTCTCGCTTACGCATGCGTTGTTAATTAGTAAGAAATACCACATATTGTATTATTATTATCTCTGTGTACCATTGTACAATGGTGTTGAGATTGAAATAAATAAATTGATGATGTAAACTGTCAGCAATTTTTTTTTTTTGGGAGGGGGGGGGGTGGTGGTCTTCGTGTATTTAGATTTATATGTTATGAATAAGGACACAATTAAGTTTATCAACCTTTTACTAGGAAGTCAATTAATTAATCATTTAATTTAACCAACTGATTGAGGTTTCTTTATATTTAAATAGGCGAATCAGACATCTCATAAGTGTGGTGAATCAGGAGGATTTCTTAAATATAATTATGAATCACATTTTTTTTGTTGCTTCTACAAATTTCAAGACGATTATGGACTTATATATTTGTAAAAAATTCACTATTTAGCTCTAACTTGGAATTCAGTAAGAAAATAAATTAAAAAGAAATTAAAATACGACAGATTCTGACGATTTTATTGTTGTTTTTTTAGCTCACCTGAGCTGATCACCCGTTGTCCGTCGTCCGTCTGTCCGTCCGTCTGTCCGTCCGTCTGTAAACTTTTTACATTTTAAACTTCTTCTCTAAAACCACTTGGCCAAATTCAACCAAATTTGGCAAAAAGTATCCTTATAAGAAGGTGAATATAAATTGCAGAAATGAAAGGCTGATCTTTTTTCAAAACGGAGAAAATCTCGAAACTGTAAAAAAGGGGGGTGCATTTTAAAAAATCTTCTTCTCAAGAACTACTGAGTCAAATTCAACGTAATTTAGGAAAAATAATCCTTATGGAAAGGAAAATATAAATTGCAAAAATTATGGGCTAATTCAGTTTCAAATTTCAGTAATTTAACTAATTAACTAATAATAAAGAAATAATAGCTGTCAATCAGTTTATAACTTCGGGTTCGGTATTCCATACCTTGAAAACGGAAGTTCTTTGTTCGAAGCAGCCATGAGCGTGTGTGGGTTAAACTGACTTAGATGAATTTGCTGATTGTGCAACACTTTACGTGCGAAGAGAATATTTGAAACATGCAACACAGATTTGTGCCGATTTTGTGAAGTAAATTGAGGTTAAATATTTCAATGCGGTAATATTTGCACTTACAACATATTATAAAATACTATACATTTTATTGGTAATTCGGTACGATATCTACGGAATGGTTGATTAATGCAACGTGTTTTGTTAAGATGCTCAGCATTTTCAGTATTAACGGAGATTGTTTTCGCTGCTAGAAATATATAGGTATATATGTGATGAAAAATAAATTGTGATCTTTCTTTTAGTGCACGTTTCTTCTGTTTTAATTGTTTACAATTTTCTATTTACTTTCCATATTTGAGTGTCAAGCTTCGAATTATTATCAAGACACGGAGCTTTGCTCACAATTTTCTGTTTGCACATAGAGCTGAGGCCTGAGGTCCCGACCCCCCCCCCCCCCGCAAAAATTTACTGGATCCGCGCATGCCTCTGACTTTTGAACTGTAAATACTGATTGACCTCATGTACCATTTCATGGTTTAAGTGAATAAACTGAATTAAACTGAATTGAATTGAACACCGGTGACTCTTTGATGGGAGCAATGACACTAATCTTAAGCAAAACAAACAACACCTATACTCTTTAGCTTTGTCTCCTACCATTGGGGGATTTGAAGTAAATGTTTTCAATTAATTAACAAAGAATTAGAATTAGAGAAAAAAATGTCATGTTGGAAATTGAGGTTTTCATTTAACTTACAATGTGACACTACCTCAAAACTAGAAAACAATGTCTTACAACTGTACACGTATCTGGGAATGCAGATTTGGGCATAAAACTGATGGGCTAGGTTTAGGTCGAATTTGATCTATATAATTATCAACTTTAAATACATTTTTTTTTTACACCTTTCCAATGCCAACAAATTGACATGCAAGTTCGATAAAATTTTACTTTAGTTACCCCCTCCCCACGTTAATACCTTTAACTAATCGTAACTGCTCGGCCATTTCCGTAACCTCATTTTTTTTTCGGTTACGGAAAAGGGCGAGCGTCATCCAAATGACCTTTAAAACAGAGGCGTGTTCAATATAGTAATGAGAGTACCAATGCTACGGATGTTGACATCAGAGAAGTGTTTTATATTGAGCCGAGCAGAAAAAGGTATAGCTTAGGTGATTGGCTGAATTAATTGCTGAAATAATGATCATTTAAAAGTAAAATTATCACTGTTTAAATTCAATGATGGAATGAAGAAGTACTGCAGAAAGTAAAGAAATAAGAGGGGTTAAAATAGGAGGTGGGTGCCATTTTTGAGACTTGGATTCATTTGCAGCGGATCGCTGTAGTTGTAAACAAGCTCAATTTTGACCTATAAACGCCATGGGACCATGTTTATTTCTAATGATTTTTTGTTAGTACTTGGAATGAACTTTAAAATGTGACCAAGGATATGTCTGTATGTAAAAAACCAAACTAGCCAGGTGTGTTTAGGTTAACATTGAGATCTATGGGAAATGAATTGGTACTCTTTTCCCAACAGAGCGCTCGCTCGCCAAAATTCATTATACCCTGAACACAAAATTCGGCGAGCGCTCGCGAGCCAATCGCAACATCTCGGGCCTTTCCGGCAAGCTCGGAAAAACACATCGAATGTATTTACATTACCGGATGTTAGAATTTTATACAAAATGGAGTCGTTTCCCATTAAAATAAGTATCGACTAGACGGCCTTGTTATGACGCTTTTGTGGTACATTGTATATCTCAACATATCGTAAAATGTGTTGTATTCATATCAAGGTTTATAAAAAGGGGGGTTGTCAATACATTCGAGGTGGGTTTTTTTTCCGAGCTCTGCCGGAAAGGCCCGAGAAGTTGCGATTGCTCGCGAGTACCTCTGTTGAACACGCCTCAGGTATGCCAGGACAGTGACGTATAACAAGTCAAGACCATTGTCAAACCGAAAGTTGATTTTGTTTGCGCCCATATTTTCTTTAGGAGGAATTTTCTTTCAAAATGGGACTGATCTGCATTATATGAGGTAATGTTTTGTCTAGACTGGCAGTGTTATATTCAACCTAAATTGTAATAAGAGAAAACGATCTGTACACAGGCATATTGCCAAGACTGGTATCTTACATCAAATTCAATAAATGTTCGTGCATACGATTTGTCTGGTTTTTATTTATTTTTTTCAATTTAATATATAAGATTGATAAAGCGATTTAATAAATTGGGAGCTTTTCGGAATTTCATTTTTGTAACATGGCATGACATGTATGCACCTCACGTTCTGATTGCGCATGTTTAAGTTGTAACCTTTGTCCCACTAGTACTGACAATGTTTATCTTGTCAGGAAGATATTTTGGGTTATAGTTGAATTTAAATTTTGTTTATTTTTCTCTTAGATCTGATTATGTAAATAGAATAAGTATCTTTGTGAATCATGGACCCATGGAGGACATAACATTAATAAAACAAGCATAATTTGTAAACGGTGACGTAAAGAAATGCAATGTTAAACTCGGTAAAGGTATTGAATTGGATTTATCTCCCTTACACCTTAAAAACTACTTGTGAAATTGTGTTTAAAGATTGAAAATATTATTTTAAAAAAAGTTTACCCGAACCTTCCTGGCTCTAGATAGATTAATCGAGACCAAATTTAAAGCTTTAAAATAGCTTGTGTGCAGCAAAAACAATTTAAAATACTCACAAAATCATATCAAATGAATGATATATTAAATCAGGCTTTATTTGGGAATTATATTTGTTGAATTCTTTTTCTTTTATTGATCAATTTTTATTGATCAGTCAAATGTTATATCGGTAAGTCGAGCCACCTTAAATGCTATTTAGTTTTTAACACGTACATGTTAATAATGTTGGTATGTTGTCAGTCTAACAAAGATTTCATAGGACATATGTACAGGCACGTAGCATGGGGAGGGGGGTATGGGGTTGAAGTGAAATTAAGGAAAGTATACCTTAATCCTGTTTGTTGCAGCTGACTGAAAAAAATAAACTTTTTTTTATTGTATTTATTTCAAACCAGCGAATGGTTACTTAGTGTATCTCTCTCTAAATTTGGTTCTTTACGTCAATTTTCAATATAATTTCTATTACTGTCCCAAATGAGAATTTCAGATAAAAGACTGTTTTGGAAAACAATCTGGAGGGGGAGTGGCATCCCCATTAAACTTCCTCGTTTTATGCATACATCATTTATCCATATAGACCTAGCCGGAATACATAATCTGTTCATTAATGTTAACAAATTAATGTCTAAGGTTTACAACCAATCTGTCGTGGTATTAAAATGTATGAAATTAAAACACGCTAGGTTATGCATTATTATCCATGCATTTGCATGCATATTTTAAACCAAAGTTGTCAGATTCCAAGTATCTGCCCGATGGTTAACTCGCCCTACACAATCCGCCATGATGTCAATTAGTCAACCCGTTTCTAGGCACCCCGTTCTGGAAAGTTCTTTCCATTAATACTAAAATCGCATTAATTGTTCCACTTTATTTATCAACTTTTTGTATTTATCGAAGTCCGATCCAAGGTATCTGCCCGCGATACATGATGAACTCGTCCAACACTTTTCGTTAATTAGTCAACTCGCGTTCTTGGTTACCCCGGAGGTCGTGCTTCGCAAGCGAATGAGTATCAAAACTGAAATCGCCCACTAAAGAAACGAATTGACTCATTTTATTTATTCAACATTTGTCAAATCTTAACTATGTATTCTCTAAATAGGCTCACAGTAAATATATTCACTCTTTACGTAATCATTCAATATTATTTCATTGCAATTTTATATATGTATTTTGACTTGGATCCGCCAAAGCGTGTCCACCACCTTACTCTCATTTTTGCTATTTCGGGCTTGTTTATCGAAAATGAAAGTAGGTTTTTGATTAATTTCACAATAATAACTTATCAGTTAAAATTCAATTATACCTTACGGACACCATCTAACATGTGTTGAAATACCAAAGGTGTAAGCAAGTACTCTATTGCAGGCATTTTGTAGTTTATTTGCAAAATGCCTTAATTTATAAGTATAGATTAATATCTAAATAGGTGAAAGCATGCGTGTTACAAAAGTAGGAACTTGTGAGTAGACGATTTGTTAAAAATTAATGTTACAGTTTTTAGAATGGATACTGATACTAGTGCTATGTATAAAATCTTTTCAGACATGTGTTCAATTACCATTTCAGGAAATAAATTATGAACTAAAACAATGTATCGGATATTTAATTAAATATTTCTGATTACTATTTTCATAGGGTGAGCAGATGATGGAATCTAGAAATGAAGCCCAGCACTTCGTGGTATGTGATCTGTGTCAGCAACCAGTTTCGTTTTTCTGCAGACGATGCGGGGTCAATCTCTGTGACCCTTGTGTCACAATACATCTACGCGTGAAATCTACAAACGTTCACGAAATTGTAGATTTCGCCAGCAAGGATGATGACGACACATGCCACTGTGAGTCACATCCCAAAAACGATTGTTCTGCATACTGTAAAACTTGTGATGCTCCGATATGCATCATCTGTTTATCTATCAAACACAAATCGCACGAAATGTCTGAGCTGTCCGATAAAATTGAAGAACTTTTGAAAGTTATCGCGAAGGAAAATGATCGACTTCAGTCATCCAAACATGAATTAGAAAAAATTCTGGATCACACGACGAATCTGTTGACATCAATATCCTCGATTTACCAACAAAGGAAAGATGAAGTTACAGCACGGGGAGAAGAGTGGCACAAAGAGATCGAGAAGACTGTGAAGAAATTTCACCAGGAACTAGATGACATGCAAAAGGAACAAGAGGCTGTACTACGGAAACAAAAGAAAGAGTTTGAGGAAATGATTGGAAAAGTGGATGAAATGAACGGTAAAACAATAAGATTACAGAAATCAAAAAACGTAAAAGAAATGCAGACTTTTGTAACAGTAATTCAGAATCGGAAGAATTTAAATGAGTTCTCACAGTATTCTTTTCCCTCATTTTATGGATGCAAAATAGATCCAAATTATTTGCAAACATATTTTGGATACGATGAAAAAATACTGGTAAATAAAGCTTCGCTTTTCGAAAATGAATTAAAAGAAAGGGAGTTATCGGGTAGAAGAATGTTAGAGGTACGAACAGTCACTTCTGTTATAGACACTGGGTTCCCTGCTGATGAAAAGAATAACAATCGTCTGTATGATATGGCCGTTACCGACGATGACAAAGTGTGGATTGGAGGACATAGCAAAGAACTGAAGTTGTTTGATCTCCAGGGACACCTCCACCACACCGTCAGCATTACTAGCCGAGGCTTGTACTTATGTATGTACAACAAACAAGTAGTGTACATTGATCAACCAGATAAAGCCGTGAGAATGATATCTGATACCAACGCTGTGGTGACGATGTTCACTACCGGGGACTGGAAGCCATACGGCATCACTAGCGCCGCGTCCGGTGATCTACTGGTTTGTCTCCGTAAAGACGATCAGAACAAAGTCGTCCGATACAGCAGTACCGGTACCGTGCTCCAGGAAATCCAGTACGACTCGCAGTGTCAACCTCTGTACAAAAAGGCGATGTACATCACTGAGAATGTCAACGGGGACATCATTGTAACTGATTTAACGAAAAACGCAGTCATTGCTGTCGATAGATTGGGCATATTCCGGTACTCGTACTCGGGGAAGGATAGTGATTTTAAAGCTTTATCAGTCGCTACTGATTCGGTCGCCCACGTCATCGTTACAGATTTTAATGGTCACAAGATTCACATGCTGGACAGAGACGGACGATTCCTGAGGTACATCATTCCTGAAGGAGGAATAAAAGTTCCACGCGGCGTGTGTATCGTTGGTCACGGTGAGATGATGGTGGGAGAGTGTCGGACCGGAATCGCCAAAAGAATGAAATACTTAGAAGAATGAAGGCACATCTTTGTCATTTATCATTCTGTTACTATAACAGTAATGGGTATTTGACATTTATGACTTTGATTTTTACTATTTGTACAACTATATTGCATAGGGTTACATGTAGTATCTACACACAATACAGTGATACAGTATAAAACATAAAGACTATAGCGAAAAGAAAAAAGAAAAAAAAGAAAAAAAAAAGGCAATACCACAACACCTTTTATAATTAAAGATAGAATTTATATATCATTAGATGTTGCGATATACATGATTGCACAAAGCAAAACAATTCTATATTACTTGATTTCGGATTTTTACTGTAAATTCATTATTAATTTCTTTTCGCTAATCAAAGATTTGTTTCAATTTTATCAAAATTTTTGTAACGGCAGAAATTAGTACAGTACCAGGTATCGTGTGTGTAGCTGCAATCATTGTGTGGTAACGGAAGAGGTAAAGAAATATTAGTATACCGACATTTAAATGATGATAATGAATATGGACATTTTTAATTATTTCATTCCAGCCAACGAAACGTATATATGGTTTTCTATGGATTACGTCATTTGTTTTTTATGATAATAAATGATATATTCACATATTTCGGTTGTCTTAATTTCACAGGCAAAAACGACATAGCGAAATGCAAAAATTTGATATTCTTCATTTGTAAAATTTCTGTATACAAATATTAGTAGAGAGTACACGAGAGGTTTATATAGATGAGGCGCACTGTGTGCAGTGCGTTAAAAACAAAAGATGCACGTACTGTATTTCCGGAGGCATTCCAAAATGCAATTCTGCCGGTCCTGATTTTAAAAAGCTGTAACGAAACTCATATTTTAGATATTAAGTTCCTTCTTTTATCCGGGAATATTGGCCCTTTCAAATTCATACCATTTAAAAGCAGTTTGTTTTGTGCAACGCCTCTAAAATTGCAAAATAAAATTTCACGAAACTTTGTTGAAAAGACGCCATGTAAGGTGTGCAGATTTACAGTAAATTGTGATTCCTTTATTTTTCCAAAAATCTGTTCTTTTTTAACAGTTACATGTTTAGCTAATATTTTGCTGAATAGATTTTTTTAAAACTTTGTACTTAATATTAAAAGAAAAATCCATTATTTTCCGGGGAATTTTTATAAGTTGAACATGCATGTAAAAGTTATGCGTTTATTGAATTTACTAATTTTAAAATGAGATAGTTTTTAACGCAAGTACTATAAAACAATCGGATAGAATTCAAGAAAGTTTGTAGTTGAGAAAAATGTATAGCTGTGCTTATTAGAATGAACAAAATTCAAAGCGTGTTAAAGAAGGTGTTGCAGTTCCTATGCTATTTTCACTAAAGGTGATAAAATGGAAAAATTATAGTTACACAATTCAATGTAAATCTTTTTTTTTTTTTTTTACATGCAACGTTATACATAATGAAATGTAGAATTTAAAAATCTGGAAACTTAATTCCAACTTTTATAACATTACTAAATGAAAATTAAAATGGTTACACAGAAAAATGTGGCAAATTTCTCATGTCAAAAATCTACATACAATTGAACGGAACAAACGTAGGGTATGGGTGTCTGAGGGAAGACCCCGCGGCATGGAGTTTAGCTCATACCGAGAGTACAAGCGGGCAAAGCGACAATTTCGAAATGCTCTTAATGAGGAACACGAAAAATATATGCGAAAAGTATACAGCGACATTGATAAAGCCGTAGAAATTGACGTCCGTCTGTTTTGGAAATTAACCAAACGCAGAGAGCCAAGGAGATCACGAATCTACCCAGAAATCCGCGACGAAGAAGGAGTTACTCACACAGACCCACGAGATGTTGCGGAAACATTCGCTTCGTTCTACAGGAAACTATATACTCCTTTGGAAGACGATAGTTTCGATCACATATTCAGAAACACGATTACTGATAAATACCGAGATCTTACGACTGAATGTGAAGAGGATCCGGGGTATATACCAGGGGGTCAACTTACGCCGACGGATATAACGTCAGCCATAAATACACTCAAATTACGTAAAGCGCCCGGTGACGATTCTGTAACCAATGAACACATAATTCATGATGGTGCAACACTTATCGCTTGTATTTTGAAGGTGTTTAATGCTATTGTGCAATTTAACTATATCCCTCTCTGTTGGAAACGTGGTCTTATAGTACCATTACACAAAGGAGGAAACAAGTCTAAAGATTCCTGCAACAATTATAGACCCGTAGCTTTATTACCATGCTTCTTTAAACTTTTTGAAAAGGTTGTATACAATCGAATCAATCAGCAATTTTTACAAACTAAAGATTTTCCAAATTCTCAACAGCAGGGATTCCAGAAGGAACTAGGTCGTCTTACAGCATCATTTAATCTCCAAGAGACAATAATGCATAACTTAGAACATGGAAGCAATGTATATGTATGCTTTCTTGACACTAGCAAGGCATTTGACACGGTGTGGAGGCCTGGACTAATGTTTAAACTATACGAACTTGGTATCAATGGCAAATTATGGTCTCTCATCAACAAATGCCACCAAAACACACTAAGCTCAATTGTAGTAAATCAAACTCGATCAGAGTGGTTTCCGGTACAACAAGGCGTTCGACAGGGTGGCGTACTATCAACATTCCTTTATCTTGTCTACATAAATGATCTTATCCATGCTATACAGTCTAGTAGTATAAACACAGGTATATTTAACATACCTAGCAGCTGCCCTTCTTTAGCAGATGTCTTGTCTCTAATTGGTATTTCTCCGCTTGCGCTACAAACGCTGTTAGATATTGCAAACAACTATTCCTGCAAGTGGCGATTTACATTCAATGCGTCTAAATCATGTGTTCTACAGTTTAGCGCTAAAAAAACTAAATTAGATAACACAAACTGGCATCTAGGTCCTGCAAAGGTGTCCTGTGAACAATCTTACAACCATCTAGGAATCGTAATTAACAACAAGTGTAAACTTTCGGACAGAATAAACGAAGCATGCAACAAAGGACGAAAATCCTACTTTGCATTATCCGATCTTGGCACACCATTTCTTAACCCTAATACGTTATCCCATCTATACAATAAAATTGTACTCCCATCAGTACTTTATGGATGTGAACTTTGGTGCAACTTGTCGCGAAAAGACAAAAACAAACTGAAAACATTTCAACACTCTGTCTGTAAGAACTCACTCGACTTACCATAACTGTGCAGATCAGACATGTGCGAGTCCTTTTTCGATGTCTTACCTATCAGCGCAGAGATTGACGTTCGGAAGCTTTTATTCTTTGGGAGACTTTGTCGTTTAGACCCAAAAACGTTAACAAAAAGGATATTTCTAACAAGAATTTTTTCCTATCTATACGATCTCTCCGCAAATCAGTTTGGCTTTATCCCTGATATTATAAAGGTTCTCCAATCATATAACCTTACACTTTACTTGTGGGATTTTCTAAAGGACGGATTCTTTCCCGAAAAACCTTGTTGGAAGAAAATTGTCCGCAACAATGTTACAACTTCACACCTTTCTCAACGAAAAGCGCGGATGTCTCATGACCCTGACTTCCTAGTTTTCACAGAAGTTTTCAGAGAGTCAAAACCCTCCTCGATCTGGAATTTACCTGAAAACTATTCGGAAATCAAACTCTGCAAGTTCATCTGTAAACTCTGCACAAGCGTACGTTTCAATGGAAATTCATATTCATGTATTCTGTGCGGCAAATCCTTTGTCGACGTGTTTCAACATTCTTCTTGTGTCTGCCCAGCTACTTTTGTAATACGTGAAAATTGGTGGAACTTAATAGCAAACTGTTTCCACATAGAACTATGCGCAGAATTATGAAGTCTTTCAGAAAATGACCTGTTTCATGTACTTCTCGGGCGTCGTACAAATCATGAATCGGACAATAAATTATTCCACATTTTGAACTTCAATCTTGTTCGAGCGACAGCGGCAGCATACTTCCGATCCATAACAATTACCACTTCCCCTACTACCTGATCCACTTCAAGGCTATTACCCCTTAGGGACACTGTAAATAACTTTTGCTCCTGTCTTCATTTTCCTATATGTGTACATGTAACTTTTGTGTGTGTGTGTGTGTGTGTGTGTGTGTGTGTGTGTGTGTGTGTGT
>WFKH01006014.1:39200733-39215212 GCA_016163765.1 Magallana hongkongensis
GGGGGGGGGGGTTGTTATATGTTAATTATCCTCTGTCCCAAGATATTTATACAGCACATTTTCTTAAATTATCTGATACATGTATTTATAAATACCTCGGGGTTCAAACGATGTTCATTCAATAATATGAAAAAATCCTGAAATTTCTCCTCAAGCTACACGGCTAAAATAAAAAGTCTATGGGGATTTTGCATTGCAAAAGAAATGAAAGTACCCGGATAATAACGCTGAAAAATTGTGCGAGGTACATGTATTCCGAGTGGAGAAAAGATGTCAACATTTCCCATTATAAATCTCCGTAAGAAATGTGTTTTCGTTCCTGTGAATTTTAACGTGAAAAATGATAATGTGTCTTGGATATTTTCCCTTTCATCGATTTCAATTGCATTTCTCGATCTTTCACAGGTTTGTGTATTTTTATTAAAAATCGTCCAAATGTAGTGCTGAATAAATATCTTGGGACAGACTATAGATAACCAGAAAATTATCTTCCTTACACTGAACAGCATTTTAAACAAATAAATAACTGAAAATTTTCACATCATTCCCACATCTATATAAGGTATGCTATTTCTACGGTGCATTAATACCTAACGTTAACGATGAATATTTATAAGTTGCATCATCATTATTATCGTGCACATGTAATTGATTTCAAATGTCTAGCTAAATATACATTGTTGGTAACCCGCGGCGATTCTTGCATACGCTTAGTGATACCTGTTGAACTAATTATAATATAACTATCTTTCTTTTAAGGATGTCATGGTAAACATTCTGCGTCACCATTTGAATGAAGTTACGATCGTCTTAACATTCAAACCCAGTTCAAAGACAGAAATGCAGTCAATCATAGATGCTCTAGACACTGATCAATCCAAATCGATTCCAGTAGTGTTTTCAAAGAATGACGCAATGTTTAGAGGATTCCTTATAAGAAAAATGAAAGACTGGATGCACTCACATTATAAACAGGTTCTAAAATCTACTGAGAAATGGTTAGAGGACCTGAAAAAAGTTCCAACGTGTGCAGATGTAGAGAATCGTTTAAACTCCTTTTGCGACACAAACTCCTTTGATGCACCCCTGAAAGAGTTCACGTTCTTTGACTTAAGGTATGAAAATGCTATTTCGAAACGGCGTATTTCCATGAGAGACAAACAGGCATATCAACGGCGAATCAGAAATCGAGCTGTTGTTGCGTTATGCAAAAAGACAATTGATGAAAGCTTTGATGTACCAGCACACATGGACATGGAAAGCAGTAGCTGCCTACGAATGTTCCTAGTAGATTATTTCCAAAGCTTTATGACTGGGATGATGGTATGCATTGTACATGAGCACGAATTGGCATCAAATAATACCTGTCGTTCTCTTGAATGGGGTAAACGCGAGGTGATCCTTGTATTGGAGAAAGTCAAGAACAATTGGCCAAATTGCATGAAACGATACTTAAACGACGAAATCGAGACAGTCAGCAAACTAATAGACATTTTGCAGAAACAATTTATTCCCAAACTAAAAAACTTCCCAAAAACTTGCGAGGTCAACGATGAAGTTCCGTATGATGTCCAAATTCGACTGGCAAGGTAAAGTAACGTGCATTTTTTACAGTCAAACATTTTCATTATATCCCTGCTCCGAAGGAGAAGGGGGTATACTTTTTTACCATTGTGTGTCTGCCTGTCCTTCTGTCCGCCTGTCTGTCCGTAACAAAAATTTCTGTCACATTTTTCTCAGCAACTATTCATCGGAGATGCTTGAAATATTAACACACTATTTGTTTAGGCATGCCATATGATGTGATCTATTTTTGTAGCAATCTGATGTCAACTTCCTGTTAAATGACGACTCTGTTTATTTTTATCCGTTCCTAAATCTTTAAACAATGATTCGTCAAAGATATCTCAGCGACTTTTCATTGCAGATGCTTGAAATTTTAACAAACTATTTGTTTAGGCATGCCATATAGGAGGATATATTTTTGTACCAATTGGATATCAACTTCCTGTTAAAAGACGACATTGTTTATTTTTAGCCTAAATTTTCAAACAAATTTTCGTCAAATATTTCTCAGCAACTATTCATCGCAGATGCTTGAAATTTTAAGACACTATTTGTTATGACATGCCATATGGTGGGATATATTTTTGTACCAATTAGATGTCAACTTCCTGTTAAATGATGACTTTGTTTATTCATATCCTAAATCTTCAAACAAATTTTCGTCAAAGATTTCTCAGCAACTATTTATTGCAGATGCTTGAAATTTTAATAAATTATTTGTTAAGGCATGCCATATGTTGGGATCTATTTTTGTACCAATCTGACGTCAACTTCCTGTTAAATGTCAACTTATTTTGTATATTCACATTAGAGCGGGGGTATTACCGGTGAGCATTGACTCACAGATATCTTGTTCTTTAAATTTTCTCACTAATCAAGGCATGTCTTTGATTTACAGGATGCCCGGCATAAGATCCTTTGGAATAGAGGATAAAAAAATCATTGTGTATGTCGACTCTGCTTTGCTAGAAGATGACAGTCTTCTAAGACGTATCAAAAGGTCAGTTGAGTCCCATCATGATGTGGACAGATCCAGTCTCCAAGCGTGGCAAGAGCCAATTTTTCACCACCGTATTGGTGACCTAATTGAGGGTGAGGACAAGGCAATGGGCATGATTACCACTTTTGCTGAGAGAGTAGATAGCAATGGAAGTAATCAATTTCGTGATCTTTATTTTATTACGTGTGAACACGTTGCACCCAGAGAACAAATGCGAGTGTTTTTTCTCAGATGTAACTGTCAAAGTAAAAGCGTGGATTGTGATTGTGAAAAAGAGGAGTTGGGGATTAACATGTACCCATTTGGCAGTAAAAAAGAAAACCCTTTCGATGCAGTCGTTGACATTACTTGTGGAATCGTCAATAAGAGGACTTCCAACTTCTGTGACAAAACCGTATGCGTTCCTCACTGCAGACCCGTTGAAATTGCCGATTTCAGCAAAACAATTGAAACCCATACCGGAAAACCGGTATTAAAATGGGACTGTGACGGCAATCAACGAAGAGGAGAATATTGCGGAGTGCAGTATACGGTCTCTCTCCATGGGGAAAGCGAGTCGTTGGAAAACGTACCAAGACGCGTTGACCTAATCAGATCAGTAGATGATCATTCTTTCGGAAGAGAAGGCCATAGTGGAGCCCTAATATTTCTAATGCAAAACGAAGGCGGTGCTGTAGATTTTATGTCTCCGGCATTCGTATATCTAGGCCACTGGTCGAATAACAAGTACATGTGTTTCAGACTCCAAGAAGGAATCCAGTGTTTGGAAATGGAACATAAATTAAAATTAAAACTTTGTTTGGAAAGTCCAGGAGAAACGGACAGTTGTATGGCAGTCAGTTGATACAAAGATCGCGCCATTGGCAATTAAACTGACTAAAATGATACCTGTTTCAACAATTTGAAATTGTATTTTGTTCTGCGAATATTCCATCGGCAAATATGTCTGATTGTATCATGTGCGTTGTGCATTTTGTCTCAAACTTCTACATGGGAGACATTTGCTGTTAGCTTACTCTCCATCAGTGTGTAATCATTAATTTCTAAAATCTAAAGTAAGAGGAAACCGTACTCTGATCCAAAGGTACAGCATGTTTTAATCTGAAGGTACATCACAATGAACTCGGTGGAATGACTTTTCTGGGGTATTGTAATGATAACATGCAAGGATATGGCTGATTGAACCAATTTGCATCACAAAGACATCGCTAGTCAAATCAAATTGTCAGATAGTTTGCAAGCAAAACACAATGCTGACACATTCAAATTGTCAATGAAAATCAGAAAAGTTGCCATACACACATTTCTCTTGGTAGATATGACTTTTCATTCTAACTGCATAGAAGTTGAGAAGTTTAAACATTTAACATTTGCAAACTTTTTTTTCTTTGTCCGAACCCACTGAAATGCAAAAATGTTCATTTTTTTAATGATCTGTTTCAAAGGTCAGGGTTCACATTAATAACCACGCAAGTATTACTTAACGAGCGAGCTTATCATATGCCTAATGCTTTATCTTATTATCAATATTGTGTACATAAATAGACATTTATAATGGACCGTTTTTCCCAAACGTACGTAATAAATGTTAAATGTGAATAAATGTTCACTTGGAATTTGGTCAACCAAGATAATTTCCACGGAATATAACTTTATAGCAATGTAATCAACTAAGTAGCAAGATAGATTATTTAGTTTGCCGTCAAAAGTGTTTCCAATTTATGTTTATGTGTGAAAATATATAACTTTATTTTTTATAGATAGGAATGTTGCTACACTTGATTTTTTTTTCTATTTAATCTTTCGTATTGTTTATACGCTTTATAGAGGTATTTATTATGGATAGTCTTATTTTTGTGTGTTAGTTGTCGAGTTACAAGCAATATACAGAGCTCTTGTTTTTGGGAGTTTTTTGGTGGGTTTTTTTTTAATGTTAAAAGGGTTTGTGTCATGCTTTTGTTCACAGTACATGTAAATGTATATAAGCTTAAACTTTATTTAGATACGATATTTTCCTATTTTTGTATCAATTATGAAAACAATTAAAAGTTGCAATTCTTTGTTACTATATAGTACATCTCATTTTGTTTTAAACATGGTATTTTTTTTTAATTTCAAAAAATTATGAATTTAAACATGAATTAAAACGAACCTGGTTTGCACAACAAAGAATGATGGGCTTTGTATCTAACTTCAAACTTGACAACTGACCTTAAATTTTGTAGACCTTTAGAAAATCTTTCGTTCAGCATTTTGACAATTAAAGAAGAGCTATGCTTTTTGAAAAAGTTTCATTATTCACTATGACCTTTTAAGGCTTAAGTGTGATTATTAGTAATTTGTAACTATATGCAAAGTTATGTATGTAAAGAAAAAAATCTTAATATAACGTGCTGTCCCTTTGTCTACTTATTCTATTTTTATTTACATCAGAGATTGCAATTCTACTTGCAAGCATATACATGTATAGATATACGTCTTAGCTTTGATATAGCATTTTTTGTGTAATATGTAATTTAAACGTTTGTTTAATTTTTTTTTCCTTGATGTGGTAATGGTTGACTACACATAATCATATTTAACTTATTTTATATAGGACGTTTTAGCATATGAGTGTTGTTTATGTGCTGAGGTTTAATCATGCAAAATATTTGAATTTTACGATATTTTATGTTGAGATATTAATATTCATAATCATTACAAAAAAGTCACAAAATTTGAGTTTCACACCCCCCTGTGAAACTTTGGAACCCAATCCTGCTAGCATATCATGATCCAGGCAAATCAAAAAACTTCTACATTGGGTTATTTATACATATACCACACACCACAGAACTACACAACTACTTTATATAAATATATGGGATGTCAACTCGAGTATTCGACAATTATTCAGCTGTTATACCGATCATCGACTATTTTTTTTACTCAGGTAGTCGCTGTAAAGTGTAAGGTTGTATGTAATGTTTATTTCTTAAATAATTATTTCTACTTAATTTAAGGTGGTATGAGACATCTGTCGATATTGATGTGGATTAAAGTACATTATAATCAAAATACTTTTACCGGTTTAGAATTTTGAAATTTTACAATATTTAACCAAAACGTTGTAAAACTTTGGAAATGTAAATATTTTAAAATCCCCAACGGGATTCGAACTCATGACTTACAGATCCGTAGTGAACCCACTAACCCACTGCGCTACGCTGTTAGATGACAAGTTTGTGAAAGAAACTATTTATAGAATTATGCTTGATTTTATTGTTTATTTCGATAAATAAAACGTCACAACATGGAGGTGTCCCATACCACCTTAATCGGTTTTTGCTAAAAAGTTTGGACATATATTTATTTTTTAAGCCATGATAGTTTTATGAGAGAATTCGTCAAATAAAGACTAAACTGGTTTATTGTCATGACTTTTAAAAATAAATTTTCAATATAAAAATAAATGATAAACATTCGAATCCCTCGCCAGGATGTGTGTATACAGAGAGAACTACTTAAAAAATACTTAAATAAACTTAAATAAATTGAATAAATTAAATAATACTTAAATACTTATTTTGTGGCAAAATCTCAAGAATTAACCTAAATATATGCACTTGTTAGGCGAATCAAAACTCGAATATAATTGCTCGATGGTCAACAAATTACCAATCAATGATTTATATTTTTAGCCATTAAAATTTGACTGTTTTCTAATATTTTACGTAGAACTCTTCTTCCCAAGGAAATTAATTTAGTCTAAAATGGCAAAAACCATCGAGCCCTCTTAATCATTTCTCGGTAAAGATCATCTTGCTTGGTAGGATACAAATAAAAAACCTAGTTTAATGGTGTTCAAGACCTTTTCAAAATATTGTTTCTATGAAGGGGCATGGTAACGAGTGTAGTCATTTTTTTTTAATTGTTTACAATGCTTTAGTAACGCATTTCTAATGATTAACCAAAATGAGTCAGTCGTAGAGTTTTGCTCACAATGTTTGTTTTGTAAACCATGTTTTTGTTTAACAGTGGTTCGATATACCGGTAAAAGTTCTTTTTCAACCTGATTTTTATTTTTCTGCTAAATTTTGATTTGATTACATAAACATGAGGCTCCTACCCTTTTTCACATTCATTTTATGTCTAAACCTGGATTTTTTTTTTCACTATTCAAAATGTAAACAAAAACATAACCTTAGCTTTGTTTACATAAAAAAAAGAAATGTGAGCTCTGTATCTTGCTTATAATAGCTCTACGACTGACTCTCAAATTTTGGTGGACTATTAGAAAAGCCCTACTCAAGCATTCTAAACATAAAAAAAAAAAAAATAAATTTTGACCAAAATCGTGACCATGCCCCTTTAAAAGTAGCTGTGCATATACGGAACCTGTATAGATAGATCTTTGCTAACTTAAAGATGTTTCTTTTTAATGTAAGATATTCAGTTCATGTATAGTTTTCACAATGGTTATGTTTTTATATGAAGTACATGTAAATTGTTTTTGAGACATGAGGCAATGATTTAGATTGGAACAAGACTCATTTAAATTGCGTTAAGCGTTATATGTAGCTCAATATCAATTGAGGCTATTTAGATAAAATAATTACTAAATATAATTTTGAAATTAAATAAAGGTTTATTGCCCTTTTTAAAAAAAAACATTTCTAACTAAAGATAGGTTGTATGTGACATTTAGCATTATTTTGTTCGAAAAGACATAGTTTTACGGTTTTCTATTACATAAAAGAATACAACTACATGTAGTTCCTGTTTATTCCACTAATTTGTCCGAGTAAAATTGACATCCCATATCACAGGCACCTGACGTTATCTATTTTTCTCATAATAAAAAAAAATACCCTATATCTATTAATACACAAGGTACCCATCGCCGCCATCTTGGATTTATTTCAAACTGTCACATCAGCTGGAAGTTTTGCTTGAAACTCATCGGTAAAATTATTTTGCGATCCTCTCCGTCTCCCGATCGGTCATTCAACATCTAAGCTTACAACCAATTCAACCAATATGGCGCAATAAACCTGTCATTAATAAAAATCACCCCTCAATCTGCATCTACTGCCTTAGATCTGCGATAAATGTCTAAAGGGTGGACGGAAGTTGTTAACTATATGTAAATGAGATTTCCCTGCACCGTGGGTTTGTTTCAATATTTCAAAATATATGCATTTATAAACATGTTTATGTAAACTTTGTGTAATAAAAGTTATAATTGACTGTTTATAGTTACTGTATCCCATTTCTTAATTTTAACTTGTATGTTGATCGAATTCAAAATTGACGCTTCTTCTGCCTTAGATATGCGACAAAAGACTAAAGGGTGGACGGAAGTTGACATAATTGAGTCATACTTTGGGTAATCCCTTCCAAATATAGCACTGAAACGAATATTCAAAAGGCGTCAATTTTGAATTCGATCAACAACATACAGGTTAAAATCAAGAAAATTCAATTATAACTTTTATTACACAAAGTTTACATAAACCTGTTTAAAAATGCATATATTTTGAAATATTGAAACAAACACACGGTGCAGGGAAATCTCATTTACATATAGTTAACAACTTCCGTCCACCCTTTAGACATTTATCGCAGATCTAAGGCAGTAGATGCAGATTGAGGGGTGATTTTTATTAATGACAGGTGTAATGCACCGTTTTGGTTGAATTGGTTGTAAGCTTAGATTTTGAATGACCGATCGGGAGACGGAAAGAGTCGCAAAATAATTTTACCGATGAGTTTCAAGCAAAACTTCCAGCTGATGTGACAGTTTGAAATAAATCCAAGATGGCGGCGATGGGTACCTTGTGTATTATTAGATATAGGGTATTTACTTTTATTATGAGAAAAATATATAACGTCAGGTATTATTAGATATAGGATATTGATTTTAATTATAAGAAAAATATATAACGTCAGGTGCCTGTGTCCCATATATACATTAATACTAAAGAAATGAACCGTATTTGTTCAAACAGACAGATTTGTTTGATTGCAATATATTCCCAGAACACAAAACCTCAAATTGTTGGAACAGAAGTAAGTCAAGGTAGACTGTCCTTGAGATGAAAACTAAGGTCGAATCCGTCAGCGATCGGTGGCCATTGTTTGATAGTTCGGGACCTTCCCTTGATTTGCTTTTTCATTCTGTGTTTGTTCTTATAATGCTGCGTAATGATTTGCTTTTTGAGAGAAATATAGACTGCATGGTTGAAAAACATGCATGTGTTACGCATTGTTTAGATCAATCTCTTTTTCAATTTTTATTGTGTAATTTTTTCGTTTGTTTTGTATAAATTTTGATATGTTCAAAATCATTTTTAGTAGTTTAAACTTCATTCCATTACTTTGTGATTTTGCTCTATTTTTTATTTTCTTTTTGTATTTCATATTTTTGTATTTACATTGTGTAAATTTCATTTGTATTTTTTTTCGTTGTTCTCCACCTTATCGATTGCGAAAACTCATATGAAACATAAAAAATACACAATGTAAACGGAAAAAATACGCATATTAAATATATACTGCAAATGGAAAATAATTGCAGAAATTAATTTAAACTTTTAAGTCAAAACTTTGTACAAAACTTATAAAACTTTATACAATATAACGGTAATAAATACATGTATCTAAGAAATAAGGAATCATTCTTTGAGTATTACGAAGTGATCAAATACGTATATGATCACCTCATATTATTCAAAGAATGATTTCTTATTACCTATATCTATAAAAAAAATTTCAATAATTATACGATTCTTAAAATAGTCAAAGATGAAATTTATTGAACTATACATTACAAAATCGATTTGTAATGTTATCATAGACAAAAACACTGGAAAATGTAAATATTTACACAAACAATACAAATGTACAGTACAGTGATAATTTTTAATACTTGTATTATCATCAAGCTGTTGTTTACAAATACGAAAAAACTGATCTTTTGAATATTAATTATAATTGTATATCGCGCAGATAATATATACAGATATATATGCATATTTTGTCAAATCATGTTGGTGTATAAAAATTTCATTGTACAAGGCATCATCATTTAATGGAATGGACCCAGTCTTTTTCTTATTTCCTAAACATTGTTTTGCACTATAAGATATGTTTACACGGTCTTTAAAAGTAGGACTATGTACATGTAATATTACTGGTCTAGTACTAACCAATAAAGCTCAAAACATTAGTATATTGTCATTCATTTCTGACAAAGAAAAGAACAAACTAAAGGAAAGATCTTAACAATGTTGACAGCATAAGACACTGGATGTAAAAATCCAATATGGTAAACAACGTGACCTCTGTAACAATACACTTTGAAAAATAGCGCATAAAAGTGTTTTTTTTTGGGGGGGGGGGGGGTGTTTCAAAGTGCGTTAAGACACTGAATGTAAAAATCTAAAATATGGCACAATGAAAGTTTTTTTTTTCAAAGTGCGTTAATTTTGGAACCAATTAAACGCACTTTGAGAAAAATTATTTTATTTCAAAGTGCGTTGATATCTACGGAAGCGTATTAGTGCCACGTTGTGGGGGGTTTTTCGGGGGTTTTTTGGGGGTTTTTTTTTTGTTTGTTTTTTTTTAACTTTAAAGTTGGAAATTCCAACTTTAATCTTGAAAAAGTCAACTTTGAATTTGGAATTTCCAACTTTCATCTCAACTTTTTTTTATCAATGTTGCCTAAAGTTCAGTTAACTTTTATATAATTACTTTAATCATGTCAGACTGTAATTATTTGACGAAAGTTTTGAAATTGATTTTAAATTTTTAACTTATCAAATTAAGACTTATAAATGAATAGTTGCATCATTGCAAACGCTTAGGCAAATGAATCCATGATTCCAAATGAAATCATTGTAAATTGTATCAATTTATATTTTGGTTTAATTTTTATATATTTTCCACACAATTCCACATATGATTAATTATAACTTACTTAATCTTAAATCATCGCTTAAACATCGCGTTGAGCAGTCAAATTAATGTTGCTTCGTTACCTTATAAACAGGTAATACATGCCGTATAAAGCTAATACGAAAAACACCTCAAACTTCCGGTCATGTGATAACTTTTTCCATGCATTTCTCGTATCGTGTTCAAAAGAGTCAAGCTATTTCAAAACGAGAATTTGATTACACGCAAAACATGTAAGCGTAAACTATATGCATTACATTTTTCTTTTCGAACACTTACTCTGGCTTTGATAGATAATAATACAGAGAGAAAAGATAAATTATAAAATCTTAAAAGCGTGAGTTAAAAATCAGATCATTAATAGTTCATTTTTAAACAACGTTCAAACGAGGGATATTGTTAATTCTACAACATTTGTCGCCGTTATCAATTAAATTAGCAATATCAGATCATAAAGAACCTAGCACTTATACTGAGTGTATAATATATATATCTACTTATTTACTGAGACTTATTTTAACGGAGATATTTTGTCATATGATCAAACCATGTCGTGTAAGTAAAAATTAACAACGAAAAGGTGGTATGGGACACTTCCATGTTGTGACGTATTGTTTATCGAAATAAACAATAAAATGAAGTGTAATTATATAAGTAGTTTCTTTCCCAAAATTGTCACATAACAGCGTAGCGCAGTGGGTTAGCGGGTTTACTACGAATCTGTAAGTCATGAGTTCGAAGCCCGCTCGGGGTTTTACAATTTTTATCTCGCCAAATATTTTTAAAAGCTATTTTTGGTGAAATATTGTAAAATTTGAAAATTCTAAACCGGTGAAAGTAGTTCAATTATGATGTACTTTAATCCACATTAATATCGACAGATGTCCCATACCACCTTAATATGGGAATCTCTGACCAAAATAATGGTATTAACAAAGGGAATATGAACAAGTTCTTAATTAATAAGCTCTCTCCTTAAATGAATTACACCAAAGAATAATTTTCAAAGTTTTTTTCTCAGATGATACCGAAACTATTTTCATATGTGACTCTCTCCAACGTCCAAAGCTCAGTACCAAAACACAGACATAGGGGTCCTTTCCCGAAATGACTGTGAAAAAAAAATGATTGGAATGTCATTTAAAAACATTTTTTTCAGAATCATTTAGTATGAAATACTTTTCAAAAGACAACAAAAGTGAGCATTTTCTGACCTTTGTAAAAATATACTGAGGATTGGCTTATACATTTGAAATAGCCTATACTGAAACTAAACTTTGTGAACGATGTGAAACCACAATGGGTAGCAATGAAATCCTACCACGCTCAATAAAATGCATTTGATTCGACATGCAAAATGAATATTTTTTTTAAAATACTCGGCTATTTATATTTGATAAGTAAAAGAAAAAGCAAATAAATATTTTTAAAAAAATATATCAAAGTTGTTTTTTTTTATTCACAATAGATCTAATGAATTATATACATGCATGCATCTGCAGTCTCATACATGTAGTTGTTTTATATATCCCCAATGGTATTATTCATTGTAAAAATGTAAGTAAGAACAATATTTTTTTCATCTTAAGAATTTTTTTATTTAGATTTTGCTTACTTAATGCCAGGGAAAACTAGCTCAATGGGTTCACAGTAAAATTAGTACTTTGATTTTTTTTTCCAGCGGGTTGAATGATATTTATCACCATAATATCTTATCATATAGTATCACAGAAAAAAATAGCGATGAATTGAAAAAAGCATTTATTTAGTATTTATAGTGTATTAGAGTACATTATTAATTAGGTATAACTCGTGACAATGTCGTTGTAATCCCTAATGGAGGAAACATGTATCGTGTTTTACGCTTGGTCAGAATGTGACAAATCTCTCGGGTTCGGACTTCTCGACAAAAGAAGACGGAGGTAGGTATGCAGAAGAAAGACAAAATTTACGCTGAATTAATTTTTCGGCACCGCGCATTAATTCATTCGAAAGATCTTAATCGCCGATGAAACATTTTTGCGCAGAAATGTTAAAAACATTTGTCTTCTCTCTGGCTTTCTATTAATTACCAAAGGGGACAGTTTGCTAATTAATCAGATTATTACAAATGTCGTAACAAGAACCGGATTTGTGTTTTGATAGTTGTAATTTTTCATCAAACAACATTTTTAAATAAAAACAAAAATTTAGAAAAAAAAAAATCAACGTTAATTACAACATCTTTGTTTTTCTAATTTAATTTGTCATTTGTTCAGCAGTCTATTTGGCGCGAGGTTGACAGAAGAAGATTATGAAATCCCTGCTTATTTTATCCGCATTGTTTCTAACGGTTTGGGCCCAAACGGATATTTTCGGATGGATTCAAGGATATAATCTACTACCAGGTAAAAATGCATTCGTTATACTATTAAATACGAAAGATGACCATTATATGTATATAACTCTTTAAGGGGTTTTTAAAAGCTTGTTTGATTAGGGGTTTTTTTCCTTAGCATGTACAAGTTTTGTAGGGAAGGATATTAAAACTATATAACAGAAATGTTTTAGTAATAATTGCAAAAGGAGGTAGAAGCTTTATGATTATGACAAAAGATGGTTAAACAGAATTGAAGAATCGAATGAAACAATTAAATGTTTTTCAATCTAACATTTACATGACTGTAAATAAAGTCTTTCCATTTTACTGAAATAAAATTAGCGAAATACAAATTACTTTTGATTGGAAGGATACAAATTCCATTACAAAATATTCAAATTAATCAGAAGATACGTAGGATTGTTGATTATATTATTTGCGTTCGGGTGCATGTAAACATCTCAATAATTTTTTCTGCATTTATTTTTTTTTTTTTTTGGAGAGGGGGGGTCTAAGGTTTTTGGGCGGAGGTTTGGGGCTACTGTTGGATTAAAGAGACAGACACGATTTGAGCTCAAAATTTTCAAATTTTATTTTTCCATTTTTAATGTTTAGAATGGTTATATGGGTATTTTTAATGCTTTGTCAAAATTTGAAAGGCAAACATTGAGTTATAAGCAAGATACAGAGTTTGAAATTCATTGTTTTGTAAACAAAGCTCGAGCCTTGTTATTGTTTACATATGTGTTTTGTTGGTATAAATTTCATTCAAATGTTGCTTTCTACTGTTGATAATATTTATTTATTAATGAACACAATGAATCAGTTTTTCTTGTTTGCCACGAGTCATTTTGTCAAAGAAATGGTAATTCCATACTTTACATTATTTGTAAACAAATATAAGACTCGAGCTTTGTTTGCAAACAATCAAATCTTACCTCTGTATCTCTCTTATAACTTGACTTCTAACATTCAAATTTTGGTCAATCATTCAAAATGCGCAAGTACCATTTTAAACATATAAAAATAAAAAAATAAAAAATTTTGATTTCAAATCGTGTTTAAAGTCCCTTTAAATGTTTGTTTCATTTTTTGGAATTAATACGGGATCACTGATGGCAAAAGCCCCGAACCCTGATTTTACATGTATTTTATGGCAATAGACTTGAAAAAAAAAGCTGTTTTGCAATTAAGTCTTGGCAAAGAGAAGTTAATCTTTACACGTTGTAGAACATCCGCAGAATTGAGGTAGTAGTCTTTTCTATTGGATTTTGTTTTGATGATTTATGACTATAATGGTTTGAAAATGCTAACAATAAAGATGTAATTTAATTCTTAAAAATTTCAAATGTAATCAACAAACAGCTTTGCTAATTTTCTAAACTTTTTCAGCACGAATAAAGTTACATAATTTTTATTATGTAATATAAAATAAATATATGCAATAGATGCTTTTTATATACAAAATACTTACATTATATTATTTTAACTTAACATCTACTATTGGTCATTTTATCTTTTTGAAATAACAAAAAAAGTAGAAAATTCACGCTCCATACAAATTGCTACAAAAAAAGAATACTAGTAATTTTATGAACTAATTGAAATTTTCTTTT
>WFKH01006014.1:39221068-39241598 GCA_016163765.1 Magallana hongkongensis
ACACTTTTTATGGAAAAAAAGAACATTAGTGTAGCAACGTTAATGAAAGTGGGGTTGAAGGAGGAGTCCCCCCCCCCCCCCCAAACTTTTTGGGGAGTATGTATAAAAATTATAGGGAAATTAACAAAACAAAATCAAAATTAAAATTAAAATAAAATTATAATAGAAGTTTGAAGCACTTTATTTTTAATTGTCGAGATTTATTGGATAAGTCTGCCCCCATCCCCACCCCACCCCCACCCCTTCCACGTTCAAAAACGATGCTAAGTTCCTGAAACAAGCTACTGTTTGAAGTATATTTCTATTCAACAAAAATGTATTAAATAAGTAATTATATTTCTAAAAGTCTTTAACCCATAATGGGATCGCCATAACTCGTATACTGTGTCTCAGTAATTACATAATACACTGAATTATAGACCGCTTTTTTACTTTTGATAATTTCTGACGTCACACACTACAACGTGTATATAGATAGGTCATAAGTGTCTTTTATGTGGGTGGGATGGGGTGTCACATATGCTAATACAATTGGAATTCCTTGGGTCAGCAGAATACTCACTGCGCCCTACCTGGGTCGGGGTCAGGAGAACACTCACTGCGCCCTACCTGGGTCGTGTTATCGAGTACACCGTGTCAGATTACTCCCAGTAGTAAAACATTCTAAACATTTACTGCACTGCTAATTATATTACTCCGCCAATAAATGGATAAATGCGTCCATTAATTAATCATTCATGTACATAACTACGCTTGTAATACATAATTCGTCGCTGTAATACACCTATATAAAACTAGGTGTCAACGAATAAAAGGGAGATAATTAGGGTGTGTGAAGGCTACACCTCGGGTTTTTCACAGTGTTTTCCCTAAAATGGTCCGAGGTGTTCCGGATGGTGTGAAGGTCGTTCAGGGGTTATGGCGTTGAATTTCTTAACAGTAAAAAAAATGTCACAGACACAAGAAAATTGTGGCTAAACATGCGATTTGCCTCATTAGATGTTAAAATGGATTATCTGTCTGCACAGACAGACGAATATTGATTAATTCTCTTGTCTGTCTTTTAATTAAACTTGGGATTGAAGCAAAATCGGAATTTTCATTTCTAAAGGGAAAAATAAAACTTTCTCAATATAAAAGGGATGTACAAGCAGGTGTTACATTACATTTCACTAAACCTTCTTCATTATCATTTTGTGTCGGTCTAAAGATTTTTTCTTTCATCAGAAGAGTATACATGCATACAGTATAAATATCGATCTTTCTGTCTCGGTACGTGAATAAACGTGAATATATACTGTAGCCTAGGCCTATATGTTACTAACTTCAATGGTGATTAGATTTTGTTTGATGGTGAATAAAATATCAAAAGAATTCATTTCCCAGTAGAATTGGAACGCGTGACTCCGGAGTCAGGAAATATACAAATTGTAGGTTCCAATATCAAGATGAAGTATTGACGAATGAAAATATGAATCTTGTATCAGTTATCACATATGGCAAATATCAATTATATAGATTATTAAGGTTGAAAATTCCAGCACATGAGACACACAATTTGCCGAGGTATAAACGTTTCAGTGTACAGACTAGATTTCTTCAGTATCTATTTTCAATACTAATAATTACTAGTATGTAAAAGCTTAAGAATCATTTGTTTTGAAATCTAGACCAAGGGTAATTTCCCCACTAAGTAATTCTAATATCCAGTTTTTAATAAATATAAAATACACGACAACGGCGGATCAAAGGGTCATTATGTTTAAAAACCCAACCCCACACCACACCCACCACACCCACCCCCAACCCTAGGTCAATTGACAAGCAAGAGCGTCAGGCCAGAATGAAGAATATCACTAAAAACACATGTTCTTCAATATGAAATTTATATTATGGTCAACTATGAATCATTTTATCTCCGGCTCCACAAAGTTTTTTTCTTTCAATGACCGAACGAGATGAAGAAATCTACGACTGATGCTTTTCACGTCAACCCGCTATTTTGATTTTTAACTTCATACGCTTGACCAAGCATTAATGATTTTGCTGTTCATTTAGAGATAGAAGAGCAACTGTCGGAGTCAGACCAGCGAAACGAGATTAATAAAAAAAAAGGGGCATATGTTGTTTCATCTTTTGCACCGGATACCCCTTTCGATCTATCCATGAGTATGTTGAATTATCTGTATGATGAAACCCAATTCCGAGACCATTCTTGACAAGTTCCTTAAAATAGAGATAATAAAAACCTATGACAAATATAACATCGTACGATCCCATAATGTCGCTCCTTACAACCATCGATTTCAGCTATTGTTACATTTCATTGAAAAATGTCATTTACAACGTGCAAGAGTCATAAAGTGCAAATCTTCAGTGTGTGCACATGTTCGCCGTTAATAATTTTAAAATTCACATCCCATTCACACCTTGAACTTCCGGGGGCACCTGTTCTTCTCCGAGACAGACGACAAATGTTCGTTGTATCGATTTTGATGAAAAGGTCGTGTGTGTGAGAATGCAGGTAAATGCCCTTGGGGAGCTTGTACCAACTTATAGATTGTCAAGATCAAAAAACCCCGACTATCATTAACGCTGTTACCTCAATTAATCGCATCTCTCGTCGTAATGCTGAAAAATATATATCATTATACATATTCGGGAGTGAGCCTCGTTTCTTAGGATTTTCTCGCTTTATAGGATTTTAAATCGCTACATTTCTGGCTTCCTCTTTGATCAAATAGAGAACAGTGACATATTTTGCTTTAAAAAAAATGTTTTTAATATCAAATCTGGGATTAGATATGAATTATCTTACCACGCCCCAGTTATTGCGCTGTTTGAGTGTTCCACGGCCGATAGGAAATTAGTTCGATAATCGGTAGTAGATAGCGTTCTTTCGCTGCAATTGCAACATACACGGTTGCAGAGAGCACCGCAGAAGACAGGGTGCAAATGACAGCGTCCGGATGAAATTGGATTTTGTACCCCAGCCTACAACAATCTGTGCATTATCGATCCGATTTGGAAAAGACTAATTTATATGAATTTTTTTCGCCCGCTTCAAGTTAGGAGAGTCGCGTGTTCTGTGATTGGCGGAGCGAAGTTACTCTTTCACAAAGCGGGTATGTGTTGGCTTGTTCAATAAATCAAGCAGAGAAGCGTTAATGGGGAACATAACATTAGCAAGTTTTTGTTTGGATTAAACGCTTAAACTAGGAATTGTGGAGAATGGAAGACTAATATTTTGTTAGCTTAAAGAACCCGCGCCTCCCGCCAAGAAAATCTGTGAATGAAAAACCCGGGGAGCGTGCGTACAAATCGTGAACGTGGGACCTTTATTTACATGCATTTCTTTCAAATCTATACAGTGATCTGATGGGATTCGATGACTTCATTTGTTCCATATGGACCTTATTAATCATTGGATGTTTCGTTCAAATCGTGGAATCCACACAAAACAGGGTATGTTATCATTCACTCCAAAACCCTCTGTTTACATTGGAGGCCAATGGGGATTTGTTTGCATTTGGGCTTTCATTGTTATCGAGATTAAATGACGGTGCTGCCAAAGTTTAAAATATTCGTACACACAAGCTTCCTACTGCTGTAAAATTGAGGTGCGAAATTCACATCCACTTTAGTTATTTGATACCATGGTTTGAGTAAACAAAAAATCAATGTAGGTTTTTTATTTTGTAATTTTACCCTATGTTAATTATGCAATGTTATTAATAGGTGGAGTTTTATCGTAGTTGAGAGAAAATCCTTGTTCTCTAAAAGAAAGCTTTCATGTCGTAAATGTTTAAATTTTTTTTTTTGGCAATTTAATGGTTGGAAAAGGACTTTCAATTTCCCTCAAGCAATTTTATGTCGTTTCTGCATTTATTTGACATCCGACCCATCTTTCTCGGTTTTCCTTAGCAATCTTGATGAACGCACGAAGAGATGACATGCAGAATTTGTTTTGTTGGGAAAAAAAATGATCGATCGTTAATTGTAATTAACCAAGGCTCATTAAATTTCATCTGTCTTTGTTGGGCGAACCAGGGTATCTGTGCTGAAGTCCATTGATTGACTAGATAGGATAGACCTCCAAGTGGAAACTGGTATTCGTCTATTATACTAAGTCAATCGGAGGATTTGAAATTCTGCAAAAAGGTCTTGTCATAAACTGACAGCAGGCGATGAAATCTCTTCCCAAAAACATTCACAAACTGAGAGGATAGTGGGTTTTATTTTCTTCACACACACTTAATATTGTAGTTGGTGAACCCTGACCTCGACGAATGTGGATATTAATATGTGTGCAAGAAGCCTAGCTTTTGAAGAGTTCATTTTGGGGTTTAAGTACAATGGACACAGTTCTAAGAGCTTTTTAAGACGAAGTTTCACAGCCGGACTCTAAAATGAACGGCTACGCGCCGTTGTTGAAGATAGCAATCAAATCAGGCATAAGATACCTTTCTACGCACATACTTTGTCGAAATCCCCCTCTTATCTTCCTAGTTTTAAAAGATTAACCTTTTGTGTTTGACTTGTAACTGGGGTCATAAAAAGATACTACAGTTGCAGATAACGGCGAAGAGGTTTTGTTTTAATTGTAATCAGGTTAATCCCAACCCCACCCCGACGTTTATTGAAAGGCAAATGGTTTAATAAACAAATTTTTCTTACCATGTTTCAATTGTGTACCCAAATTTCGAAGCTAAATGAAAAGGAAAAAGTTGCAAGTATCAATTTATATGGCGAAAATCCATACTTATATCCTAAGTATTGGTCAGGACTCATAGATGGACCAACCAATTTATTTGGCAATTATTGGAATATAGATGTACTACGAGTATGTAAACCGAAATGTTCCATGGCTTTGCGCCCCCCCCCCCCCCCTCTCTCCAACAACAAATCTTTCTTGCATCCATAACTTTTCTTATCAAGTTCTGGCGACATAGTGATGGCCTCAATTCGGTTGCCAAGGTCACAACAACGCGCCATTCTGTACAACCTTACCTTTATACATAAACACATACACCTGTCTGACCCTGTTGGCAGCGTACGAAACCCCGAGTGACCGAGCCGCCGAATGCCAGCAAGTAGCCAAGATAGAGTTATAAACCTAACCCTACTCCATCGCTAGACAACGCTTGTTTTGCCAGGTCACGTCCCTCATAATTGTCTAGAACAATGAAGCAAAACTTTGGTATTCGGCACAAGGACAATAAAAGACTTATGTTAAAGGGGAGATCCGGATCCCCTAGAAAATTCAAACTTACTAAATTCTCTTAGGGAATAGAAATTGGACACCCCCCCCCCCCCCCCCCCCCCAATCACCCGGCAAGCAAAATCATCCCTTGAATCTGTGCATACACAGTATATTAGAAGTTTAGAACTTGGGCCATTCCGTAGACAAACATTGTGATTTGAAATATGTTAAATGTTTAATAATAATAATAATCTCAGATTTACATGTACATTTTTTGACGGAAGTTATCTTGACCCCATGATATCTCCGTTTCTCTCTTTTTTCGTTTTATTCCGAAATGATCATTCCCGGTACGACGAGCAATTGAATTAGCGTAGTAACTGGATCTCATGGGGAGAACTAATTAAATATTTTGTCACCCAATAACTTATTTATTGCTTCCAGCCACGGAAAACGTCTATAGGGGCAGCCCTTCGTGGATATGGGCTGATTTCCTCTAAGTCTGATGTATAAAATTGGCATTCCGTTACTGTTCTCTGTTATCGTTTCTTTTGTTTATTTAAAGGCCATCTGGATACGTATTGAATACAATACAATCCAAAACCTCCAACTCCCCTTCCAACACAACCCCCCACCACCACCACCAAAAAATATACACCAAAATCAAGGTTTGTCTTTTGACAGTCTCAACCCCCTCCACCCTTCAAAAAAATAGTTCTGACAAAACTTGCAGAAGAGAATTGTCTATTGACAATCTCATTAGACATGCTTTGTTGATCGACAACGAAACGGTTCAAGCCTAGAAGCTTCATTCTTATCGTCGCACGTGCATTTTTATGTATGCATGCAGTGCACCACTAATGCAGAATGTGTTTGATATGACCCACATGTTAGATTGCAAGAATACACAGAATTCGAATGAGCAGGGGGATTGCAGCCAGTTCTATATTGTACAACCTCGTCTCGCCATAATTTGCCAAGATAACATGTCGAAGGAATTGTCTTTTATGAATATACACATGTCTATTTCATTGATTCAGTGTGTCGGAAACATGATCAAGGGTAAAAGTAGCTTCAGATCAGGTTTGACTAAATAACGATGCTTTTTCCACACGTGTTCCGTTTTATCTCTGTATACCTGGCACTTATTTAAAGTTATTAGTACAGAGATAATATACTTAGTATTTAAGTCTGGGTTAGTAGAGCTGCGTGATTATCAACTCCTCAACGCTCAATAACATACTTCGTTTCTCCAGACATGCTTTTATACGAAAACGTCTCCTCATAATTTCTCATTTTTCATGTTTGGCTTTGAATTTCTATTCTGATTTTTTGGAGCATGTGGTTATTTGTTACTGAATACATACCCAAAAGTTTTAGAATCTCCATCCAGCTCGATCAAGATTTAGAAGACAATTATATTTTTTAATTCAGGATAAGAGAGGAGGGGGGGGGGGGGAGCACCAGGCAAGTCTAAACGCCCACGATGAAAACGTCCAAAGGATTTTAATGTCATGAAGTCTTATTGCTATGGGAAAGATTGTTCTTAATCTGTATAACCCTCTACTTTCCGATTGATGAAAAATCATGTATGAATTCACCTTCTTCGTGGAATTTTTGGTTTTTTCTACCACGAATTCTATCTGTACGTGAGGTTTGTTCTGTCTGATGATAGTATGATTATCGATTGTATGTCGTCTGCCGCAGTGATGATGCAGGATTATTCCGAGATAGCATTTCAAGTACATGTAATGACATCACTGCTTTTGATCCGTGTTGCAATGATGCATCTTATCAAAAAGAACCATCTCAATATCGAACGAACTATGAATATTCTATCTTTTTCAGGATCTTATATTCTAGATTCAATATATATTTCACAATTTTCTAATAAGTGGAGTTGAGGGAATTCATGGAAAAAGAGAAGCAATTCAAATATCTGATATATTTTCCTTTTAATATTAACATAATTATAAATCATAATTTGGTAAAAATGATTGTAATTGATGTCCGCAGCATGCAGACGACATCTACATTACAACAGACACAGGCGGCAGACGACATTTGTAGATGTTAGAACGACGTCCTGTCGTATGTTAGTCCTCATGAATCCCCGACAGCTACTACACGTGAATCAAAAAGGTTTTTTTGGCCGTCAAACCCTAAGGCTTAAATTCAACGAAGAACATCTGTTACCGCCGATGAAACATTGTAGAAATTTTTGCTTTCATGTAGTCATTGAACTAAGTAAGATCAGCTCTTTTTGATTTGTGATGAATACAGCATTGCGCTCTCCTTTTGAAAATAACAATGGTTTTTACTATTTTCGCATGGAAATGAAGAGGATATATACCTAGGATGCCAGAAGTAAGACTTATTTTAATACGTTGAAGAGGAGTACCTTTTTTAAAAAACTGTGGTACTTGTAAAGGTATTTGTAAAGCGCCATTTGAAGCTTCCTGGGAAAAACGTAATCTTCTTTTGACGGATTGTCTTTTACGATCAATGACTGGTCCAAATGATCAACTCCTGGGTGCTTCTTCCAATTTTGCGCCAAGTACATGTATATATAATGACGGCCAGTACACTTTGCATCCCTTACGTGAACTCATTACAGGCTCGTTAGGTTTGACAGACGATAAGCGTCAGACGTAATCTTCTTTTATCGTGACGTATATACGCGTGTTATTGAGATTCCCTGGGATAAGACACGGTCTATGTGAAATGTTAAAGCTACTGCCGTCTGCCCCTATCCATCAACTGAGTGAAACATAGAGGAAATTCTGGTGAAATGTAACAGTCGAGGTGTCCGTTGGCATGCTCTGTAGAATTGGTTTTGTTTTGACAGCCGTTGTAGTCAGACGGTTACACTCTCTCTCTCTCCTCTCTCTCTCTCTCTCTCTCTCTCTCTCTCATCATACAGAAGTGGATATCTTTTATCTTTACCTCAACATGCTTCTCAGTGCACAGCACGATCTTCTTTAAGAAACCTGCATTTGAGAATTTATCTATTTTCATCGAATTCCAAGGAATAAAAAACAACATAAACCTGTTGAAATGTACTCATCATCAATGCTGTATATCGGATTAGGTTTTGGCAATCGGTGCAAGTCTGTATAAATCTCCTACAGAAACCACTTTGTATTGATAACACGAACTGCATGGTTCAATATCTTTTAATAAATAGGAATATATTACTTTTATTGAGAGAGAGAGAGAGAGAGAGGGGGGGGGCTTGATATGCATGGTACATTTTTTGCATATCATGATTGTGCATCTATGTTCTAATTAACGATGGATCTAAAGAATCTCTCCCAGCGTGTAATTCTAAATAGACCGGTTTCGAGTCGGCGATAAGGATTGAACTGGACCTACTTTATCACTGGCAGAAGTCATTAAGACGAGCAGGTGGGCACGATTCCATCTCAGCCTCTGTAAATATTTACACAAACCTCACGTTATGATCGTGTGCCGAGTATATCCGTGGCCCCGCGTAACGTGCGTGTCAAGACAGGATAATCCGTTATCTTGATACAGAGGAAATTCGGATAAGTTATTTATAGAACACTAAAAGATTCAGGGTTGATCTCAACGTATTTTGTATTTACACCCACATAGTCAATTTGATATTAAGGATATGACATTAAGGTTTGGCTTGCATGCTAACATTAGCGACGAATGTCAGAGTATAGATTTTAATTTACACACGAATATCAATGATATGAAAAAATATTAATAAGTCATATACATTTTCATTGAAGTGCGATAATAGGAGTGTTATATGAGCACAGGGGAAATCTAATAGCACTGATAAATCGAATCCGTCTCGTATTAACATCCATTCAAACTTTTCATAATCTATCGATTATGAATATATAAGGTGCGGGTTATCAATAGAAAGGCTGATGATTTCTATAGATTAACATTATAGATTTTCAGGTTACTTGTAAGTAGGAAGAAGGCAAAGATTCATCTATTGTAATTCATTTTTTCTATTGTACAAAAAATTCGTACAACTGTCTGAAATATTGATCTATAAAATAACACAAGATGTATTTCATATGTATGTGTTTCAGAGGGGTTTTATGACTGATAAAACATTATGTATTTTACTTAATTGCAGTTGAGTGAAGTTGCTGGTTTAGGGTAAACATATAAATTATTTAAAATAAAATTAAAGCCAATCCCCGTCTCTTGGAGAGAGAGAGAGAGAGAGAGAGAGAGAGAGAGAGTCGAAAAACGTAGGGTCAGTAAACTTTTTAGAATATGATACAAATAGAAACAGTTGAGTCATATTAGAATAATTGACGGCAAATATAAAGAAATACTAAATGAAAGCACGTCGCTTATGTTTTGAGCAGTAGACCACGAACTACAACGATGTATAAAGTGCACCTGGTTGTTGAGAGAGTTATTAATGGCGACCTTGACTTCGCTTCCCAAATTCAAGAAGGAAATGATGTCGAGGAGATGTATCGATTATATTGTTGTGCGGGGGGTTCATTGTTCATTATTGCAAGCAGGTTCTTACATTGCATAATTTGCATTTTCATCAAAGTAACGATGTTTAAATGAGTTTCTCGTTAACTTCCTGCTACTATCGAAATCTTCTCTACTTAGTTTTCTTCATTGTTTTGGAGTAGGACTTGTAATGAAAAGCACATCGCAATCTTTGCGTGACGTAAGTTCATTTGTAGACCTTATTGTTTTTCATGCTAGTTTTATGCCTTTGCCTTCGTTTAGATCTGTATTATTTGATTAACCAGCATTCAATAAGTTAATTCTGTGTATTGAAATTGTCTGCCACAATTTGAAAGCTACAATTTAAATGTTTGCAAGTCGGTTCATTGGTTGTAAGGGGGAGGGGGGGGGAGTATTTATTTGATGGAAACAAGGGGTTTCTAAAATCTTTAATTGGGAGGGTGGAGGGTGTTGTCGAACAATGAAATAGCTGTATTGTTCAGGAGAAAAAAATGCAATACTTGATTATTTTTTTTTATATCGGAGAATGTTTCCTTTTAGAATGTAGAATAGGAACTTTTATTAAGTCAATCTATTTTTTATCTATAGAAATTCATGATTTTTCTTCACCTTTTCTCTGATTTCTCCTATCAGTCCTTTTTTAACCCAAAGATACAGCTGATATGGCAACCGACTTAGAAAAAAAATCATCAAATTTCTGGGAAATAAATCTCTTCAGAAGACGCTACGTATTGATTTTGTAATGTATTTTCCATTATTGACATCGACGATGCATTCAAGGAAGAAGATTTTTCCCTGTTAAATGCAAAAATTGTTCGAAAAACGAGCGCATATAAACTACTCAAATCCCCGAGGAATCTGACTCTTATATCCCTTTCGGCTTGTGTCTATACATTGGAAAAATCTCTTAATTCTTAAGCGAAAGCGATCAAAATCGTTCAAAAATTATCAAGGGATTCGGGGAAACATATCGTTTTTTCCCTCTGACATGCGAGTCATGGATTACCAGCACGTGCTTAGCATACGCCACACAGAGCGAAAATGGAAGCAATTATCGACATTATAGTCCATTTTCTTCGGTCTCAGTGACAAGAATGTGCGGTGGGGTATCAGGGCGTCGATCAATCTTTGTGGTCACTTTTAATCAGTTGTCACATTAGTTTCCACCTTTACAACATCAATAATTGGCGGTAAACATTGTAATTCTCACAGCAGAGTTTAACACCCTTGAGATGTTGATATTTGGACTGCATTTCGAACTACACGTGTGTAAATTTGTCAACAGAACACTCTAATCTTAATGATTGAATGAAATCGAAGCGATTTCGTGCAAATCTCGCCCAGTAGCCGTTCTGCTCCTAGATTAAGGCCAGTGAGCGATAAACAACACAGCATTCAATTCGAACACCCTCCACTTGTAATCACTTGTAATTTCACAGGGCGGGAATGTAAATTTGGGAAATAAATACAATCATGGTTTCTATCAGACTCCCAAAAGATCCTTTTTGAACAGTGTTTTTCACTTTACTATTGTAGTACGTTTGTTGTTGAAAGAGCAGCAAAACGATCATGTCGTCGTATTTATCAATTTGGATGTCAGAAGGCAAAGTATGGCTCTGTATATGTCATTACCTTCATTAATATACATGATGTATAAGGGACAGATTATGATATGCATTTTAAATTCTGCATTTGATTATTTGAATTAATCGTTTTTTATTTTCATTGTTTTACAGTGTAATACAAGCACAGACCAAGAATGCAGCGACCGAGAGTTCGTCACACATCTATATTCAAATCCAGATGCATTGTGGGACATTTTTCCTTGTCCGCCTCCATGGAAACCAGAGTTGATTCTAGAGTTGCCATGGAAGGATCGCCTGGGTGAGGAAGATGGCGACAAACTCCGTCAGAGACTGGCCAGCCGGTGTGGCCTCGATCTAGTCAAACTCCAGGCGGTGGCGCTACAAGACTCGCTCATCTTCAGCGATTGTGATATCAAATGTTTTATAGGACTTCTTATTGGATTCCTGCTGACAGTATGTTTATTTGTTGCCATGGGAACTTTTCTTATACGAAGGTAATATTCAACTTTCTTATATCAACATGTGGTGTTAAATGTGAATCGTTTGTATACATGTGTATAGATTTGCTCCGACTTTATAGTTACTACTGTATGTATGTGCAAAGATAGGTTTCAGAACACATGAATTTTTCCATCCTAAATATTTATGCAGCTTGATTTTTCTGTAGACATATTAACTATAAAAAAAAACAGGTTAAAAAGATCATGTTTAAATCAATTTGAAGCTTACAATGTTTATCAAAGGGAATCTGTTTTATAACGTATTATAAACGAATGGAGAATGGATACAGCGAATGCACTTTCAAAGGTCTTTTGTACTTCTGATGAAAAACTGAAAAGGTTACTTTAAATGATATAAATATGCAATAATATATTTGAAAATGAACTTCGTTTTGTCAACTTGTTATATATCTTTGCAGAAGGAAGAAATCCTCCAAAAAACCAGAGAGTAGAAAAGAGACTAGGGTACGTATTGAAAATAAACTGTTGTGTTCCATATTAGTGTTTCGCGGACTTTTTTCTTTGGGGAATTCATTCTTAATATATATTAATCAATTTTGAAGTATGATTTTCATGAAGAACAAAATTAGAGAATGATAATTGGGCCCAATAAAAAATAAAATACCATAAAACGAAGTTTAATATAAGACTGTAAATAATAGTAGTACTTTAAGGCAATGAATCATAAGTATCATTTAGATATTGTCTTTGTAAAATTGTATCCCGATTTCAAATAACATGTAAGCGTACTTTCTGAACATTGTATTAAATGACAAGGCACCCAGTCTCGTAATGAATATTTGTTTTTGTTCATGTAGGTGTTTCTTACTACTACGGGCGGTGTTCAAACAAAACTGATAGACGGAGAAAGCAGTCCGCCTGAAAAGAGCGAGAAATTGACCATGGGCTTTTCTCGGTTTTGGCGGAAGTCTAATATTTATGAGTCTAATGAACCAAATGGTCACGTGAAAGATAGATCCGAAAACGAGTCTCTGACCTATAGTGGAGCAGACACATCGAATACGTGCAGTTCTATTAACGCTAGTGAAAACAGCTTCTCTTATCCGTTGTCAGATTTGACGTCCAGAAACCTACGTTTTGGTGAAGATATAATGTTAGAATTCAAGGAAAAGTACGGGCTTCGAAATTCTGAAACATCTAGTGGTTATCAAACCAGGAAAGTTAGTTCCCCAGTGAGTAATATGTTGTATGATATGCGGAGTCCCAACCCTTCTGTCAGTAACGCCATGTACCAAAGTAACTGTCAGTGTGGGTCTTGTTTTCTCCAGTCACCCAATCAAATTCCGCGTAGTTGTCCGTGCAATATTTGTAGCCAATCGAATTCCTCCATTCCATTTAGAGGACAGTTTGTGGATGTAATACAAAATTGTGTTGTATCTAGTGCGTATCCTTCGTCGTGTCAGCAATGTAATTCTGAAAATGTTATCGGCTATTGTCGATCGAAACTTTATGATTTCGAGAAATTTCCGTACGCAGACGACAGAATAAATTCAGGTGTTCAGAATCATTCCTTAGCTTATATGGATCAAGAAAATGCTTCTTTCCGCGTAAATAGCGCTTGTAGTTGTAAACAATGTGTTCAGCAAAAAATGATGGCGTCCGACGAAGACCATTCGACGTATTCTACAGGAAGTGACGTCTACGGCGTCCCGAAAACCGCCTTGAATTATCCCAGAGATATACAATGTAGCTGTCAACAATGTACGCGGATGATTCCCATAGCTGCTTATACCAAACGACTTTCAAAGACTGGAGAATATACACGGGATGAAACAGATATGGAAATAATGTCGGCAGAAGAAATTAATATCAATGGACCGGAACACAGAAAGCGCAAGCGCAGTAAACCAAGACCACCTATATCGTCGACAGCTTCCTCGTCAGATAACACGGGAAGTGAGAAGTCGTTTAGAAGTGGAAAACTAAAGACAAATGGTTCCCTTTTCAATTCAAAGTTAATCAACAGATAATGTCGCTGATAATGATAGACATTAGATCATGCTAAATGACGGTGTATATCTCAAAGAATCAGGCGCGATGCATCTATAGAAATTACCAGATAACTAAGACAAACGATGTAAAAGATTTTTTGAGGAACCCACTACCTTCATTAATGTCTGCTTATCTGCCTTAACGTGGTGTTCTATTTCGGGAAAGTGCAATGCTTTGATTTTGAGCAAGAAAACATTTTAAATTACTAGTATTGCTACATGTATTGGGCTTTCGTTGTATTTTTCAGCTGAAAGTCATTGTGTATACATGTAATAAATTTTAAAAGTACAAAATGCTTATATTTTGCAATTTTTTGTATGCATGTACATGTATGCAGTTTACAAGTCACATTTACATGTTTAGCATACGATTGATTGTTTTTAATTAAATTTAGAGGTTACATACAGTGAATGTATGTAAAGAATGGAAACTACAGCTAAGTACTTTATCCCTTTTTTGTCTTGGAACTAAGAACTTCACTACGTAAAGTGTATTTTATTTGCGACTTTATTGAGTTATTAAAGCGTTCTTAGTTAATTGTATAAATTTGACGTACTAACGAGCTCTATATTCTAGTCACACATTTTAATACTAGTATATAGTGTGCTTAAACATTCTTGCACTTTTTTTACCCAAAGCATATTTTTCGACATTTGTGATGTTCCGGATTACACAGGTGTCAGATAAGACAGGTTTTGCTGCCAGTAAATGAGTAATATTATCACTGCGTCATGGCTAGCTAAGAGGCAATACAAACAATAACGATTAACACAGCATGCCTTATTGAATATGACGTAAACACATGGTCAGATTTGCACCGGATATTTACGTTTGCTATAGAAAAGTATTTATTGCCAAAATTTCTTGCGAAAATGGAATATCTATATAATCTGGCTGAACAAACAATACTCTGCCAAAGAATATGTTGCCAAGAAAACTCAAAATGATGAACAGATTATCGTTTTTTCTCCTATTTATCACATTCTTAAAAACAGCTATATGCAAACCCAATAACCTCAAGTGATTTCGAAAGAAAATAGAAAAAAACGGACCAAAAATGATGATTATCTGGATGCGATACCGAAATGAATTGATTTTTTTAATTGCTACAACAGTTTGTCTAGACAATTGTACGTGCAAGGTCAATTTGCCCAACTCAAAGAGGTCGCTTCCGGTCTGAAAACGAGCAACACTGTTTAAATTTTACTTGTATCGGAAACTTTTTGGGTGTAACCCGTGCTGGCTTATCGCTTAAAACGATTAACTTATCATCTCACTTGTTTTTTGTATCGAGAACCACAAATTAGAGGATATTTCTTTCATTTTAACGTTTCTTTGAAGATAAAAATCTCATTCACTGAAAGTCGACCTTATTTAACCTTATCCGCAGTAAGTTTGATAAAGATGTCCTATTGAGGTCAGACTGAAGACATCTTCCTCTTTTAGAAGTACTTGTTTCAGATGCAGTACTTTTATAACCGTTTTAATTCCTTAACAGAACTAAGTGTATGGGAAATTTCAATACTTTCAATTATTTTTTTCACACCTCTCCACCTTTCAAGGTTTACATGCCCTTTACAAAAACTTAGATTCTTCAAAATCAAAACTTGTACATGACATTCAGAATGCGCAATAGCATACAATATGTCGTTTCACAATTTTTATGGCGTCGAGCGAAGCTCGAAAGCCATCTAGGGATCGTACGGCCGGAAGTTGCCAATTTTAAGGAGCCGAACAACTCATTCGCAGAAATGAGTGCAAAGTTTTCTTATGTGTTTGAAGAAAATAAGATGACATACTTCCATTTCGAGCAGAACTGTACGTCAACAAAACAAGTTGGCAGATACAAAAATAGTTGGATGTCTTTGATAATGTTCATAATTTATTGTAAACAATATGTCTGTGTTTTGGCGGATGAATACACTTTTACCGAAGAACATGCGATAGTTAGGCCTACATACTCAATTTGTTTATGAAATATACCTGCCTGCAAAACAGATTATTTTGTTTCCATATCGAATGTTGACAATGCACAATTGTTGATCGTTTAGAAACAAAACTTCCTACATCGGTGATATATCTACAACCAAAAGTAACTTTCACTTCGTAAACAACATGAATGGGTGCTTTCTTATTTCTACCCCTGTTCTTTTCGGCCCGTGTCATTTGGACCCATGTGAATTTTAAATCAAATTGATAATAAGAGACAGAGTGTTTATCAGCAGTATACAATATAAAGAATTAAATACAATCATACTTTTAATATACACATTTATTCTATTTGAATAGAGAAAAAATATCTGAAAAAATTTTAATTTCTAAGAGATTTTTAACTAACATTCAAAATTTTTTAAGAATTAGGTGAGTCAAATTATAATGAGTTGTAATTTAATTAAATATGTGATAAAAAACATAATTTTTATTTATTTGAAAGTAGTCAACTAATGTATTTGTCTTTATATTTCTTTTTAAAAAGTAAGTATAATTGATACCAATTTTCTAAATGAAGGGTCAATAACCAAATTAGAATAATTTCTGGAAAAAAAAAATCATACTTCATTTTGATTTTTCCGTATTAAGTTGACTGCATAAAATCCATATAAAATATCTTTTTTGTTAAAATTGACCGTCCGACTCAATTTTTATAAACATTAATCTCCAGCAAAACAATAAGAAAAGTTGATCTCAAGTTAAGTACATACAAAATCATACTTTGTTTTAAGGATTTGTTTAATCTATAGTACCTAAATGTATGTGTGATCAATGAAGGAGAACCATAAACAACACAAATAAAAAAAACATATGCATTTTTGTTAAGGAGGTTGGCTCCTGAAATAATAGTAATGTCAATCATCCGAAAACCACTTAGATATAAAGATGGGGACCTAAAATGTTCATTTATTTTATTTGTGACCCATGTCACATGCCATTTTTTGGAAATATAGGGCCTCAAACAGAAATGATAATTTTCCTGAAAATTCTGCTAAAATTTGACGTAGAAATTGATAATTTGAAGAAATCAAACAAATATTTATAGTTTGAACAATTATATAATTATGATTTTAATACAGTATGAAGTTGAACACAGGTAGTGACTATAAAAGTAAAATCTAAGTCAAAGTTAAAAAATTCTTGCTTTACTGGTGGCTTCAAAGGCCAGTACACAATGAACACAACAACAGATGTTACAACATTTTGGAGTAATCAAATTATAACGCAAATAAAAAAAATTATAGTAATGTCATCTTTCCAAAACTTTGCATACAAATAGACATACATTTAATGTCTCATTTAAAAGTAAAATAAGTAGGGGTCACATTTCAAAAATTTGAGATATAGCATGAAATAAGCTAATTTTAGGCCGAAATTGAAGTTAATTTTTTCTTAACTTCTATGAAATATAAGCTAAATATGCCAAAATATATCGATAGAAATATCAAAATATTGTTTAAATATGTTTTTCAGAATATCATGAATATATCGTAATACACAAACTATCTAGAAGTTTGGTCTGCGCTGAAAATTAGGAAGCTAAAGTAACAGTACTCTAAAACTAGTGAGTTATGAAAATTGTTCATTTCCTTCTTGAAAACCTTCCGCCACAAAATATAGTCCCTTACTAAACTCTGTAAAAATGTAATTTTTAAAAAACAATTTTTTTCAATATAGTTTATTTGGCATTGTAAAATATAAATATACTACTAGAATTAATATGTGATGCAGAATTTTCAGACTAGAGGGGACCCAAAATGGCTACTTAAAACCTAAGGAGCGAACCTCTTTAAGTCAGGGGTTTATTTTGAAATTTTAAAAAAATTATTCAGGTTTTTACTCTTCAAATTAATGTCAACTCGACGCCATTGTGGCCCTTCAGGCCTTTGATTTTTATTTTAAAATATGTATTGTGTTAATACTACACGGAAGCCACAGGGTTTTTTTTACCTCTAATCTCTAAAGAAGGTCCAGTGCCATTGATTTTCACGATGCTTTTCAACCCTTCAACCTCTAAAGAATACAATTCTCTGGTTTCTCCAAAGCTTCTAAACCCCTAAATTCAGCCTCTTAAGAGTGTGTAGACGAATTTGTTTTATATATTCTTTACTGTATGGGATTAAACAGGATACGATTAATCATGAATAAAACATCTGAAGAACAGCTTGCCGGAATTTCAACTACACGATTCTACACTGAAACCGTTTTCTTCTTGTCTGCAAGAACAAAACATAACTTGATAATCAGTTTGATATATCTTATCCACTAAACGCACAAAGAAAATAATTTTTTTCTGTTGTTTTTCCATTTCTATCTTTCCTAGATGTTGATGGAGGTGTTTATCTAGAGAATTTTTCTAAGAATTCCACCTTTTTTCATATCTTTTGTAATCAAAGAAAATAAATGTATTTTATTATAAAAATCACGATACAAGAATATCGCAACTGCAAAAGCTTGTTTGAAATAAAGGCAAAGAATATCCTAATCAAATAATTTGTGAGCCAGAATATTCAGCGAAATTTGAATAACAGATTAAGGATCATTACTCTGGTTCCTCTTTTATATTCAAATCCAATCACCAATCTCATCCAATGTTGAAACGGAAGCCAATATGTTGACATGGCCATCACTGTTCAAGCGTAAAGAAATCCTGTCGTCAATTAGAATCCTTGACGAATATTCAACAAGAAAAAACGACTCTCTCTCTCTCTCTCTCTCTCAGTTGCTTTGTCGCATTTACATGTACACGTTCTTATAACCCGCAGTAATAACCTTGCTAATGGGTTTTTACACATACGACCAAAAGAGAAATACGTTCCCAAACCATTAGTACATTTTGAAGTAAAGAAAGAGGAATAGGCAATATAATAGGGATGGCTCTAGGGAACATGTGAAACGCTTTTATGATAAATGGTTATAATCCTTAATCACCGCCCGAACACATCCAAAACCGTTGATGGTGCTATTTCCTCCATAATGACTTCTACTTTTGGTCTTTTACCAGATGTCACGACGAGGGCATTAACTGCAATGGAGTCTGGTCACATAGGAGATTTACATCCTTCAATCGTAGGGAATTGTTTTGTGTGGGAATGGACATTTTATTCATTACTATATCAGATGATCGTCTCTAGCTATCGATTTCAGGGGGGTGAAATCAACTTTTAAGCTATCGTTTTACGTGTAATAAAAGTATATCGAAGTTCGATTGACAAATCATTTGATATTCTATAAATAGCAGTAAAGGCTGATTTAGTCTGGTGCGCATCTCTTTTGGCAATGTTTCTATATTTTCTTAAAGGGGCATGGTCACGATTTTGGTTAAATTCTATTTTCTGTTTTTATTATCTAAAATGCTGTAGGAATGCATTTCTAATGATCAAATAAAATTCGAGAGTCAGTCGTAGAGTTATAAGCAAGATACATCGCTCACAATTCCTTGTCATGTAAACAAGGCTCGTGCCCTGTTTTTGTTTACATAGGTTCAATATACCAGTAAAATATCACATTCAAGCTGATTTGTCTATCTTCTTATTCATTTTAAGCCTAAATAAACAGTTCCGAATGTTTAATACATTCATTTTAGGTCTAAAACTGGAATTTTTACTTCAACATTCAAAATGTAAACAAAAGCATTGTTTACATAGCAAAGAATTGTAAGCTCTGTAACTCGCTTATAACTCAACGAATGATACTCAAATTTTAGTTGCCAATAAAAATGCCTTACTGAAGCATTGTAAACATTAAAATCGGAAAAATAATTTTGACCAAAATCGTGACCATGCCCCTTTAAAGGATTTTTTTCTAGCTGACACTAGCGTAGAGAGAGACAAAAATGTAAAATTACGCTTAAACAAAACTATGTATCGACATGTACTGAAGATGTTTGAATTAATATGGAAACAAGAAAATTTTGAGACAGTTTGATATTTTCCTCCGGAAGAGGGAACAATGAAAATTTAATTATAAGCTGGATGGTCGTGGACATTTTTAGAATATATTCGTCTCTTTTGGTAGAAGAGCTTTGTATGAAAATAAAGGAAAGTGTTCAAATTATAAGGCTAAAATATTAGGAATTTCTCATTACTAAACAAATGATTATGGCATAAAAAGTCACATCTTAAATTTTAAGGAAGATCTGATGGTTAATTTGTTGACCATCTAGCTTCCTCAAATTTACAATGATAGTGAGAATATATGCGGTGTTTAGTGGTCAGGGTCAACACTAATTAAAATCATTTAGGTTATGACCTTCAAGATCCAACGGGTGTCATCTATTCCTTCGGGAATATATTGATTTTTTCCCCATGTCTGGAGAAGATTGACCTTGTGACCTTATGATATCAATTTTAAGGGAAGGGGTACAAATGTACTCAGTTTATTGTCTGCCAAGAAAATTATTTTTTGCATAATACTAGTATTAGGGAGAAAATATTTTTTAGGGCAAGCCTAATTTAATCTTTGACCTTATGATCTTAAAAATCAGATGATGCTAGTGGGATAACCAGAAAACAAAGTTGGATGTCCGTCTCAAGATATCAGGCGAAACACGATATTTTGTATATATATAATGTCTAGAGTAGTATCGCCTTTAATTGCTTTTTGACCTTGTGATCTCAAAATCAATAGGAATCATCTAGTTCATCTACATCTGTTAAAGTGCACAAAATTTAAAATTTAGACAACTCTTGACAAACCTAACTACCGACAGGTGCAAACGAATATATATATATATATATATATATATATATATA
>WFKH01006014.1:39246386-39259593 GCA_016163765.1 Magallana hongkongensis
TTTACAATTTACTACAATTTCTCGACTGAACTGTACTAATGAGATATTAGAATAACTCTCTAATTGCCCGTTTAAGAAAAACATGGTCTATTCTATCTATTTCTAACCTGTAGATTTACTGGGGTAATAAGGTACATCTGTGTTTTAATTTCATCAAAGACTCTTGGCGTTCAGGAAAATTGTCTAGGATTGGATTCAGATGGTTGACTCGGTCCGCCATTATCATAAATCAGAAATGTATTCCATGTCCACGAAATCAATATCAAACAATACAGGGGTTTTTTTTTTTTCTCATTTCTGCTATTTTTTCATATCGTGGTAATTTTTTGTTCTTTCTTTCGTAATAGTACAAGACAAATTTAACTTATATTAGATAATGCGTTCTAACAATAGAAACTAGGGAAGAATACAGCGCTATAAAACGGTTCTTTTAAGCGGTTCATTTGATTCATTCTCTTTGATGATAAATATTCATTCATCAAGCAGATTTTGAGACCTAGCATCATTACGTAACATCTACCACAGAACAAATATTTCTCGTCTATCAATTTAGTTGATGATACTTAATTATCAGAAAAAAATGACACTAGACAGACGAAGAACAGGCAAACCAAGTAAATTTTACAGAAATTTTCCTCATGTAATTGTTATCATATAAAATCGAGATCAATTCATGAAAAATACACGAACTCTTACATGTAGCTAACATTTTACAATCATCTCTTACAAGTCCGCTGTAATCTACATTTGATAAATACATCGCTGGCAATGCCAAAAATGTTGTCGTTTCATAAATTCTTCTGCTCTTTTTTTTTAAACGTAAATCTCTCATACGTCCCTAACGTTAACAGTGAAAACAAGAGTAAAAATTTCATATATATATATTTACAGCAGTAGCAACTGTCCGAAGACAAAAATAACCAAATGGCTGCAACGGAAACTGAGAGAGTTGGACCTATTTGACATTAGCGGATGTATAACAAAACTTCATTTCCGGCCAATAATTCCTACTTCTGATTGATGAGGTCGGCGTTTGAATTGTTTTCGGGGGTTCAGAAGTTTACAGTTTTAATGAAGTGTCATAGGATAGATGTTTTGATGTAACGATCTGCAAAACTAGAACATCTATGTTTTATGGGGACTTTACCGTAACCTTTTTGTTTTGTATGCCTGGATTCATTTTTGAAAGAAATTTTTCCTTCATACTGCTCTGATATTAAATGCTTTTTTTATGAATTGTATATATCAGTACAATTTTGAAATGTAAAACTTCACTGATATTTATTTTCAAAAATCGATTGATTATTTAGATTTATTAGATTTAAGTCGTTTTCTAAAAAAAAAATGTCTATTAACAATTTCAACATGGTACTGCAGTATAGTCTCCACTCGCTTCTCCTCCTCCTTATCAAGACATTTTATATAATCTGTCCACTAATTTCTACAAAAATAAAGTATAATTCATGCTTATTTTTTTAATGTTTTACGATTAAGTGTCTGTGTTTAATCATAAATGAAACCTGACGTTGTGTCATAGAGCAGCACCGGTTAATTACATAATCTAGAGCAACTGTGTGTGCCTGCGTGTCTTTGCAACCGCTAGAGCCAACTTACAGACAAACTTATACTCAAGTGACGACAATGCGTTTGAACCTCCCAGCAGGCAAAGCTCGGTCCCAGAGAGATGGCTGTAAAACAGACAAAAGCCAGCAGTCTGCAGCAAATTTCACACTTTTTGATCTTAACTTTCTTCTTCTGTAATAAGAGTGTTCATAATTCCCTGGACCGTGCCTGGCGCATTAGCGCCGTCTGTGCCACACGAGTTGCGAATTAAGAAGAGGAGCCTTTGGTTACTTTCTTCTTGTAGACAAGGGACAATTAATGTGTCGTAAAGATATTTCTATCATCTGACATTATGTCTTTCATCTAGCTTTAATTGTGACTTTTTGAAACCTAATGAAACCCATTACATGTTTTGCAAAGGAATTTAGAGGTGCTTGACAGTATTCAAACCAAGAAGGACAAGAGAGGTTTTTGAAAGATGATGATGATGATGATGATGATGATGATGAAAAGAACGCTGAAGTATTGGGATCGTGGCTTATTCTTTGGTTTATATTCATTCATAATCATTTTTTAAATGGTTAAACAAGGAAGTAGTAAATGTTGGCATGATGGGCGGGCAATCATTGCAACTGGTCACCTGAGTAACACAGATGAACTACGACTCTATTATAAAAAACAATTTACTATCTAGAGGCATGCAATCGCCTGGAATGCATTCTTATCTAATATGCTAAAACTATTGGAGGATATTCGTTATTCAATTGATAAAGTATCGAGAAACGTCCAGAAATGCATTTTTTGAGGTGATACAACAATATTTAATTAAAATAACTTCGAAACACATGTTTAAATAGAAGAAACTTTCAAAATGATACATACATATTGATCCTAAAACGGATCATGGAATTCGAAACGTACAGTTGTAAATGTACAGAATACCCATTTTATACGTGCAAAGCTCCTATTTTCTTCCCTTTTCCTGGTGATTAAGATTAACACATGCACGCAAATTAGCTTTTATGCATGATTATTGTCTTAATTCCGCCCCGATGCGATGAACCAAAAACACACTTGAGATTAGAACGGTCATAAAGCGGTATTATAGTTGGTGGTGAAATTTACCTTTCAGTGTGTAGCTTGCAATTATATATTTCGATAGCCACTGTACTTCCGAAAACCCTCGGGATAATAGTTTCTACTGTATAACTATTCTTTACAAAAGAGATGCTTACGAGAATAGAGTATCATATAATCGATCTTGTGAGAAAAGGGGTTTTTTCCACATTAAATCTGAAATTTTAATCTTAAGATTTCATTTTCCTCTAGTTCAAAAGGGTTTTTAATCTTACTTTAAACATCAAATATTTGTTTTTAAAAAAATGTATTTGGAGATAAATCTTCAAGTCTTCAAATCGATCACTCATAAAATCGTATATAATGTGTTTTGAGTGTGCTTATGGATCAAAGATAGTTTTTTTTGGCTCGTTCAAGCGTTTTATCTTCTTTTTTTTCATTAATGAATAAAACTAACAGTATACTATCGCTACAAAATCCCTAACATTTTGTTAAACAATATATCTCTTCATTTCCATGTATCAACTTTTCGCTCGTGAGGAGATTTTTTCAAAAGACCCGTCTTACACCAGATCAATATGCATTTAAGAGGCATTATAAGCATCTTGATTTTGTCACTTAGCTCATGTATATTGAGTCTAAAAGATCAGGTTCGATCAATGCATGAAACGCCATATAGCTAACGAAGCGACCATCATCCAGATTGAAATTCTCAGCAGGTCAAATCCAACGACTTCAAACGCTTATACATTGTAAAATGCGTGTTTTCTGTGTTACGCGCCATCTTAATGAATTAAGACTGGCTGCTTATAATTAATTAAAACGACCAGACCCAAACGAGCAAGAGTCATTTAAATCAAAACATAAAGTAAAAATGAAATGCACAATTAAAGAAAAGTAAAAAAGGATGGCTTTATATCATGCAACGACAAAAAAAATGTTCCCCATTTTCCCCCCCCCCCCCCCCCCCCCCACACACACACTTTCTGCCACTCATATATATCTGCGCAGCATATGTTTTAATCGAAAGATAGCATAATAAACATATGGCCCCTTTGGAAAAAAATTTTAAAATTCAAACCGGTTTTTTTTTAAAGGTTTATCATTGGTGACACAATCTGTGGAGAGGGGTGTTTTTTTTTAGCTTCGTTATCTAATGCCCAATTTACATTATTTTGAATAATATTTAGGTTCTATTTATGAGCATGTACCTAATAGTACATGTAGTAAATGATAAAATTGGCAATCTACAAATTAATGCAATGCATTGCGCAACATTATGCAAAAAAAAAATGTTCTCTTTGAAAGTCATCAACAAAAAAGCTAGTATCCAGAATCTATATATGATACATTACTTTTTGTATTCTATATATATAGCAGATAACCAAATGCTTGCCAAAAAATGAAACCTTTTTGAAATATTTAAAAGAAAGCAAAAGATACTTACTTTGTTTTCACGATTGATTTTAACCAGTGTCTCCGAGAGAAAAAGCAAACTGCACTTTCTGCCTGAACATATGTTTTTGTCTGAAATGAAAGCGAAAAAAAGAGAGGGAAATGTATTTTTAAGCCACAGAGCGATATAACAGAGTACGACATTAATTATCGCGTAATCAAATATTTTCTGGCACGCTATGTTTGTTTTAATAAATTAATCTAGCAAAAGGGGCGTGCGATAAGCAGGGTCTATCGATGAGATATGCATGTCAAAATACAAATCGCGCGTATATTGCGTCCGTATATATATATACACACATGTATACCCAAACAATGGACGTCAGTCTTCTTGATTGCTGTTTACCTTTGGCTTGCGATTCCCCACATAAAAACTTGGGCATTTTAAAGTATTTTGGAATACAATACTTCTGTGACAGTGTTAACATTATCCATGTACTAAATATAAAAATAATGACCATAAGAAAGAAAGAAAGAGCGTTTGAAAACAAATACTGGAGTTAAAAATAGTAGATATTCTCTCTCTCTCTCTCTCTCTCTCTCTCTCTGATCGAATTGAATGTGATTTGAGCACACATAAAAACGTATAGCATCGCCAAGCTCACTACCGCCGTAAAGGATAACTTTACATTAAGGGTCGGTCATGACTTCACTGTGGGTAAACGATTCGGCAATATCAGCATCAAAGATATGGTGATGCTGCATTAAATACTGACGTTTATATAGGTATTAAAACTATGGCGGGAGAAAGCTATTCTTTTATCTTCCTCAATTCCTAGAATCACATTCCTTCATGTCTAAGAGTGGTGGTTTCTTAGAATGTACACACCGACATTTGTCATAACTTCTTTTCGTGAGTTTCCCTCGAAATTTTCGTGAGTTTCCCGCCAATGAAAAGTATATTTTCAAGTATATTTAGCTTGCAAAATATACACGCCAGAATTTGAATCATGCAGTTGTTGTCAATATCTTGAAATAAACGACTTTGTACACTTTGATTACGTTGTTACCTTTCTAACTCCCTGAGATTTATGTCCATACTTCTAGAGTACTTGAGATTAATCAAAATTAGGGTATACTCAAACTCATTTCACAGTTTAAAAAATGATCAAGGAACGTTTTTTAAAAAAAGCTACGCCCAACTCAGTAGTAAATGTTTCAATCCAGAGATGCATATATAAAATTGTGACCTTGACAATGACCTTGACCAACATTTTGTAATCAGTATCTGAAAATCAAGTTACCCCACTATATAGTCTAGCAATGATGATCGGTTCTCACGATATTAGCATTTTGTATTAGATTAGACGTATTCACTCGCGATCAAAATGTTACATAATGACTATTTGTTTCTAACTTTATTATGCCTGATGACAATTTTTCCAATTGAGATGGATTAAATAAAGACCATTTTTTCTTGTTCATTAGAATGTCCGATGACATTAGTCCACTAGAGAGGAACGTCTCAAAAATTATGGACTGTTTAATTCCATTTTGTATTACCAGAAAATGAAGTTGAAAAAAACCCCCACAAAAGATGAAAGATTCAAACGGTGGGGCTATTTCAAATGGTTAGAATCGCGATGATATTTCAAAGAGATAACACTGAGTCCCTATCAACAGCCACAATGAATTAGTATTTTAAAAAATCCGAAGGTAAATGAACATATCATTCCTCGCCATGCATATTTCTGAGAGTTGTTGATGGACATTTTCCACTCAGAAGATATGCCTCATTTCTAGAAAGTTATGTTAATGGCGATTTTAAGAGGATGAAGAGGCAGAAAGATAACTTTAGCGGCCTTTTGTTGCATATACTTCACCTACACGCGATAATTATCTAACACCGTTGCTGTGGATCTATGCGGTCCCGATGAAAGGTTAATTACGATGCGCTGATGCTGTGAAAAAAAAATGACGGTGCGCAGTGTAGATATCTTTCTCACGTAACGAGCATGTGTTAATTGAGTAACCTACAGTGAAAAAGACAAAATAATTAAGCGGCGCGTTATTTCTAATTAACAAAGTTTTAAGGTGTTCTTTTTTAGGGGGGGGGGGGGGGTTAACCTTCATTCTTCATTATGTTGGTGGCGGAGGTCACAAATAAATTTCAAAGTAACAAATTCATATTGATTCAATATTTATAATGCTCAGAGGGTTTCAAGTACTTCTATATCCTCGTTTCCAACTTCAAATTAAAACTTATAATAAACGTCCATTAAACGTTGTAATATAGGCAAACTTTATGGTATCGATTTCAACTTCGTGATTTGAAATAAAGATGTGAGTTTTAAGAACAACCATTTCACGGGCCATTTTAAAACAAATATAAGTAATCGATTTCAACTTTCAGACTAATTGAACTGCAAATTTATTTAATAAAGTTCTTAGACTAAGTCATATTGTAATTTTATAATTTAAACCACCCAGAATGGTGCAAAAATTACAACTAGTTTAAGTATATAGCAGGTTGAATAGCCATGCATTGTTTGATCATGCACTTTAAGTGCTAGGGTTTCGAAAATTGATACTTAATCGAGTATATATATTATTATATATGCACACTACATCGTACTATATCTTGATTGCGTCACGCACAGAAACAGACGATATATATCTAATTTCTCCAACAAGCCTTGATACGAAGAAATAAAACACCCTCCACAATATTTTTTTTCTTTTGAAGTTATGTTGCACATAAACATTATAGACCCACTCAAAATATGAAATATTTATATCCCTCTATGTATGAATTATATATCATACATTACCTATATCTGACGGATGTCCCAAATATATTATCAGGGGATTCGCTTAGCCTTCGTCTGACATTTTTCCATCTCGGGGAACATCACACAAAAATACATTGGACATTGGATAAGAGTATGTAAATATTTCATCGATCCCTCCCTGGTGTGCGCATGAATCAAGATAAATATGTATTGTGATATATAATTCACAGTTAGCTTAATGACCACTAATAGGGCGCGGGACTCTATAATTTACTCATCCTAACATGGAGACATTTTCTCCATTGATTCTATATTAAGGGAGGCCCGATCGTTAAGACCCCCCTCCCCTTCTCTCTCTCTCCCTCTCTCTCTCTCTCTCTCTCTCTCTCTCTCTCTTGGACTTTACGATAGAGAGGGCCACTTTATAGATATCAACCTCTCAACGGTTAAGTTCTATTGGCGATTTTTGATGTCAGGACAAACTAAACGCGCCTTACAATTTAGAGAGGGACTTATAAAAGGGTTTTTTAACATTTGCTCATTTAACGATATTTACACACGAGAAAATCGAATTTTACTATTCAGTGGTAGTCTGTATAGAGAAAAGGGCATATATGTCTATAAAAAAGGTTAATTAAAAGCAAAAATGTTTTGCTTATAATGAACACAGGGCCTATTACTTACACTCATTAGGTAGAGAGAGAGAGAGAGAGAGAGAGAGAGAGAGAGTTTGTGTGTGTGTTGTTAGCACAATTGGAGTTGTATAGTAGAATACACGACAATCATACTCTATAAACCCTTACATCTCTCCACACGTTTACCCCCACCCATTTTTATGCCCAAAGCTAACAACCCATAAATAAGAGTTTATGGGACGACATCCGTCCGAATACTAGGTCGATTTTACAGTATGTGTCGTAAAGTAAGTGACCAAATTGATCCTCGTTTTCACTCAATGAACACAGGGTCATAAACGAGCCAAATTAGACAAATGTCCAGCTGTTGCACTATCCGGCCATCTCTACACTGTATACAAAATACGACAAGGTTGTTTCATTAATCGATAAAAAGTTCTAATAGAGACGTGAATTGCCAATCAATCAATTTGAAATGATAGATTTTTGCTGTCGTATGTACATCTTATTTGACAAAAAATTTTAAGTCGATGCGAAAAAAATGGTTAACCATGGGACTACAATATAGAAATGAAATGTTTTCGTAAATTTCACAAAAAAACCCTTAATTTTATTTTTTAAATAGAACCCGTTAAATTCAACAATCAATGAAGAATGTAAAATGTACACAATTTCAGTAAAGACATAAATAAAATATCTCTGATATCAGACGGGTATTTTTTTTCTTATTTTTTCTGTCTGGTAAATGTCGCTTTGTTTCAGATGCGATGTTTTAAATGTTGCTTCTGTTCTCGTTTCCCTGTACTCAAGACTCAAGAGTGAACAATGCAAATAATTCAAATCTAAATTTAAAATCTAGGAGCAATTCATTTAGCAAGCGTACTTTCTCCATCTCCCTCAAAGATGCCTATCTCTAAAACTATCCAGAGAAGCAAAAGGTACACAGAATCCTCTCCAAGAAAGCAACCATTTCACATGTAATTTATTTAATCTCTAAATTGACTTAATGGCCTTTGACCTTTTTTCCCTTTCCCTTTCTTCGTTGGGAGCCAAATAATCAAACAAATTAAGACTTCTTGTCTGTATCAATTTTGGGGTTCATGTGTTTTAGTCTGAAAAATATACAAACGCAGATTTCTTCATGGTGGCTGTTATAAATATTTTTTCAACCTGTAAAAAGGGGGTAGAATGTTTCTTAGCGTATAGAAAGAGAGAAAAAATCACACGAAGAATGTCTATTCTTAGCTGAACAGTCGTAAAAATGGCAGTAGACGTAAATCCTAAAAAAAACAAAAAACCATAAAGAACTATTGTTTTCATAATTTGAGAGAGAGAGAGAGAGAGAGAGAGAGAGAGAGGGAGAGAGAGATGGAGAGAGAGGGAGAGAGAGATGGAGAGAGAGAGGGGGGTTGTCAGGGGGTCTTCTTAATGACAGATAATGAGACGTCATGATGTTTTAGCCGGACAAATGCCCAGAACGAAACAAACCCAACTTGTTCAGGGGATACATTTCAAATGTCATAACGGTCGTTGCTTTTGAAGATGATGGCGTTTCCGGGCCGTCTGCTTTGTGATAATGGTAAATTGGGCGATTAGCGATGAAAGTGAACATGAAATCAGTAGCCGATAAATGTTGTCTTTTTCACTGATTAGCGAGGCTAATGAAATTTGATTAAGAAAATGACTATGTACTTGAAAGAATAAAAAGAATGAGTACCACTTAAAACTATATTTTAACCGAATAATCCAACTTTGTATCCACCATTAAATGAATACAAAAAATTTTTTTTAAATATCTGATATTTGGAATATAATTTTTCTCTAAAAAATGTTTTCGCTTCCTTCTATCAAAGAGTACCTTATGCTTTCGATGCATATTAATTTTCTGCATATCCAAGTTTCATTTTAACCATATACATGATAAATTGTCTCATGGCGAGTGTGCAAAAGTAAAATTTCCCAAACATTTATTATAACAAAATATTTATAAATAGCAAATGCGTTTTTAATTATGTTCACGTACCTTTGTGATATAAAAACTTCCTAAGAAATAATTAATTTCCAGTATGAATGTATAGAGAGCTAGAACTGGAATAAAAATATCCCTCAATCAAAGAGATGCATGTATATACTATCGATAGAATCCAAAACACTGTATCAATTCATCTGCTGCTATCGATGACTTCGGAATACTTCGGAAGTTTTCAGCATCATCACGTACTTGGTCTTGCCGTCAGTGGCTATATGTACAGTGCAAAGTATATAGTATCTTACGAGGAACCATCTGCTTCGGAGAGTTAAGGAGTTAATCGTCCCAGTGTTTAAATTTTTCTCCTCTCACTACCGTATATACATGTTTTTGTTTATCTTTGTTGTTTGCATGCAAGCAGGAGGGTGTTAATACTTTGCGCATCTGTCGCGGGAGAAAAAAAAGATGTTCTGTTTAGTGTTCAAACAAACCCGTTTTGATTTTTTTTACAGGACGTTAATGATTTATATATCTATAAAAATGCTAAATTGACCAAAAAGTAGTTCGTTCTAAACTGGTCGTGCGTCGATTTAATAACTCCATCTAAAAGTGGGGATTCATACGCAAATATTTACTCAGTCGCTGAAACAACAGCAATCAACAGTTTTTCATACAAAAATGTCTTCACTTGAAACAAGATGTCATCAGGCTCTTCAGAAATATAACCGTTGCTCCATGTGAATATATCGATGGCGCTTTCTTTGGAAGCTCTGATAATCCAATAGATTAATTGCCAAGAGACTTGGTAATCCAGGACTCAGCTAACAGCTGAACGCGCTAACTGCCGTGTCACCGACTGAAGGATGGACACCAAATGCATGTATAAAGATCTTTAATTTTTAGCTGCAATTTTTGTGGGAATGAGCCAATCATATCTTAATCAGCAGATGATCGGTGATTATCTAATCGATATCAATAATGCAAGAAGTTTTTAGACAGTGGCAAACGATCTATTGAAAATCTCAAATCAATTTAAAGGTTGGGTAAATAGAAAAAAAGTTATATAAATTGAATTTGATTTTGAGATAGTTTTTTTTTACATGGATCTTCATCTACAATTTTTTCAATATTTTTGGTAACAATTTCTATACAAACAAACCCATCATTACCTCACAAAAAGATGCATATTGAAAAAAGATTCATAAACGTATATGCTTAACTTTAAAGAAAAACCCCACAAGGTACTTCAGTTATCACTGGTATATATAGCTTTGAGATCTTAAAAGCTTTCGAACAACAAAAAAAGATCTAATAACTGTTATGAAAGTCATGATTCACTTAATCACCTCTTGGTAGCGTCTTAACCAGGGACAATCCCACTTAATGTTACAAGAACAGATGCCAGGATCAAGTCCGCGGTCTACGAGAAAAACGCTTCGAACATCACCAAAGTCGAACGAGGAAATCCTAGCGAGACATCGCTTGGAAGCAATTAACCACAAATTAGGACTCTCGTCTGAAGTACCTGTTTTCATTTGATGTTGATAATCGGGGTTCCTCGTTATAATTACGTATAGATAAAGGGGAAATCTACATCAAAACCTGCAGCGCTGTTGTTATATTATTTAAGGAGGATGAGAGAGAGAGAGAAAGGAGATACATAAAGTGGGACAGAAATTTACATAGAGAGCGATCACGGTGTAGAAAGTAATATCAAAATTTCACAAGATGACCTGATCTATATCTGATTAACCGTCTGGATAGGAAAATCTGAAGTCTTTGAAAATATAGCAACGTCCTTTTTGTTTTTCTGCGCATGATACATCATCAAAGGATAAACAACTACAAATATTGTGAAATTTTGTTTTATGGGATTCGTTTGCAGCTGGAATAAAGATATAATACCAAGGATTATATGATACATATTAATGATACAAGTCTAGCTATTGTGTATATCAAGTGATAAACTTTTGCAATCATTTGAATTTTTTTTTTTTTGGGGGGGGGGGGGGTAGTGAAATCTGCGCCTACATGTACATGTATTTTATTCTTCTAGAAACGCAACCAAAGCAAACTCAAAGCTTTGCAATTCTGTTCATTAGAAGGGACTGCTTGCTACTCCTGTGAATTTTGCATGCAGGAATGTGTACTGCAAACTAGTATAAAGTGTTGAATCGTCTAGGACAGTATAAAGCTGGTCAGTTACTTACAGAGGAGACCAATGATCGGCTTGTATAGTGCGTGGGCTTAGCCTATTCGCCAACAACCACACTAAACGGCAAAACAACATCTGGGGGAATTGTTATTTTACAAAATAATAGTTATGAAAAACCTAATCACCCATAATGATAATTCTATCGTAAATGTGAGGAAATTTCCTGGTTTATAACAACAATTACTGCATGCAATTGTACGAGAAATGCTATCATGTTCGCTTCACGGCTGGTTTTCTCGTGGCTACGATCGAGCGAATTCTTGGATCTTGCAAACTGCAGGCTACTTTAAAAAACAGATGCTAATACTTAATCTCGTAATCCTTAGCTAACTTTCGCTGGGTTCTATCGACGATAATCTGGGATCAGATTAATTGATAATGTGTATAACATCCAATATCCTTTCCACGAGTTTTAAGTCTATCTCTTTCCCGTAAAGATATTTCATTCTAAACGTTTATTCGTTGCCGTATAACAAGCACCAAGCATCAAGAATGTCTAGACAACTTTCGTTGATTTGTAAACTATAATATGTCTCAATTGCAGTTTAATGGGGTTTGTATTGTTAATTACATGGGGAAAATATCGCACATACAAAAACAAAGAATACTCTTATCTGGTTTAGTTTAAACTTATTTTATTGTAATATAATTACAATGGGATTGGGCACAAGTTCTAAAACTTATGTAGCCCTCTCCCTATACAATAATTGAGATAAATTGTTAAGTACATGGGGATACCCGAACTATAGCAAAGAATATTCTTTGCTCCTACCAAATTATTATGATATCCCAGTATCTTGCTTTATTATTTCGGAATAAGTAGTTGCGATGCACTTGAAGCACAAGGAGCCTAGAAATACACATTAAAAAGTCACAGCGTTCGCAATTTAAGAATTCACAGCGTTCGCAATTTTAAGAACTCGGACAAAGCGTATGTTTCTTTTCCCCGATTCCCCCTTCTGGCATGTTTCATCTCATGTTTTTTGCGATAGACGAAGACACGATTCAATTTTCTGTTTTCGATTGTGTTTGTATGATGGTCAAGTGTTCTCAGGTGATGGGCAAACGAAAGAATTAACTTAAATGTAAGCGTCTGAGTAGATACTTGTAGAAGCACTCCCCACGGGCAGTAAAAACAAACAGAGAGTTGAACTTTGGCAGTGGGGGCCAATTGCATGTTACAAAATAACGGACAGTTCCCATTATCCAGATGAATGTGTTCAAACGGGGCAAGGTATTTAGAAACCATGCGTGATATTTTACGGCCTTTTCTTCACCTACTGGTTAATTGTTCCATGTGCTGATTCATTTTTCCCTTTCGATAGGTCCAGTAGTGAGGATTTTATTATTATTTCCAGGCATGGAGCGGTGGCTGCATATACTGGAGGGTCATTGCAAGAATACTAGTGAATACGTGTAGAATATCTTAAATTCTATTTTTTTTTAATTACTTGGACCTAGAAGGCGTCGAGTTTGGATTCATTCTGCTGTGCAATGTGAGACACCACCACCATCACCACCACCCCCCCCCCCCCCCCCCCAAAAAAAAATACAATTTTTC
>WFKH01006014.1:39264275-39294710 GCA_016163765.1 Magallana hongkongensis
CCCCCCCCCCCCCCCACTTTTTTTCAAAGTTAGACATAACCATAACCCTTCTAGCCCCTCACCCCCACCCCCACACTTTCAATTTGCTTCCGACGCCACTGCAAAGCATCTCTTTAACCTCTCTGATTGGAAGAAGAACCACTTTCTTTATATCACATTTGATAAATGCAGTTTTTCCCCATGAAATTTAAGAAGGAGAACGCATGAAAACATATACTACTCACCCGCTGAAAGACAATCCCACTGTTCACTTAAACAATAAGAGCGATGTCAAAATAGGATACTAGTATGTCTCAAGATACCAATTAAGAATTCTGAAAAACAATTCTTAAACATTCAAGTGGCACTTCCTAAAATGCGGGCGTCGCAGCACAGGGCTTCTGGGAACGACGTCTCCGAAACTCTCCATGAGAACCTTAGTATTATTTTGTATGAATTGTATGCACTTAGTTAACATGTAATTTAATACTGGTGAAATTGATGGGGTTTTTAATATAATATGCGGGTTTCAGTCCTCCATTGGGATCTCTGCAACTCCATGTTTTATTTGAGACGAAGGTGAGTAGAAAACAAGAAACATAATGAATCAATGTCACATGAAAGTATAATGAAATAAATGAATTAACCCACAATATTTAAGAATAAAGTTTTATAAAAAAATATCGCGAACAGTGTCTTTGAAACTAGACGAAATTTGAAGAATAGTGAGGTCATGGTTAAATAGAGAGGGTCAAGGTCAGTAAATCTAAAACAGATCACTTACAATCACCAATTCGTATCTTTGAAGGTTATAATAATATACTAGTAATTTAGATGGAAATTCCAGAACAGTTGCTTTGAAATTGAGTTGAGTGCAAGATATAAAAGAGGTTCGAAACAAAATAATAGGAAAGGACAGGGTTAAAATAATTACACCGTTCAATTGTTTCATACATGTCTATCTTTGATTGAAGTTTGATAAAAATGGAGGTGGTCTTCTCAAAGGTCTCCCTTTTTTAAACGGACAAAGGACGCATAGTATTTTAGAGGAGTTTGCTTTAATTAACCTTAAACTCTGATTTAGAAGAAACCAAGATCAATGCCATTGCTTACCCTTTATCCAACACTTCATAGTTGAAGTATAACGTAAATAAGGCCAAGAAAAGAAGAGACAAATTGGTCCAGACAACTATCTTACAAAGAAGTTTGATATGACCTTGATAGTTGACCTAGAATCGCGGCATACCTTTACATATAAGCACTCTTTTAGTAAAGTCTGAGTTCATGACTTCTACCTAAAATCTAGAAACTTCGTTCATGGTCATTTCCTAAACCCAAAATCATTCTGTTTGTTAAGTAGGAACCATATAAAAGAGGAAATATGGTTCAAACAAGAACTTTTCACAGAAGGTTGCTATTGTGACCTTGACCCCCCAAAAAACCAATGGTTCAAAGTCACTGCACACCCATTTACCAAAAGGTACTTTGTAGTAGAAGTATGGCCCAGATTACGCTCAGGTGTTGAAAATTATGCTCGGACAAGTGGGGTCGAACGAGTATATGGAGTGAGGTACTACTCAGTATGAGACGCCAACACAGCGGGGTCAAAATGAAGTCATTGGAAAGGTCAAGGTCGGAAATTTATTATAAGCCTTTATTGCTCTCACCCATTATGACTCTTTTTGAATTTTTTTTTTCACTGAATTTTTTTTTTTTATCAAGTTTCTTTGTAAATGAGCTTTTTACTGAGCTAATCGATAAGTGTGATAGTTAGATAAAATTTTCCAGTTAATATGATGAACATTTATATAAACATGATGCGATATATAAAAAAAAATAAAATGAATATGCTCATTTATAAGCATATATGTAACTCTCTCATATTCTCCTTCATCAGATTTAATAACCCACCTATGCCAAGTCAAATATGGTTAATCTTTCTCACTGAGACTAATAATTAGATTGACAAAAAGCAATATGGAAGATGATCCAAGGTCATATAGTATGTCATGGTGAACAAAATTCATGACACAGCAGTTGAAGTACATGTAGTATCACCAGTAATTTGTATAAGTATGATGGTTAAGTCTAAATTCTTCAACAGTTTATTTGAAATCCAATTAGAAAAGCCAAGGAAATAAAATCATTGTACATTGGTTAAAATTGGGTATTGGTCTTCAGATAGAGATAATTCAGGTACAAAATATGACCCAGGTGAACTACTCACTCTAATATGTATGCAAGACATTTCTTCGAAGTTGACCTACGCACAAAGAGAGAAATAGTGAAGCCTATGTCATATAGAAAATTTAGGTATGAGAAAAATGCCTGTACCTTTGAAAAAAAAATGATAAAACTGTTTTTGCAATTTTCTTTGTAGCTGAGCAATACACAAAGTGAAACAGACAGATTAAGAAGAATATGAAAAACTGGCCTTATGCAAAGAAAGAAACTTAACAATACAACAATATATAATGATTTAATGCTTAAGGTGGTATGGGACACCTCCATATTGTGACGTACTTCCTATCGAAATAAACAACAAAATCAAGTATAATTTTATATTTTCTTTCCCAAAATTTTTATTTAACAGCGTAGCACAATGGGTTAGAGCGTTCACTACGAATCTGTAAGTAATGAGTTCGAATCCCGCTGGGGCTTTTATAAATGTAATTTTACCTTTCCAAAAAATTTTAAAACGTATTTTTTTGGTGAAATATTTAAATTTGAAAATCCTCAACCGGTGAAAGTATTTTTGATTATAAAATACATTTATCCACGTTAATATCGACCGTGAGATGTCCCATGCCACCTTAATTGTCCATGCCATCTGATGCTTAAAGACAAAAGAAAGCAACAACTGTTACACCATGATTGGTCTTGTTGTTAGGTTTTTCTGCAATATCCTATACACCCAATGGATGTTAAAGGTCTTTTATTCTGGACATGGTCAATTGTGCAGATGCACAGTGTACTCAATAAGGGAGATAACTAGGAAAATTAAACAATCGCCGAAACTTCGTGTATACATGTACATGTAGAACATTAATTTCTAGTTTTATCCAGCTTTGATCGATAGATTTTATAGTGCCAGCTAATCAAAATAAATATAATCACTATCATTACACTTTCCTAGTATGAAATAAATAACAATTGAAAACACAAAATCAAAACAACATGACGGTTATTTTTTGTTTATTTTATTTTTTTTAAGAAAGGAAAAAAAAATGAAGATTGATTTTTTTTTGTGGACAACAGTTACACATAGCAGTCAGACAATGCTATACCCTCTGACTGATCCCCATACATGCACACTCCTTTCTTTTTTTTGTTCCTGATCAGACTATAGGTAGAGAAATATAGTATTAAACAAATCACAGTTGATCCTTCCCATTTCTTGATAAATATAAGTAGGATAAATACAATGGAGTTCACAGTAGCATTCCTGTTTTGTCAATCACAAAACAAATTTCATTTACAGTTACACAAAAAATGCATATATGTTATAACCTGTACTATTTTTTCCTCTTTGTTTTGCAGATATTAACACAGAACCTGTATTGTCAAAATAAGGTTTTAAAAAAATCATATTAAAAATAATAACAAAGATGAGGAGAAAACAAAAATGCTTAACATAGATGAAAAGAAAAAAAAACCTCCCACCATTCAACATCTACTTTTTTTTGGAAAAAAATTTAAAAAAAAAACTTTTCTCATCAGAAACCTTAACATCTCCATTTCTCAAAAAAATGTAGGAACACATGTTATGTGTTTTGTTTTTGCTACACAATGTATATCAATTCTTGTGCTGCTAGAATCCTTCCCCCAATAACACACCAACAATCAAACTATAGTTATACACCGGCATAGAATTAGGAGAGAGAGAGAAACAATTATCTGTCCAATTTCTCATTCACCTCAACAAATAAGATAGTTCTATACTAAATAAATGAGATCATACTATGCTCATTGTTAAAACTGCAGATACATCGTGTACATTTCATTGGAAGTTTTCCAATCAATTAGCACTAATACAAATCTTAATTATCAAGTGTTTCGTGAAAGTCAAAGTTAACTATACAAAGAAAAAATGTTTACATATATCAATTTTTTAAACAACAAAAAATTTTTCTATTTGTACCACATCTTCAAATATTGTCTATTAATATATAAACCTGAATCAGGTTATACATAACACAAAAAAATCTCAATATTTACTGTTTTAATATAATCCATGTACTCTCTCATTCATAACTTGCATTTAAACACAATACTGTAATCACATTCTGAAACGAGAGGAAATTATAATTAACATAACCTATTTAATACAAATGAAAAAGTTGCCCTACTTCGCAACTTTTACCCCCCCCCCCCCCCAAATAAAAGTTAAATGATATGCAAATAACTTAAAGAAGTACTTGTATAAGTCCACGAGTGCAAATATAATACATTGTAAACGCGACACCTGGTGGTCAAGAATTTTCCCCCATTTCCAATCTTTAATACATTTTCTTTTCTAAAAGCTCTAATGTCAATTCTTTAACTATAATATTAAGTTTAAAGCCAAACAAATTGACAAGCAAGAAAATGTCTCTTGCACAATGTGTGTAATTCTTTTACTCCAAGAGACGACAGTTAATCACCTAACCCTAGGTCTGTAGCATGTATACATTGGCACAGGACAAAGTCAAATGACCAGAAGCAGATAATGCATCTACATCTGAAATCATATTTAAGGTAAATTCCTACATTTAACTACATAGAGCTACATCTTATCATCATGAAAACAACACGCCAGTATTGGACACTGCTCTTTATTAAAGCACGACTGTGTGATACTCATGAAAAAATTTCTTCCCTTTTTGGGCATCATCCCCCTCCTCCCCAAACCAATAACAGCAACAAATAGCTTGGTCTGTAGATAAGTTATGAGAGAATATCTGTTCATGATCTGGAATGCTTTTGTGTCTAGCAAAGGAAAGCTTCATAGCTATTTTCTTTTACATGTACATTTAACCACAGATGTGACACGCGACACAGAGATATGATGCAAAGTTGTTTTTTTTTTACACAGTCAGCATTTGTAAGAATTTCCAAACTACATTAACTCACACAAATCACATTGTGAAAGCCCTATTTTCAGCAAAATACAAATTATAGACCCTTAGACTTGTAGTTTTAAAGGAATTTTAGATATTCTCTTTAAGGTCAAAGGTAAAGGTCAAAGGTAACATGGCTTGAAGTCATTACGGTGATATGTTAGTTTATTTCTAAAAATAGCATTACAATTTTCACAGTTTCAAGGTTTCCTTAAACTCTTTCACTTTATGGTAGGAATAAGAAAAAATTGCTAATTTTAAAAACATGGATAATTTATCAGGCCTTTCCAATATATCAACACAAAGCCATCATGTTTCTTAACAATGCAATAAGACAATATCATGTACACAAAAAAAAAAAAAACATAAGATGACCAGATTGTATCACAGATTTCTTGCTCAAGAACAATACACACAGGGAATAAATGAAGGAAAAAAATCTATGTGGGATGTTTCTGGAATGCAACATTTATATCTTAATAAGTACAAGTTTTTTCACATTTAACTTCCCTTCTTTGATTAAAAAAATGTATATAATAAGGTAAAGTGAAAAAAAAAAGATGTTTTTATAGTCTTGAACAAATCATGCAAGTTGTATACAATATAGGGTCAACAATCGTAATTGGGAGGCTACTCTTGCTTATTAAACATGTCTTCTGTTTACAAGACAAAATACACATTTCTAGCATTCATCCACCATTCATTATTACCCTTATCTTCCACTGAAATCTTTTACAGATCACACACACAGTTTATATCTAGATCAGAAATTAAAAAAAAAAATACTTATGTGCATAGTTGATTCAAGCACTACACAGCTTTATCAATTTTAAAAGAAAAAAAATAATTATTGGTCAATAGACTCTTGGAGAGCACAAAAAAAAAAAAAGCAGAGGCAAGGGGAAATGGTCCTATCACAGTATTACTATAAATAGACCCCATTTTCTGTGGTCTTTATTAGAATAGGTGACACCAGAGTCAGGGCCTTGAGACATTCATCTCTTAAATACCCCCACTGCCAGTCAGCAAAACTCATACATGTACTGCAAATCTCTGTTCCTGATTACTGCAGAATAACCTTTTACCAGAACTATCTGTCTTCTTTCCATGACAAGACAAGAACTTGTGTGCTCTCATCATTATGCCATGTTCCCTTACACAGTCTTAAAAAAAATCGACAACCAATGAAAATTAACATATACAACTATATACACCATAAAAATATCAAGAATATAGATAATTAATATAAATATGTATCTCTGATAACTCATATTTTTCAATTTTTAATGTGGTCTTCTACAAAATAAAAATTCATAACACTTGGTCACTTGCACTCACTAACAAACACACACACACATACACACACACACCAGAGATAGAGGGGAAAAAAACCCAAAACACGGCTATGTGATTGACTTGCAGTATTCAGGTACGCTAATTGACCTCCATTATTTTGTTGCATTATGGTCCTCAATATGGCATAAGGTCATGTATTTTGTGTCTCAGTTTGCACTCTGACTCTCAGCAGAGGTAGACAGATATTCTTCACTGCGCTTGTGAGACTCCAACGCCCGTATCATGCTTATGTCATGTGGTAGTTCTGATTTTCGACGAAGAAGGGGCTTTTCTTTCCCTTTTTTCTTCGTTATCTGTAAAAAAGAAAAAATATACAAATCAATTTTTTTTGTCAAGAGCATTGAATGCATTTTTGTCATGGAATCATCAAATCACACATCACCACAGCATACACATTTCTCAAATTGCCAACAATCATAAATCAAATATAGAATTCTGCATATACAGATATATGAAATTCCTCTTGACAAAATAATGTGGTGGTCATTTTTGATGGGTGGACAGTATCTACACATGTACATTAACCACAAAACTACCACAGTGCCGCAAAAAAAAGTGGGGTGCTCTAAAATGGTTTTGGAACATAACAATTAAGTATAACAAACCACCAAAAAAAAAATCAGTTGTTTCCAGTCCAAAAGAAAATCAATACAACACAAAATAAATAGATGCATTGTCATAAAGTTTACTGTGTGAAAAATATGCATTTATCAAATTCCCCATCTAATTAAACATCAGAGTCTTGCAACATGAACAGACTTAATTTCCACTTTTGTAAGCAACTCCTGATCAAATCTGATGTGCACTTCAAATTTCTTTAATAAGCCATTTATAACCATGCCTGGCATGTTTTCTTCTTTCCTTTTTTCTGGAACATTTCAGAACATTCTCCATTTAAAGTACACATAAAATTCTTTGTGAACAAATTTTCTTCTTTCCTTTTTTCTGGAACATTTCAGAACATTCTCTATTTAAAGTAGGCATAAAATTCTTTGTGAACAAATTTTCTTTACACACAAGCATTATAAACACTGGATAATTAGAAGGTTCACATGCAGCAGAGATAGAAAGCAAGTTCCTCATTTCAATACTATCCACCGATACTTCCCTTCACTGAATTTCGAGTTTGTAAGCTACTCTATCATTGGTTCACTCCATACACAGAAACTTGTACAGTAGCAAGCGATTGGCGAGATCATGGCCAAAGCTGTTTAGATTCTAACAGCTGATTGGTTTACTAACTTGTGAGTATAGACTAATAATAAATATTACTTTTGCTCAAATTTAATTATATTTAAGGTCTTCCATTATTTGTCTATTTTTTGTCTATCTCTGCAATGTGAAGATTGTATATTCATTTTATATGATACTTTTCTATTTGAATATTTGGATAGTTTCAATAGAAAATATATACTACCACTTTATTTACACGCATAAGCATTCAAGTGCATTTTGCAAGCTATAATAAGGAAAATCCAAAATATGCTATAATAAGGAAAATCCAAAATATTCCAACTCCAAAAATAGACTGGTTATGTATCTTGAATCCTTTGGCAGAATAAATTTCCATGGGAATTCATCAAATATTGAGAAATGTCTTGAGTGTCCGAAAATTAACAAACTTTCATGCAAAGGTCCTTTAAAAAGGGTTGTTAACAACTGGATTAGATTCAATTCCATATAAAGAGAATTCCAACAATGTTTAATTTACAGTAAAACACGGTTATAATGAATCTTCAGGGACAGTCAAAATTGTAATTTGTAAGAACTAATTTGCAATAACTGTAATAAGTAATAACTGTAATTCATATTACCCAAAAGACACATACATCGACTTGTGTTTTGCTTTCTAGAATGGATAAAACATTTTCATTATAAGGATGTGTTTATTATTGCAATGATTAAAGAAAGTAAATTAAAACATATTATTTTTAAGAAACTCAAAAACATCATAAGCAACTTAAAAATAAAATTTCAATTTAGCAAATGAAGTTTGATGTTTAAAAACTTGAAATCATATTTCGTAAAATTGTTTAGGTTGATATTCATTTAATCTTGTGTTCATAAAAAAAGTTTATATAAGGTCACATAAAATTAATTTTTAGATTCTCATCCCCGCCCACCCCTCTGAAAATGGCCTGCCCCGATGCATTTTATTTTATTTTGAAAAAAAAATTGTGTGAAAAAAAATAATTTCGGAAAAAAAATCGAGCTCGGTATACAAAAAATTCAAAACATTTTAATGGCTGCCTAAACATGTGGATTACCATTTGATTCCAGTCATGTTTGTTATCATAAGGATACAAATGTCTTTATGCATTAACAGTTAAGTTGAAATAAAATGGAATTAAAAGATCACAGGTGGGTTTGTGTACTCATATTAGCATTAACAATTTAAAAGAATAGAGCAGTTGTTATTTCTAGAACATGAATGGTGAAAAGGGTGTTTTTAAAAAAATAAAAAATAATAAATAAAATCCGCCCACCCGCCCCATATTTTTTGCAAATCAGGATGAGAATCTAAACATTAATTTTATGTGACCTAGAACCTCATTTTTTTCTAGTGTGGATATTCTAAGCTCATTTAAATTATTAAAGCTACTAAGACACTCGATGAAGTCTTGACAAGCTTTAATAGCGTTACAAATCACAGGAGATGCCATGCTGAATTGCAGTCAGAAGCAAAAGGGAGGGCACTTGTGTTAATTGGGTCTCTCTTGCTCTCAGACACAAGAACATTATTAGCTGTGTCACTCTTGGTTTATGTCGGGCAGGTGAATTAATTGGATAATCTGTTAACGAGTTTTGTGGTGTGTGGAGTGTGGCAGACGGAGATCGAAGGACAAACCTGAACAGAGATTTTAGCATTTATCAATCAATGGCATTAGTCCAACCTCTGGGTCCCTACAATGAGATATTGCCATTTTTTTGTCTTTCATTTTCAGAGCATTTTACTTTGCCTAAACTATCCAAAATTCAACTTGAACGAATATTCTAATCTTACCCTTTCACAAATGAACATGTACTACTATGATATGGGGGAAATCACAAAAAAAAAGGTGAAATTTAAAAATTATAAACACATAAGATTGTGGCTAATGACTGTGTCTACACATCAATGCTCAAAATATTTATATGAATAGTGCTTTTTATTTGTAGTTCAAAATTCAGAAATATTTTTTTATTACACTTGCATATAAGTTCTAAAATTTATTTTATATTATTATATTTTATACTTATCCCTATTGCACACAATGTATGTTACATTCTTTGTTAAAAATATTTGCTACTTTTAGAAAGTAAAATTGAATAATTGCACATAAACAAAGACTATGTTTCTTCAAGTTTTATCCTGATCAAATGAATATTGGTGTATAAGTGAGAAAAACTGAAGACATTACTTGCATCTCTGAGGAGGTAAAATGATACACAGTAATAAACCATACAGAAAAAATTATTATCAAATTATACATTAAAGGGTTTGCAATCTATACTACATGTATATCAGAACACAGCATTCATTTGTAACACTGAATATTGAACAAGTCACCCAGAATGATGTGAATAGAGCTATGGTGCAAAGAGAATTCATGAATGAAGTGAATTCAATACACAGAATTTGTGTCAATTGACATCCCCCTTGTATTAATCTAAAGTATGGCTCAGATATCTATTCACATTGTTCAGAATGCATAAAAACAAGAAATTATAACAGTAGAATGGTATTTCCTCAGAAATGTCAAAATAAATAATTCAGAGGAAAAAAGAAGAGGAATTTCTTGTTACATAAAGCACAAACATAAAATAGAGTTCATCTTACCGAGGAGAGCTGCACAGAGACCATACAAGAAAAAGAAAAATTCCGATACATTAATCATGTCATTTTAACCAGAGCACATTTCTGAATATCCAAAAAAAGTATTCTGGTCCAAAACACATCTAAAATTGACTATCTATTTCTAATTGGGTAAAGGGGATCAAAAACATATTTTTTAGAAATCTATTGTGTGTAACTATTTGTGGTGTTAAAAAAAAAATATTCATAAAATCAATAAAAAAAAAATAATAAAAAAGACAATGAGTCATTCAATATTTGGAAAGCTCCTATTAAGAACACGTAAAGCAGGCATTGTCCTTACCAGTGGTAACTATCTGCCAAGCATTGCTGGCTAAAAATGTGAAAATCCTGTTATAAACACCTTTTTTTTCTGGTTATTTACCATTTTTATTCTTTTAAATTTTTTTTTTTTTCCAAATTTTTCCAGAAGTAAAAAAAAAATAATTACCTCACTGGTCTTAAAAATGAAAATATATTGACAATACAGCACAAATTGCTCAAACAAAATATTTTCTTTAAACTCTTTCACTGACATGTTTGAAAGCAGAAAAAAGTAAAATTGCTGAAAATGTTCTTGTTTTCATTTAATTATTCTTTAACATTTTTTTTCTTTTTTTGGCATAAAATTTTTGGTAAGTGGAATGAAATTTAACAAAATATGAAGAAAAAAAATCAGTTCCCATTTCCTTTAGTGCACATGAGGGGTTTTTATATAATTTCATTTAACACACTGGTACTGATATTGGTCATAATGTTTGCAAATGCAAATCAATTTTTTATTCATCCGGGCAGAAATCAGGAATGGGGGAAAACCACTCTTCAAAAGAGAACATTTTAACCTCATGCTATTAATCAATCAAATCAACTGCAGGACGTAAAAAAAAATAATAATCTGGTCATGCCATCAAAAGGCAAATGTAGAACACTTACTTTACCTAAATTCAAAGCACTACTAAGTTGAGAGATTCGCTGCAGAAATAAAATTTACCATCCATAAGGATGCACAATGTAGGAAAAAAAATCCATTTAAAGTGAGACAGAAAAAAAAGTTAGATAACCCAAACCCATTATCATAAAATTAGAACGTCTAGTTACAGAGCAACACATACGAATTGACCAGAAACCCACCTCGCTTGCCTCTTTTTGTAACTTTTCAAAATTTGCCATTATGTCGCCGTCCATGTCTTCTAAACTATTGGGAGTCCCTGGATTTCCTGATTTCTCCGATTTTACATAAGCAAACTGCTTAAACTACAGAATTTGGAAGAAGAAAAAAAAACCTCTTTTAATTCTCGGTCTTATCTCAGGTAAAAAAAAAATATTATCTGAAGGAAATGAGGACTTGATTTAACAATGGGCTAGAAAATTGACATATCCTGATGTAGAGAATACATCTTATTTTTGCCCCAATTTAAACCAGAGCTCTAAATCTAACCCCAAAAATATGAAAGATAATATCATTCCCCTTATTTCTTGGCATTTAATGCTGTGCTTCATTCTATATACTTACTTGCGGATTTCCCATAGCTAAATTTTGAACTTTACACCAGTTGTCTTCTCTTTGCTTGTTCTTTTCTTTTTCCCTACAATATAATGGATTCAAATCCTGACACATGTGCTTACATTTTCACCAATATCAACAGGTAAAATGAAGTCAAGCAGAACATGATAAATTTTCCAAAAGAAATTAAGAAATGAACTTATCCTGTTTATACCAATTACCACATATAAAATCAACTCAAGTTAAAAATGGCAATTTTTCCAGGAGGAAATAATTTTTTTAAGTACAGTTGAACTTTGATATCTCGAACAGCGATATCTCGAATACAATGGATATGTCGAAGTGATTTGTAAGTCCCAATCACTTATTTTTAAAGTATTTTACCCTCGATATCTCGAATACTCGGATATCTCGAAGTTTTTAAACAGTCCTATCTAGTTTGAGATAACGAAGTTTGACTGTACTAAACTTAAAAAACATTAAATATGCATAAATAATTAAAAAATCTTTAATGCTTTGGAGGTATATTTCGTTAAAAGTAAACCTCACATTTAAAAGATCTTTAAATAATCTCCGAAACTTACTGATAAGCATCATTTAATCCCACATACTCTTATGAATCTTAACGCCTTTGATATTCTAGAACTACATGTAAATCAACAACTTAATGTCTAACATTTTTGTATCAAATTAGCAAGACATTGGCACTGAATTTTGTACATGAATAAACTGGGAATCTTCAAACTTATTCACCAAATCTGCTAAGAATTTGATGTTCATCAACTCCAAAATTTATATAGTGGACAAAATATCAAGTTGAACAATAGAAAAGAATTTGAATGACACATGGAGAGAATTTTTCTTAGAAGCAATAACAGTTCTAGCATGTTGTTTTGACACTCTATTACTGTAAACGTATGTCATTTGGCTGTGTATTCTATTTAGCGTTTTTGGTGGAAAGCAGCTTCTCCTAATCAAGTACATTGCTAAACGCCATGCATGTATATATAAGAATGGGTGCATTCAGACAAGTATGCTAATTCAAACCCACACCAACTTGTTGAAAAATCAATTTCCACCAAATATCGTACACGCCAAATATAATATGTTTACAGTATTCTGTCTATTGTTACAGTATATTCCATGCTTCATGCTCTGTACATACTTTTGCCGTTCTGTCTTGTACTGTTGCGTGCAGTCATCAAACAATTTCTGATTCATCTCCATGAAAAGCTTCAAAGCATTGTAGATCAGCCCATGAATCGTTCTGAAGAAAACAAAATTTGCAAAAAAACATCAGCATGTTATTTCTCGCCAACAGAATCTGTTCTATAGCATTAATATAAGTGTATATTATACATTTTGAATGGAATTATTTTTTTCCCTCTATCAGGCAAATCATATTTTTATTTAAATACATATTATTTATTGCAAACAACATTCTTGCAAAGTCTTGTGCTCAATAAAGTATTTTTAAAGAAAACTTCACATATATATTACTTGTGCATGTACTGATATTTTTTCATGCTTTTCATGAACAAACAAATGAAGTTCACATATTTAAGTTCAATCAACTCATGCAATTCAACATTTATCAATACATATAAAATGCAACATGTAAAATTAGCAGCATGATATTAATATAACACAAACAAATAAAAATTTCAAAGTGCAAACAATGAATTCTGATTACCTAACTTTTCATTCATTCATCTATTTCTTTTTTAGCTTAAGGAATATGATATACCGGTAGTATTTGAGACTTTTAACGTAGATGTTTTTAAATAAAATCGTTTCCTGCCAATATTTTTTCAGCATGTCGGATACAAAATAAAAATGAAAAGAAAAAGTAAAATAAAGTAGCACCACATCCACCTGTTACAGTTTAACAGCAAGCTTTCATCCCAAATGGTTTTGCACAGGGTTGAAGGAAGGGGGAATTTGAGGAGAGATTCGAGAAACAAATAAAGGAGAGGTGGGAGAAGATGGTTTTCTTACTTGTTCCAATGTTCCTTGCTCTTATACAAAGCCGGAAACATGATTGGCAGGATTGTGGACGCGTTATCGCTAATCAGACTAAGGATGTACTCGTTATTCCAGAAATACAGAGCTCGCTCAGCCACCTGTAGGTTAAGTTACACAAAAAAAAAAAAAATCGTAAAAAACCCAAAAAAGAACACTTACGCAACCAATCAACAAGCAAGCAGTCGTATAAACGTAACACAAGACAAAAAAATCTGGTTAGTTCAGCAACTTGTAAAAGAAAAAAAATTACAAAACTTTGTTTGGTTACTTGCTATATAATGGAGTCTTACAAAAAAAAAAATTAATCGATGCTAGTAACCAAACAAGTGGTTAGGAAAAGCAGCGCTGAAAAACGAAACAAAAAAGAGACAAATTCTTGTCGTATGAGAAGATCACATGATGCACATGATGAGTCCACAAAGCGAAACAGCTAAAATCTGGAGCAATGTCTTACTTATTCCAGTGCTGCTTGGTGCTATAGAGAGCTGGGAACATGATAGGGAGGATAACGCTAATGTTATCACAGATTAGACTCAAGATGTACTCATTGTTCCAATAGTACAGCGCTCGTTCTGCTACCTAGAAAGTCACTCACAAGTGAGGTCACATGATCTCAATTCATTACAAATCGGAGATATATATCATATCCATCAGGAATGCATACATACATGTCCATATCATATTATAACAATTCTTAATAGCATTCAATGCCGTGTAAAGAAATCATTTTCAACAGGAAAAATAGTTTTTATTCAATATCGAAGCTTTTTTTTAACCTAATTTTTTCCTAACCAACATGTACATACATGTACATGTTTCAGTATTCAAATGTATATGCCATAAAATAATCCTAAAAGAATATACTTTCCCTACATTTCTATACATATTTGACCCAATTCGTACCTGGAAGTGAGGACTGGATACACATTTCGCTAATTGTTTAAAGAGTGGAACCATGATCTTATTGAATTCTGCGGGCTCTATCACATCCAGAATTTCCTCTAGCTCATTCAGAAACATCACCTGTAACACACATTTATCAAAATATAATGTTAAATTATTGACAGAATTTTCAAAAATCAGTGGTTTTTCTTTAATATCATCTTTTGATTCAATCTATTCAATTTCATATTTCTTTATCATTCAAAGTTACAGCCAAAGTTTAATGGACAGAAGAGAAACAAATTCTTTTCCCTCAATTTTAACTTGGTGTTAAACAAATTAAAATACGCAATTCTAATTGTGCCCACAGCATTCATACAAAATTCTTCTTTTTTTAACTAAGATATTCAATCATACCTTACATAAACATGAAAAAACCCCAAAAACATACCTCTTTAGGACTATGGACTTTTGGCCAAAACTTTAGGAGTCCCATGATGACCTGAAAGAAAAAACAAAACATGTAAAATTACCAATATCTACCTGCAAATATTAATTTCCCTTAAATAATTCTGAGCTAATTTATGATTGAAATGCTACTTGCCACATTGAAAAATGCCCTTTCATTCTCATCCATTGCTTTAAAGTATTAATGACCAACATTCTACATTAGAACATCCCCCCCTCGAACCCCATCCCTAAATACTGTTGAATCTTTTACATTCACAGGTGCCATGCAACTTTCCCTGATTGATGATTTTTACCGGTTTGTGGATGCACATGCTAATGCATTTGGGAATTTTTATCATGAAATTGGGAAAATCTGTTGCTTTTTGCCATTGGGAATGGGTCCGATATTCAGTTCAAATTTGAGGGGAGTGACGGCCCTGTTTACATTATCCCTGACCGCTACACCTACCGGCTCTGTTAGGCTGGGGTCCTTCTCCAGGAATTGTACCACACAGTAGGCCAGTTGTGGGTGGTAGACACTGAGGGATTTGGCTTTGTGCAGGGGCAACAGAACCTTGAGTAAGAACACCTTGTGCTCTTCCTTCAAGGGTAGCGCAAACCCATTGATGATGCTACAACAGAGAAGACCTCTCGGTCATTTTAACAAATCCAACTCCTTCCCCATTGAGAGTGACATAAAGAAACTCTTATTTATATCAACCATTCATTCATTCAAATAAAGCAACATCAGATTTTAATCATCATATATGTTAAGTAAAACACACATTATTAAGTGCAAGGGACAAACAATTACGATTCGTTTAAGTGGTATTCCTTATAAAGGGCTGGATGGCCACTTTTAAACTACATTAAAGAGCTCTGTATAAAGATACAGGAAACTTCTTAAATTTTAAAATTAATTGTTTTAAAAACTTTTCTTTACATAATAAGTTTAAAATGACATCCCTAACATTTTAATGCAGATCTGACTTGCTGACTATCCACTTAAGTTAACAATTCCCTTTAAAACTACAGGGAATGAAGCTAATTTTATTGCAAGCATGAAGTAATTCTAAATGTGTACACTGTAAATGTGTTTTACTGTATCCTGAGAGATTGAAATGCACTCCATTTCAAAATACTGGGATTTTCCTTCGGTTTATTCCATGTTTTCTGATTTAAACAAGCAAGCAGTGACAGCTTATTTGGACAAGGTGTAACAAGGTATTTGTGAGACCTGAATCTGTCTATCATACTCTTCCCCTTCAGGTAAATCATATAAAGCACCACCTACCTGCCTAGTATTTCCAAAAGTTCTGCTATTCCATTGCAATGTTCAGTTTCATAAATAAACCTAAAAAAGAAAAAAAAAACATTTTACTGATACAACTTCACTACACTGGATAAGTAATAATCACTGATTGAATGAGATAAAATGTTCAACACAAGAATTTACCTATAAAACATATTGTTTATTTGTTTCCTAATATATGCTCTCAGTCCTAAAAATTTCCCATAAATCCGGTGCAATATCGTCTTCAGAAAATCTCGTTCCCTGGGGTCTTCACTATCAAATAGCTCTAACAGCTGAAAGAGAGAATTCGAGTTTACAAGAGACTTGTTCTATACACTAAACAGAAACATGATAATAGAAGAAATTCAGTGACATATATATTAACTTACATTTACTCTAGTGAAGTTTCTATGAACTTTCATTTGAACACAATGACTCTCAACACAAGATTTATCAAACTGCATGGAAACTAAAATAACCATGAAATTAATTCTATATAAGCTATAACTTTGACCTTGACCTTAAACTTTCAAGTCCCCTTGTATTAAGTTTGAGGAAGATGAACATAGCAAAATAAATAGCCTTAGTTTTCCTTCTCAATGGCATAAAATTCAGTTTTCATGGCAAACTTTAAATTCAATTCAGTTCAAACTAAAAATAACTCCATAAAGGATATTTATAGGGTATCTAAGCTTAACAGAAATGCCAACTGAAGCTTTCTTATCACTTTCAAGATAAGGATCTTTTTCAAGATAAAACAAACAAGTTTAATTCGACAAGCACATCTGGCAGAGTTGTGAAACCTAGCCTTTCATTTTTTACTGAACCGATTTAGCTACTGTAGACTTTTTAAGAAAATAAATAATGCAACACATTACAAATTACCCCCTTCCTTTTGTTCAAGCAATGAAACTATTCTAGATCTATTTTAATCTTTTTTTCATTGATAAAATAAAATCACAGTAAATTATCTTTTTCATTGTGGAAAAAACATAGGTATAATATTCATAATACATTTTTACAACTTTGTTTATACTGGTATATACTGTCAAAAACTACATGAAAAGACATGCATCAAACAGAATACAGAATGAAAGATCCATACAAATCATTTCCAAATTTCAAGAAACAAGACGAAAATATAGTGTTTGAAAATATGTATATACATCACATTGCATACAATCTCAAATAAATAAGAGTAAATTTATACTCTTTTTCTATGGTAATGTCATGTCTATTTCAATGTTCATGTCACGTCCATTTCAACTTTTATGTCATGTTTATTTCATTTAATTTCAACTTCCAGGTTCCAGCACATGAAGCGTTGCCAACAACTTCAAAGTGTCATGACATTTCAAGTTTATTTCAGTGTACTTGTAGCATGAATCTTTAACTGATGACTATTTCTGAGTAACCATGCCTTAATTATATTTCTGAGTAAACGTATCATTAATTAGCATGAACCTTTAACTGATGACTATTTTTGAGTATAAATGTATCATTAATTAATCATATTTCTGAGTAAATGTACCATTAATTAATAATATTTCTGAGTAAATGTATCATTAATTAATCATAAATAAGAGTGCTCATCTAATTCATGAGCGACACCAACCAATGTCACTGCCCATTATAATTAGGAACATTTACTACAATACTCCAAACTTTAGGGAAATAAGAAACACAGTTTGTAATGAGGTCCTTCGAGAACACACAGAACTTCCTGTTCATATAAACGAAGTCTCTAACATTCAGTATTTCCTTCTAGTTGTATATAGCCACATGATGAAAAAGTTCTGTGTAAATTGACATTCTTTTCCCTTTCAAGTTCCAATTCAACAAATAAAAGCATAGTGATATAAACAGAATATATAATGTTGGTGATGGTGTCATATGATGCAGATTTTGAAAAAATAACTTTATAGAAAAACAAGAGAGTCAAATTACCCGTATGCTATATTTGAAAATGTTATCAAGTTATCAGTCTATTATGCAATAATCAATTCAGAAATAAAGCCATTCATCTCTGCCTAATCAATGCACTGATACCAAAACAGTGACCACACACTAACAGTATTAATACACCTGTCACTTTTTTCTCACCTGTAGTACAAATCTCTGATCAATGTACTTTTTCCCTGTGTTGGGCTGGAAATCCGGTGACTCTAAAAACCGCAGGAAAAATTCATACACCAACTGTAAAACATAAAAACTAGCTTTTAAAACAGTGTCATTACTGTAAAAGAGTATTTAAATTTACATTACATCAAGTTTCCCTTTCAAACAAATAATAACTACCATATATCAATCAAACCCCTAATCTGATTCCTTCCATAATACAAGGAACTGATGATCAAAGAAAAGTATACACCACACATAACATATTTACTTGAGAATAGTTGTCTTTAACAGAATAACTATGATTTCAAAAGGGGATGGGGGTGAGAATCATTGTAAACAAAAAATAAATTGGGGAGAAGAGGGAGGAATGTCATAAAGGGGAAAAACTTTCATCAATAGAAAACACATAACGAAGGCAATTGTTAATGAAAGAGGGGGTGGAAGGAATAGATTTTTCATAGTTGCTTCTTCTCTACCTGACACTAAATGAAACATGACACATGAAAACCATCCTAGTTATCTTGTTGCAACAACGGAGTTAAACAGTCATACAACTTTGATGCATGGCGCTACAGAGCAAGAAATTGACGTATAACCACTGAACTACTCCAGCAAGCAATTTTCTGTTCCGTGATCAATGCCTTTGCATTTTCTTTCCTCCCTTTCTCCATAATTATATCCAATTCCCCAACATCTATTATCTTTTATAAAAAGGCATTTAGTTATCTCTTGTTTTCAGAGAATAGAGTATATTGCAAAGATTTGTCCTGAGTTCAGTCCATCTGAATCCAATTGAATAGACTATAAATACAGAATACTTATCACGAGTCTATATTTCATTTTTTCCCCTCAGAATAAAAGTCATATTTTCAATGACTCATCTGATTTTCCCTTGCCTAATTTGTCCTTTTCGCTAGCATTTAAACATTACTAAACAGACTGGGTAATTATGAACCCTATTGATTTCATGATAAATCCACTCCCACCATGTCATCAAAGCAAGCAAATTAATTTTCTTCTAAATCATCTTCAATAAGGTAGCAGAAACTTGATACAAAACCACAGATTTTTACTCTCTTCTATATTTATTAAGAATTGGTTTCCATATTTTTCAAAGTCCTTATTAAGAATGGGCTACACTGCTCTCCTAGGTCAAAAATGCTGCTGAAGCAGATTTCTTCCTAAATTTCATTATCTTTTCTAAACATGGTGCAGGTACTTCAAAGAAATGAAATGGACGACGAACAACGAAATCCATGGAAATTGGTATTCAATGAAAATTGAAAAAACCCCAGTACACCTTGACCTTATATACAAAGACAACTAATGTGACAAGATGGTAGATTCTAACAATACACACCTGTAGGTGGGGCCATGCGGCCTCCAATGTTGGCTCATCTTCCTCTGGGTCAAATTCTGCACCGCTGGGGTTTGAGGAGGGCGGTAATGCTCGAAATAAGTTACATGAAAACTGAAATATATACAAAAGAAAGCTTGAAAAGTGAAATTTAAGAATACCTAATATGTCATGGTATATAATATAGAAAATAAGTTCAAGTATAGGCTAACCTGAGGCACATTTTACAAATTTAAGAACTTATGACCAAATTTATATTTTCTCTTTTTTTATGAACAAATATGTATGTTTTAACTCAACACAACTTAAATGAGATTATATAGATTAAAAGAGGTGTGAATAAAAAATATGAAAAATTCTGAAAACATTTTATGCTAGGGGGAGCATTCTAGAAGACTTCAAATATTTATGACTTTGTCTAAGTTAATTCTTTTGTATAATGTACATGTAGAAAATGGGTTCAAAGTACAGGATATTAAACCTTCCATTTTTAAAATTTCAAAAAGAAGTAAAAACTCTCAATATTTCCCGATTTTGCTTTTTGCTTTTGGTCTGTAAATTATTTTCTTGAATTAAGTTGTTCTGCATCAAATATAAATTACATACATATACATAGAGCAATTAGGGAAATCTGTTTAAAATAACGAAAAAATATCATTGCTTGAAACCCTATTGAAACCACTTCTAAGTTAAGGATCGTGTTTCAGATGACACAAGTACCAATGTTTGTACTCATAACAAACACTTCTAAAACCATGTCGCCAGAGTTTGAACAAATAATAATAGAACAGCAGGTTTCAAATGTGCACTTGAAAATGTACTTGATTTCATTTCCTGGTTGGGAAAATCGACAAGACCCTATTTGATGATATTTCAGTACAGCATAAATGTATTTATGCTAATCGAAGCAGAAGTATTCATAGTTTCATAGAATGACACAGCATGATGTGAAATGAAAATTATTGAGCTTGGGATACATGGTTCAAATTTTTGAAAATTAACAAATGATCGGTTTTTGGATTTTCAATTTTATGGTTCTCTAAATTTGCAAATGACATAACAAAATAAATATTCCTGAACTCAGGCAAAGAGGTCTTCTATTAAAATCAATTTTCTTGTTACATCTAATGGTGTCCTGCAATACACTTCAATTACACAACCCTCTGAAGAGAGGACCCTGTTACAGAGGTTAGCATTGATTTCCTGGTGTATACAATTGAACGTATTGGGACAGCGTTTCCCAGGAACATCAACCAGGGATCAATACCCTCTGAGCGGGATATGGAAGGTCATCGGGTGAGGAGCGTGAGACACCAATTACATCATGAGACTTCTGCATCCCAAACATAATCCTGGACCATGTATGTATATATGTAAAAACCTGTTTACCCTTCAGGGAACATGATGCAGAGTGAGATAGAGAGGGAGAAAAAATGATGATAAACATTCAGTTGACAGGTCAAAGATTTAGATGTAACTATTTCCGTTTGCCTCGCATCAACACACGAACGAACGGATTTGTACGTAAGCAGTGGGATTACAGACCCAAGACCAACTAGGTTTTGGTTTAGCCTTGGGACAGAGCATTGCAGATGAGAAAAAAAAAAGATTACTGAGAAGTTGGGCTGAGTTGGCAATAATAATAGGATTGTATAATCAATATTTATCAATATAAATTTGCCCATGAAGAGATGAGTCTTGTTACCCTTAAATCAACATTGAAAAATAACTGCATAAAAGTTGCACCGATATACTGTTTGGTCAATTTAACCTGAAGGTAAATCTATGAATATAACAACTCTGCAATTGAGGCTGGTTTAATGTGTGTGTGGTGTGTGTGTGTGTGGGTGGGGGGGGGGGGGGGGGGGGGGGGGGGAAGGGAGGGTGTCAAATGAAGGGGTGGGGCTTCTTCAACAGTATATATACTCCATGTTGGTATCAAAACCACATGACTGCATTCATCAATTTCAGTAGTACCATTTGTATAGCTTCTGGATATATGGCATCTGTGATAACTCCCCGATTGTGGGTGACAAATTCCACCATTTCGTTTAAGCCTGCCCTTTTCACTTCCTTCCATTTCAAGTCACTTAGAGGATCTTGAACAAAGTCAAAAAGAACACAGCACTGTCTCAGTTTCTGAATGAACAGTTCCTCTCTTTCTGCGGGCGTTGCATCTAAATAAAGAAAGAAAGAAATTAAGATTCAGTTTTCATCTTGTCTCGCCTTTCTCACTCACTCTCTATTTTCGTCATACATCTCGCATGCCAATATTCTTTTCTTTTCTATCTTTGTTTAAGTAGTTCTTCTTCATGAACAATTATTGACCTAGTACCAATTTTTTTCAATAGTTTATTGAATACTATTTACATTTACTACTACACGCTGCGTACAAAGAAATAACGATCTCTTGCTCGGCATAGTGCAGAGTTACGCAAGTCTCTACCTCATGTTTGTTTATACACAACAATGCTAAAACGCACAGTCAACAGCAACCCGCTATTTCCCTTAGAAATTTCTGCCCAGGTCGAATCTTAACTCCAACATTCAATGGTCATTTAAATTATCAATACCCTCAATAAATGGTCAAACTTATAATCCCTAATAAGAGGTCCCTCAGGACTCGTGCCATTACCAGGGTGCACCAGCTTCAAGTAGGTATACACCTTTCTGTGAGGATAATTATGACTTGCAGAATATTACCTCTTGAGGACACGTATAAAATAAAATATGATAACATCTGGAAACTCTAGTATCATTCAGTCATCTCCCATGGTTTTAAACTTCTCTAAATAACACTTGACCCTCTCTTAAAATTTAGTTTACTAAAACCCTTTCATATCTTTACAATTGAACATTGATTGCTTCATAGGTATCAATGTGAATTAAGAAGTATTTCCATAGCAGCAGAAAATTACTATGACTACTTTCCTATGGGGAAAAACAAAAATAAAAGTATACACGTTAAGGAAATCTTGGAATCAGTGCCTGATAAGTTCTATTGCTTTTGATTTATTTCTCCTTATTTGTTGCTTCATCTCTTGTTGTTAATATATTATCCTCAGAAACCAATCAATTTATGCTGCATTATTATCAAGTTTATGAAAACAAGTCTTCTTTGAAAACACATTATTATTATTATTGACTTTCAACAGAGTCAATGATTTCTGTTGCCATGCCTGTAAAATAATTATCAAGATAATTATATATGTACTAATTTTGAATGATGAAAAATGAAAATATTGTTTTCATCAATGCATACCATATTCAAGGATAATTTCATCAAACCACATACATCTAAATAATGGAGATACAAATCTACAACATGTACCAGGAATAAAATTGTAAAATATGTGGAAATGTACAATGCAGTCGGCAAATGCTTAGACTTCGTCAACATTAATTTGTAATGAGCTACATTCGTCAGAATTGAAAATCAAACAAATAAACAGGACATACTCAACATGCCTTTACGAAAAATTCGGTTACATCATTAAATTAAGATGAGAAAAGGTTTTAGTAAAAAAATGGCTGCATATAAACTACAGTCTACTTTAAAAGCTTGGCCTTGTAGAGTTTTATGGCAATGTCATATAAATTATGTGTTCATCTAAGTTCAGAAGGATATTTATTTTTTTTAATCATAAATCCAATATATTTCCTTCAATTTTCTTTGATATTTATGTACTAAAATTCATCAGCAAAATTCAGGTGTGCTACATTACTGTCCCTACGGTACAAATTTAATCATGATGGTGTTTATTTCTAACTGCTTAGTACAGAAAAGTTATAAATAGAGGAACACATTGCAAAGTACCGCATACTTCTGAAATTTAGTGTCTTGCTTTAAAACCCCACAGAAATTGAACATAAATTGAATTCAGTCTTGGGTCCTTGCTGAGATCTATAAGCTAGACCTCAATGGATTCAAATTTAAACTGAATAAAATACAACTGGATTTTCATTCACATCCTGCCGTTTATATGATGACAGAGTTAAGTGACTATTTCTCTTTCTAAAGTGACCATGCATAGATACTTTCTGATCATCTTGAGGATGTCACAGCTTAAGAACATTGGCCTTTTGGTGACTGCTGAAATCATGGTCAATGACACTCACTTATAAGTCAAATTCACTATATCTACATCTTTTTGTAACAGAAAAATTAGAGTAATCCTTATCATTGTTTCAGCATGTGTACACACACACACACACACACACACACACATATTCATTGCAGTGAATGGTAAGTTCATACAAGGGGCATAACATGAGTGTATGCAGACTGCAGTCGCATTAAGTTAAATCTTCAACTTTAATAAAAAAAATTATTTTTCAACCTTTTAACCTAATACATGTATAGTATTAAATCAAGTATTTCTACTTCTATATTGCATGTTGCATTTGGAAACACAACAACATTTGGGCAAACATTTCGAAGTCATCACCTACATATTTGCATACAAATCATCCTCAGCCAGTGGATATCAAAACAATCACTGAATCAGTATTAGAAGACCCTGAAATGATCCATCGACTGGGAGGTTAGTATAACATGATCAATATTGTATACATGTATAAATTGTGTGTTATTTTCATATGACCATCTCATTCCACAGACATTTCACATGGAATCAAAATCTTTAGTCACTGCTGGTACTTCTAAGGACAGATGCACTAGAGGACTACAAACTACCCTTATAAGTTGTTTTTGTTTTTTTTTATCTTCAGATGTTGATTCACTTTGACATCAATAAACATGACAAAACAATGGACTAGTTTTCTTACTAATCTACCATGTCTACAGAAAACTTGGCTAATTTTAGGATTTACTACGTTTAAACAAATTGCTTGTGTGTAATTTTATGTTTAATTATTACTGTTCAATGTCTGCCAAGTATGAATCCTGCATACTTTATGTTTACTATGAAATATATATATAATCATTATTACAGCAAAATATTCTCTATTGTTCAATATTCTAAAAAACAAATGGGAATATGCATTCCGTTTTCAAATGTAACATAGATCATGATTCATTAAAGGAAATTAATGAAAATTTAGTTAAGGACCTTAAAATCATCAGGAAAATAATGTTCACCTCGGTACAGTGGAGCTTAAACTGTTGGAGAGAATCAAAATATTTAAATAATTTCAATAACTTATTTTCATATACATCAAGAGAAACTATTAAATTACCAAATTCCCCCCCCCCTCCAAAAAAAAATATCAAATTTCTTTTAAGCCTAATGGGCTTTCTGTTATATAATTGCTAACATTTGAAGGTATTTCAAAATAATTTCTTTTATTGAATACATCATGGAGGAATGAAAAAAACCAAAACCTCAGCAATACTATGACATGATAATGTTTCTTAAATGAAATATATTACCTTCGTCTACAAATTCTCTACATATTTTAGCTGGTTTTCAACCTGAACAGTGTCAGACGAGTCATTTTTGTTCTATTTCCTACATTATTCCATGGTAATTTTACTTCCAACTTGAGGGTACTTTAAGACCAAAGTTTGTGAGGATGTATAACCTTCAATACACATATGAATCTACTGCTCAAAGGGCATAATTAATAATGTATGAATATGCAACACTACTGGAACACATTCTCTGCAGAATTCATGCAATGTGTCGCTTCAGTGCAACACTTACCTTTGAGAGGAGGAAGTTTTTGCAGTTCTCGATTTTTTGTAATGTTGAAGCGTGAAGAATTCTGTCGTTTGTCTTTCTTAATGTGAGGAGGGCCTGTGAATTTCAATTTTGATATTTGTGTTGGGGGTGGGTGTTCTGTTGTGTTATTTTGCGTCTGCGCTTTTTTCTTTGCCTGTCAAAATTCAAGTTCATAGTTTAAATTCAAGAATTTGAGTAAAAGTCATTGCAATAAAACTTGACAACGTAAAGCCATGGGCAGTGAAAATCTTTAATTTGACTTTATGAATGGTCGCCATGTTTTCAATATAACCATGTCAAATATGGCTGCCAAACTTGGCACTGACATTTCAAATAAAAATGAAGTAAATGGTTCATAATCTTACCTCTGATTCTGCATTCTCCGTACTTTCTTTGGCACCTGTCTTTGCACTGCTTTTATTTTTCGTCACAGCCTGCATAATTATAACACAGGTAAACACGTTACAGACTTATCCTCATTGATTGAAGCGGCAAAATAAATAATCTTCTATGTCACAACAAGGAAACTTGTCGCGTAAAATAGAAAGCTCTCGATTGCGTCTGTGAAGACACTAAATAAAAAAATCGAGTCGAATAACTCTTACCGTTTCCTTTTTCGACTCCTTTTTTGGCATATCGTAAGAGAAATGTTCCCCTTACAAGAACCTTATATTCCCTTCCAACAAGAATACACTGTAGACTCCAATATACCAAACAAGCAACGTGATTGGTTAATTAAAATCACATGGGTATTCCGCAAGGCAGGTAATCGAATAATTAACGATAGGGCATACAACAAAAACGAAACGAATTTATACAATCGTTTGACATCGAAAAAAAAATAATTTAATTTTACATATAAAGACCCATTTCTTAGATGTATATTTTTTAAATTATAGGATTTGTGGTGACTATTTCTGCCCCCCCTTTAAATGTAAACTTTCTTGAAAAAACAAATGCATTATTTTTTTCCTTTTAAAAATAACTTTTTATTAACTCACATTTCCAATGTGTAGTGGTATTAATTTGAGGAGGCATGACCTGACATTATATAAGTATTCCAACATAGAATCATAGCCAGTTGTTATCGCGGGAAACTAGTTTTCAATTCAATTAAAGGATCTTTCTGAAAAATTGAAGCTTTTTAAGATTGAGAAAAGTTAGTTAACTCGTTATTATTTACCCCCTAAAATATTTGATGTACAAGCATGTTTAATAACTAGTTTTATCAGGGAAATGGAAACGATAATTGATAGCCCCCCTCCCTCACTCACTCTCTCTCTCTCTCTCTCTCTCTCTCTCTCTCTCTCTCTCTCTCTCTCTCTCCAGGAAGAGAGGATGGCACCATGTTCAGCTAGTATAATCTAATATTTGCTATTAGGATTTTTTTCAAAGATTTTAAATGAAATTAAAGGGACAGACACGATTTGAGCTCAAAATTTTCAAATTTTTCCATTTTTAATGTCTAGCATGGTTAACATGGGTATTTTCAATGCTTCTTTATAATTTGAAAGTCAAATATCGAGTTAAAAGCAAAATACAGAGTTTGAAATTCTTTGTTTGGTAAACAAAGCTCGTCTGTTATTGTTTACATTTGTGTTGTATTCGTATAAGTTATAATTAAATGTTGTTTTCTTTTGTCAAAAATATTATTTATTAACACATTGAATCAGTTTATCTTGTTTGTCACGAGTCATTTTGTCAAAGAAATGGTATATAATTTCTTTACTTTACATAATTTGTAAACAAATATAATACTCGAGCTTTGTTTACAAAACAGCGAATTCTTACCTCTGTATCTCGCTCGTAACTTAACTTCTAGCATTCAAATTTTGGTCAATCATTCAAAATGCACAAATGAACCATTTTGTACATATAAAATAAAAATAAAATTTTGACCAAAAATCGTGTCTAAGTCCCTTTAACTTATTCAACCATGGCCTGAGAAATTGCTCAAGTTGACATTATGATTATTATACATACATTTCAAAGTTCAAAGCTTGATGCATGTTTTAATTTTTACTGGCTTGGGGCGGACATGATACATACACATAATACACGGACAGACCGGATGCAACCGGGGACAAAAGAAGCGGCGGACCACCATCCCACCACCCCCACCAAAACACACAAACAGTTCAAGAAATTACGAGTCCAACAACAAACATTAGGCCTTGTGTTAATTCAATGCACCGTTCCCGCTCGTTGGAATATTAATAACCCCCCCCCCCCCCCCCTCCCAATATTTAAAATCTTTTATTTTAAAAATTTTTTTTTTTGTTTTGGGAGGGGGGGGGGGGGGGTAGTTGAATGATCGATATCGTTTGATTAAAGATAAACCGATACATATCGAGTTTATATAGTTTACAAATATAGAAATAAAATTGTCTAGATGGGACGCTTAGAATTGTGCCGTTTAATCATTTAAATTAAAGACTTTTCGTCCTAAAAATTTGTTACAAAATCTTAATATTAAGTATAGGTATGTAGACAGTTATATAACAATCTACATGTATTTATTTGTATAATAGGCAATAATGAAATACCGTAACTTGAGAAATAACAATAATTCAAATACCCTTAACAGTTATCTGATCAAACTGAATTTTAGGAATTTTAGGAAGAAAAACACACTAAAACATGTGGAATGCTGTTCTTCGTACATAAGGTGTTTCATTAAGTACAGGGTGATCCATAAATTCTGATACCATTTTAAAACTTCATAAAATTCTTACCCGATGAGATAAACTTTTAAATAAGGTATCATTCTAATCTCCAGTGGCTAACATTTTATATCATTTGTAATGTAAAGAAAAAAATTTACTTGAAAAACAAGCAATGACGTCATATAATTGGTGTTGGGTTTTTCATAGTGCTCCATCTTTACCAAATGGCTACAAAATCGAGCTACGGTACTTTGAGACTCGTTCAACTTAAACTGTGATCCGTTCTATGATGAACTGGTTTTTGCAGACATAAAAAAAACTTTTTAGAGTTGATTGATAGTATAGAATTAAAGATCGAAGAAAAATAGAGTTCACCATTTAGGCTTATAAAGTGAAAGAAGAACTAAGGACAACTATGGACAACAAGAAAAATCAAGATCTCTGTTTTGTCCAGGTTCTCTGACTGATCATCTGAAAAACGCTGAATAGGTTAGCAAGAAGTGTATTCAATGATATTCAAAATAACATAATTGTAAATAATTGTAGATCAAAGCATAAAAAATTTACCCTAAACACATCAAGAATGGTTGTATGGTTTGAAACAAAATGAAGAAAGTTTCATTCCCTTTAGAACGTAGCCCAGATGGTGACTTAGTGCTGCGTTACTCATAACCCTGGTGTAAACCTGGGGTGGGGGTCTTTCATTTGATGTTAATAAATGATCAAAATGATAAATAAAACCTTAAAATCTTACATATTTAAGCTGCTAATTAAAAGAAATGTGGAGAGGAACCAAATAGAACTGTAAAACAGGGTGCGATGGCAATTTGTCATAAAAACTTTATTTTTGTACCTGCAAAACAAAAACGTCAAATAAGCCATAGGAAGTAATTTTGCCATTTTGATGTTGATATTTAATTTCCCTGCTCTGCTATGTAAGGCACGCAAACGGCACTTAACCTACACAGTATAAAACTGTATTCCTTGTATATTCATACAATATGTTTCACTTAATTTGAATTTGTTCTTTTAAACTGTAATGGGCGTTCAAAACAGTATCAGAATTTATGGATCACCCTGTAGTTTTAAAAGTTTCTCCCCATATATTATTTATTGCATTCCTCCGTCGCTGGTCCTGGTAAACAGGTACTATAGGCTTCCCCGTGGTCGCCGGCATGTTCTCAAATTTAATCGAATCAATTAGTGCACAACAAATTTTGTGCCCCTCTCGATCTTTAGAATTTTCCTTTAAATCTTACTAAATGAGGAAAACACTTTATTTAAACCAAGAAAGCGATAATAAAAACTTTTTAGACATGCATGCAGGTTAAATTGTATATAGTTATAGTTATTGCCCCCCCCCCCCCTCCCCCCACCCCACCACCACCACCACCACCACCAACCCATCCACCACTACCCACATACTTGACTTTACTTATATAACACATGGTAGATAACAAGCAGTATGTCCTTATCATATTCATGTGTGTTAATAAATGCACTACATTTAACTGTTTGTGTTATATAGTTATATTTTACAATTTCATTATTATTCATTTATAAGTACACATGGTACACACAATCCAACAAAACATCCTGACAAACAAAAATTAGAAAATAAAAAAATAAATATCGTAGAAGAAAAATGAGGAAGGAAATGACATTTTTGGTAACAATTATGTGTCTTAATTATTATAATTAAAATCATAAATGATTTTTCAAGTTTTCTAAGTTCCGGGCACACGAGCTGTACAAGTTGATAGATGACAATCGTCCCTTCGAAGGTTATCTAGAACATACATGTAGTCCTTAGCTATATTTACGTGCCCCATATAGGATCCTGGATATATCCAGCAAGGATCAAGAATTTTTTGTTTTCATCTTGTGGGTGGTCCAGTTAGGGATCGTTAAATGATGTTTTGAACAAATACCTTTTATCCATGGATTATACTTCCTGCTGCAGGACAGTAAAGTTCCAGATAAGATATAAATAAGCAAAGTAAGATGCATTTCTTTGAATGATTAGACCCGTAAGTGTTGTCTTGTAGTGATCCCAGTGATTAAATGACTATATTTAACCATTACGGGAAAAATGTTCAAGAAAATTCTGTTTTTTTACCAATGATTTGAAATGTGTTAAAATACACGCAGCATATGATCACTTTTATTTGAACCATATATAG
>WFKH01006014.1:39319080-39359871 GCA_016163765.1 Magallana hongkongensis
GATAAGCTCATTTATTTGAGGCAGCAATGGATTTTAAAAATAAGAATTTATAGACAGAGCATTAAGAGAAACATATTAGCATTTTGAAAGTGCTATTTCGTTAAAAATTAATTTTTATAAGCCAATGTATACCACAATATGCCATTTTTATTTTTTAGAGAATAATCAACTTTGATATTATCCTTTTTTAAAATTTCACTATTTGGTGACTTTTTACTATAGTTTCCATATATTTGAAAGAAAAAGAAATCCCTAGGGCAGAAATACAAAAAATATGGGGAAAACATGAAAATTTAGCGCTTTTTCAACAAATTCCAATAAGGTCCCATAGTAAAAAGTGTTAACTTTCGAGACAACCCCCTAGGAAATCGGGGTGGTAAATGAATTAGTTTTTGATCTTAAAATGATTGACATAGTAGTACAACTACATGCAAGAAATTTCATCAAAATATCTACGGTAGAAATAATTAGACTCGACCTCATTAATTAGTCAGAATGACCAGTAACATAAAAACGACCAATTCAAGACTTTAACCTCTTTACATACAGGATTTAAACGTTTGCAAAAACCCTCGATTTGATTTAACAAAGCGATTCACACTCGACAAAATCGAAGTTTACATGCATTTTAAGGGTAGGCTATTTAACGAAATATTGTTAGATGAGATACTTATGATAAGGTCCCCAACTGCTTTTCACCGACAGCTATGATTTCCAATTTATTGTTCATTGACGAACTATGTTTTACTTTCATTAATAAAAAACAAACAAAAACTCTGGGTATCTATACCTCGTTGGCTCAATCAGTATAATTTTTAAATACAACTTAAACTTAATAGTATAAACCCTAATATTCCAGTTCTTTTAACTGCTGATTATTCATTCTGTCATAGTATTGTAAGATCATTTGGTCAGAACATAATGAAACAAAATTGCAGCATAAAGGTTTAATTAGGCCTCCAAATCTGCATGCATTAGATATATATAACTTATTTTAGTCCACATTATGTACAAGACTCTAAGTATTAATTTTGGGTATAGTAAAAGCTGAACCTGACTTGTAAATATGCAATGCAGCATAAAATGCAATGATACTGATAGATTTCTCATTTCCAGTATCATCATCAGATTTTAGTTACTGCATTTTTTATATATCTGCTAACTGGCCAAGTGATTGCGATGTAACTAAATATATTAACACATTAGACATTACAAAGGGTGTTACAAGGGAATGGAAAAAATGAAGACAGATAAAATCAGTCTGAAATAAAATAAACATTTTCACAGAAATTTTTTTTGCATGGAAATATGGAAAAAAGGAAGCACATGTACCTGAAACAAGTTAACAAACCATGGTATAAGATGCACATACATGCCAAAAATATATCTAAAAGATACCAAAAATCCATTGGTGTCTATTTTGGCAAATATTTGAAATGTCAATAAACCACAATTGATATTTTACCTTGCCAATGGTGTCAGTGTTTGGCAGACCTAAATTCCATATTGTAGTCAAACATGATTCATGCAATTGCAATTATGGTTGTATTTTATTTACTAAGCGCAAACAAACATTGCAAGCTGTAACAACATTGCCTGGGCTCTTGACAACCAGTAGAAAATACATTTTAAAAAACTCATCCATTGAATGGTAAATAAACTCTTTTGAATGTTTTTTTTTTTCACAAGGCATTAAAAAGGCAAAGACGAGCAGAGTGAACCTCTAAATATGACATCACAGTCACTTCAATTGAGATATTACATACTTCATGATACTTGTATACTTTGAACAAATATATAGAGAATTTAAATCTCAATCACTGAAAAGCATAAAAAGTCCAAACAACTATTATGCAATTTACCTTTATAAGTCGAATCCTTTCGTGTTCGAGATAACAAGGTTTGACTGTATGTTATTTCGGTTAATCAGAGTTATATATTTCAATTGAAAAGGAAGCTTAAATGAGAAATGAAAGTTTTAACAATATAATCCGATTCTTTTCAAATATTCGAAACGTATGGAAATAGGGCATACCGTGACGAAGTCAACAGTAGCAGAATTTGGGTGACAGAAGCCAAAGGACAACTAAAGAATCATTGTTATTTTTCAAATTGACAAGCTATCATAAACAAATCATTGACTTTCGCACAGATATGCGTATACTGTAAAATCAAAACCCTGAGAGGAATATTACCTGGCGCTAAATTGTCGTTTGCCATTTGGTTTTGATTCCGATGGTAAAATGAAAGATTTGTAACTTCCGCTCTGAAAGCTTAGAAATGAAAACACCAGAGACGTTCCGACTTCCGTAATTCTCGCGCACTGACTCGTGACGTCACGCACTATTTTTGCCATACGAACCAAAATATCATTGAGCATGAAATTTTAAAAACTTTATTGAAGTTATTTTTTACTCCATCTTATGTATTTTGTTAATATACTATCTTGAGGAATAATAGAATATAACAAATTGAACGCTTGAGTATCTTTTTTCACTAAACGTAAATATTTAACTTAAGACCTATATCTTCTTCTACATGCTTCCGCCCTATAAATAAGCAATAGGGCACAAGTAAATACGTTCAGCAACTTGGAAAAATTATGACATCTTCATATTCAACGATGCAGAATAAACATGTATAAGGATTAAATGAGTACGCAGGTTAGCAAAACAAAGGTTAATGTTGGTAACCATAAGTTGGCAAGATATAAGTTGCAATTGCATAGAAATACATTGCTAATTTCCAACCGAAACTTCATGACCATTTGCTTCTCGAAATCATATGTTGCTCTTCCCTAGGGAGCATGCTTTTAGTTATCATCGCTTGATGCACTTTTTATCCCGTGAAGTTTTTAACAATGATATGGGATGCATTGAATAATGTAAACAAATCTGATAGAATATCCTGTTTTAGACAGAGAACCGGTGGAATAATATGCAACATGCAACAGATAGTTTGTTGTGGTCATGGTGGTTGTTAACTCATTTCCTATAGTAATTAAGAAACAAGCCATAACAGTTAAATATTTCAGAAAGAATTACACTTTAAAAACGGGTAAATGGTTTTTAAAGTAGATATTTGAAAAATAAGATTTATCATGGTCACATGTTTCCCTGGGAGATGCTGTATTGAATTAACGCAGTAACAGTCTTGTGTTCTATTGTTGTGTGCATTATTCATTTAAAAGTACTCCAAATTATACTTTCCTGCATAGTAACACAATATTTTCATTCTAAGTAAAGAATTGTATCTATCCTTCATTATTATTGATGTGATGATGTGTTATCAATAAGTGTTTCCTACAATAAAGGTGACATAAGATGTAAAAATATGCACAGTTGTGGTGACATCACAAGTAATCTTTATATCAAGATATATTTGATAGCTTTTTGGATTATATTTGATACCTTACTGAAAATTAAGAGTACTTAATTAGATTTTGCTCTAATTAAATTGTCATTTCTGACTTTATTAAATTTCTGCATGTTTTTTACTTTAACTTTTAGTTAAGCATGGTAGTTATTTCCTATTTATCTTAATTGTGTAATAACACCCTACAACAATTTTACACAGATATGATATGTTAAAAGCCATAAGTACATTCTTAAACACGTTCATGTTGTTTTATTTAAACTTGATACTTTTTATTTGCTGCTTTAATAAGAATTATTTATACAAGTACTACATAGAAGTTGGTCAATCTGCATTTTTACTGGTCAGGAAAAAATGTAGTATTTTGTGTAGTTTAGTTTAATACCTATTAACATTGTAGCAAAGCAGATTGAACAAATCAAGATTGTGGCTTAATAGATAAAACTTGATTTATATTCACACAAAGAATCATCCCCATCAAACATTCTTGATTTTTAAAGTTTGAAATTTATTATATTTTAACTTCTATGACATAAAGTCAAATTTAGAGTAAGATTGATCATGTCCAATTTTGCAAAATAACAGTAAACTATGCTGGTAAAAATTAAAAATTTACAATGGCAATGTTTATTGGGGATGATAGAAATGTTGAATGTAATGATTTTAATTTTGCATGTGTGATTTTCATTTATTTTATCCCTTTCTTTTCTTTTTCTCTCTTTTTTAATTAGGTTTGCATCATTTTGATCACCATGTTGTATTGAAAGCATCCTCTTCCTTCCTCGTGGACCGTTCCAAAGTCTTCAGAATGTGTCCACATCTACTACTCTCAATCTAACAAACTCATCTCTGCCACATCATCCACATTCCACTATGAATCCACATCACCACATATCTACTCCCGGTTTCTTTATGCCAGATAAGGGGATTTCTCCCCGCCAGGCTGGAAATTCTGCCATTAACTACCCACCTAATTCTATTTTAGGGGGATACTCCCTAACAGATAGTCCATATAACATTCGATTACCCATCAAAGACGACATGGGTGAACCAAAGCACGACAGTGCCAAAGTGGATTTGTATTCCATGGCGGATGACAAGGGAAGCTTAGGGGTGATGAACTCCTTCCCAGAATCCAATGATCAGACAAGCCCAATAACGCCTGTTCCACAATCCACGTCTCACCTCCATCCATACCGTCCGTCTGCTAATTCAGGCGATGCTATGCTCAGTGCCATTAATTATCACAATGAAAATGAGATATTGCAAGATGGACCCTTTGATGTGTCCGTGGCAGGGACGCTTCCGAATCTGGATGATGGCATGATTCTGCCCAACATGGGACCGCAGGATTTGTTCGATGGAGAGGGAAACATGGATGAACCCTACGATATGGATGAGGCCTTTGGAGATCCAACACTGGAAGGCAATTTGGGCTCTGTCATGGATGCTGATAGTCTGGGTATAGGTAAACTGTTTAGTTGTATAGAAATATGTCAAAATTTAGTTGCTGACATCAGTTTGAATTATCCTTATTTTCCTAGAAAGATATTAAGACCTGGTTGTATTCAATATGAATTTTATTGATAAGAATCCGATTATATGTTTATCTTTGAGATGTCCATTGAATGCATGTTCAATTTCATAAATTCATAATTGACCTTTATGTTTACAGACCCAAGACTTGGTGAGGGAGGGGGTAAAAAGAAAATGAAGGGCAAAGGGATCAGGACTCCTCCCCATGGGTCTCCAGCCAGAAACTCAAACTCTCTGATGTGTACAACGTGTAACAAGTCGTTCAATAACACCAGTGCCTTGGCTAAACACAGGCTCACTCACAGTGATGAGCGGAAGTATGTCTGTAACCTCTGTCAGAAAGCCTTTAAGAGACAGGATCATCTGTGAGTATATTTCTGCTTCAGATAGAATAAATTGCATGTATAAAATCCAGCAACTCTGCCTTTTGAAAGATTTTTGTTAGTTGCTTAAAGCACATGGAAGCAAGCTTGTTAAAATTTGAGTTTAGGTGAACATTACCGTATTTTGCCAAATATAATACGCAGTTGTGTAGAACAAGCACCACTACTTTGGGCCTGAAAATTCGTGAAAAAAGGTAGTTAATGTGTATAATACACACCAAGATTTTGACCAAATTGTCATGAAAATTCAAGGGAAAATGTACGAGGAAAGTTTTATGTACTAAAAATTTTACATTCATGATAATGTTTCTGACGCAGGTTTTTTTAGAATATTGACTTTCTGCATAGCGGTAATCTTCAAACAACTCGAAGGGGTGACCAATCACAAACAACAGGGTATTCAGTCAGAGTGTTACGATGTTTTGATTATTTCTTTGCCCTAAGGGTATGTCCGAGATAATCAGCATGAATAAGTGACAAGCGCACATGTGTACAACAATGGCTTCGATAGGGACGCAGAGGTGTTAAAAATAAAGGTGAAACGAATCTACAAGATGAGTTGTTTTATTTTAATTAATAGTAGTTAATCATGGGTCTTAAAATGCTTATTAATTACGAAAAACACTTAGTAGGCTTACTCAATCAGGACGGAATCGGGATCTATTGTACAGATCTATTAAGGCCAGCATTTTTTAAGGCGTCGAGCTAATGCTCGGCAGCCTTCTAGCGATCGTCTGGATTGGCAATCGTCCAAAAATTCATGCTCTGCACCGCCTTTTAAATGCGCATAAGAAATAAGTTCCTTAAAGTGTTAAACGTATTACAAGATTTTTATTCCATTTATTCAACTAAATTGTGTACAGAAAACCCAACTTTGCCTCCCTGGTTATTGACAACTCATTGCATAAGTATAAATTTGCTTAAATAAGAAATGGCGGATGAATACAATAAGGTGTAAAAATTCACTAAATATTATTTAAGTTTATCGCTTACATTTTAATTGGAGACCGTGCCCGATAGAAATAAAATTTGATCTGTAAATTTAAGATCAAACTATCTTGTCAAACTGGTATGTAATGCATGTGTTGCAAGTGGAAAGGAACCGGTCACTCGAGCATCCAAAATGCAGAAAAAATGAAATTCTAATATCATTTGTTTAATTAAAGAAAGTAAACATATTCTAGCGCAACATTGTCTAATGACTACTTAAAACCTCTGACAGTATACATTTATATACATGTATAGCATTCCTTATTTCAACCATTTTATATAAAATCTTGTTTCATTGGTAACAAAGATTACTCTTAACAAATAATTGGCGAACTATTTGTACCTAGCTAAAAAGTTTATATGATACAACTGTAACTAAAGATTCTTATAATAGTAAATGAGTCAATCCCTATAAAATGACAAATGACCATTGCTATATGTAATATCAAAGCTGTATGTCTAATATTCTATTGTACTATTTCAGTGATACAGGGTTCTCATTAATATTTAGAGTAGGTGGAGGAAAATAAAAAGTAGGCAGCACTATTGAGGGCCGAAGGCCCGAACTGAGGGCCAGAGGTCCGATGAGGGTGAGTCCAAGAGGGGGGTTTCCCCCCTTTCGGCAACGGGGGGGGGGGTACGGGGGTCCTCCCCTGGAAAATTTTTAAAATTTACATTGCAGGAGGCGGCATCTTGGACCTCTCTGGGCATATTTTGACTTGTTTTATTTGTTCCCAATATGGCACTTTTTAGGAGGCCATTTTGCCAAAAAAAAAAATCTAATAGGCATAGCACTGAGCCTATCCATCTGACTTCCCTGAATTTTGTATTTAAATATTTTTTAACAAATATTTTTTTTGCATTTTTGTAGCAGTTTTATACATTCTTTGATTAAATGTATTGATATTTATGTTTAGGTGTCGGGAAGACTATAGAGTCTGAGTGTCTGCAGCTTGTAAAGTAGATACAATTAATTGTATTATCAAAATTATAAAAAAAAAAAAAAAAGAAATGGGCAAGTTTCATTGAAATCCATTTAGAAAGTTATAAGTACCCACTGGTTATTCTTTGCTAGAAAAAAATATGACACACACTTACAGACGGACTAATGAATCAGACTTTATTTTGTACTTTAGTTCCTCATTAATCCATTATGTGGGGCATATTCTGATATTGGGTGGGTCTGGCATGACCGACGTTCCCGTGCGCCAACCCAACATGTTAGGTTTGAGAAAGAAATCAGATCGTCATTTTAATCTTAAATTAAATGAAAACGATCGAGTGTTCTCCTTGGGAATAAATAAAATTAGAGACATCAAATGATTTGTGCAGGGACGTATATATACGTCCTTCATTTGTGTTAAAGAATAAAAAAGATCAGCCTTATTTCAAAGAAATATAATATAAAAGATGAATTTAATTCGTCATCCAATTTTGGAAATAGGGAAATTCCGTGCCATTATTAATCTTCAAAACAATCGGTCCATCAATTCGGAAATATTGTACTTGGTTTCCTATGTCTCATACAAAACCGGAAAAGAAAAACGCTAAGTAAAACTTGAACCAGTCCGATTGTGATTTCGGAGTCATCATCGCGTTTTAAAGAAGGGACCGTAATCTAATAAGAAAAGCATCAAACGACAGCGATTTTATTTCATGTTTACGATTTTACATTCACTACATTTAATAAAACGAATGAGATAACCGAAGACCTCTACTGCATTACTGATTTTTCTTTACATGATCATACTATTTTTTGAAAGTTAAGTAACCGGCGCCATTGTAAAAATAGACGGCGAAATCGCCGGTCGCCGGCACTTAATGAGAACCCTGGTGATATGTTACACAGATGACATGCTTTTCACATACTACACTTGATGCAGTTACACACCACTATCATGAAGTTGTCATTCATTATATTATTAGAATAAAGATGATGTCATAAAAGGTTTTTTTTCCTCCTACAGAACTTTACAATTTTGTGGTTCGTAAACCTAAAAATAAAAAAAAAAAATGTTGGTCAAAAGTGATTTTTATTTTTTTTTTTAATTTCCTCCTCCTACGGAACTTTATCATTTTGTTGTTTGTAAACCTAAAAATAAAAAATGCTGGCCTAATAACATATGTAATGGCATGTACATGGAGACGGTGAATGCACAGCTCTGATTGCTGAATAAACAGTTCATATTTATTTAAATGACCATTTTAAACCAATTTATCTATGAATGGATTAAGAGCAAATCATTTTCTGCTAAATACGCTCTAACAATAATTTCCAATTGCGGTAAACAAACAGAAGTAACATTTCCGTATAAAGGCTATGTTGCTGAATTACGATAGCCAATGCTTTACCCGTTAAAAAGTGCAAAAATTCCATTGTGGTGTATATTACGCACCCCTTTCTCACAAAGAAATATTTTAGAAAAAAAGTGTGTATTATATTCGGCAAAATACGGTAGTTACATTATGCACAAAATGTTAAGTTTTCTCTGAATTTTGGAAACACTTTTATTAAATGCAGAATATTTCAAGGTTTTTGGATTTGATTGATAAACTTTTGCTTCTATTTCAGTAATGGACACCTGATGACACACCGAGAAAAGAAGCCTTATGAATGTACTGTTGAGAATTGTCAGAAGAGCTACTGTGATGCTAGGTCTCTGAGGCGCCACTTGGAAAACCACCACAACCAGTCACCAGAGCAGATCCAGGAAGCCATTGCAAAAGTTGCACAAAATGCTGCTGCTGTCATTGCTGCTGCAGCAGCTTCCAACTCTGCCTCCATTAAAGCCGGGACAACATCTACTCAAGCCAGTCCAGGGAGTGGCAGTGCATCGTCTGCCATGTCTGGAAGCTCGGTGGGAAATCACAGTTCTCATAGTGATGCCACTCTACCCGCCATTGAAGGGGGAGGGTACGGGTCACAGTATGCCAGTGAAAGTTCGACTCCGGTGACAAGTCCCACTTACGGTGCACCGCATGCACCACCTAATGCTTTTCAGTATGAACAGCAACAGTCACAGATGGGACAAGGTGGCCAGCAACGGGGTATGGGAGACCTGGTGCAACCAGCTCAGGTGTCTCAACATGCTGTTCATGAATGGCAACTAAAGTTGCAACAAGAGCAAGAGCAACAGGCAGCAGCCCAGGCTTTAAAAGAATTTCAGATGAAGTTGCAGCAACAGCAACAGCAGCAGTTCTCCCAGCAAACTATCCCTCAAGATTCGTCCATTTTTGGGATCCTCGAGGCTGAACAGCAACATGCAGATCAGCAAGCTGTCCATGATCTGCAACTTAAACTGCAGCAGCACCAACAAGCTGCCCAGCAGGCTCAAATTCAACAGCAACAACAGGTTACTCTTTCTTCCCAGTTGCAACAATCGCAACAAGCACAAATGCACCAGGCTTCTCAGATGCAGCAACATCAGGCTCAAGAGCTACATCAACTGCAGTTAGGATTGCAGCAACAATTACAGGTAAGTGCTTTTGTACAAGACAATTGGAAGCTATTTTAAAAGATTTTTAGATGAATGGTGTCTGTTTGATAAACCTTTCTATTGGATGAGAAAGTTTTTTAATTCAAATTCTCTTTTTTCAGCCTGTTGCACAAAATAAAGATGTGGTTGTTTCACAAGGGATGCAGCAACCATTGGCATACCATGGACAAACTTGGCAGGTATGTCACTTTTTACTATTTATTCACAGTATCTTTTAATCCAATTTCATGAAAATATTATGTTATTAAGGTTTTGGGCGAAATACTTAATTGTGTATTTTTCTGTAAATTCTGTTATGAATTTGTCAATTTATGTTCTTTGATTTTATTAAATTGATTTGACTTTTTGAAAAGTTGAAACTGAAAACAATTGACAGGCTACTTCAATGAATCCTGGTGTGAAGCAAGAGACCCACCCCCTCAGTTCTGCCTCAGCTGATGAGACGTCCGCCAATTACCTTGGACAGGTCAGCCCAATAAGTCCCGCCCCTAACCAACTGCCTAATGCAGCCCGCCTGCTAAACGCATTGGGTGGCGTATTACCTCAGTCCTTTCAACCAAATGGAAATGACCAGAAGTTGATGTAAGTTTTTGACTGACTTGTTTCTCAAGACTTGTAAACGTGTAAATTATAGATTGACAAAAAATAGTCCTCGCTAACCAGTTTATCCCCAGTAAATCGCGAATAGGGCTGCACAATAATACCGGTATTCCGCTGTATTGCGGTATGTGGACGGAAAATATCGTATCACACTACATTTTTTCAATACCGGTATATCAACATAATTGATCGGCCTCGGAATTTCGTTATGGGCTCAGTATTCCACAATTCTGAATTGAATTAAAAATGGCTAATGCATTTGTTATCGTTCCAAACATGAAAGGAAAGTCGGAGATTGTGATATTGTGACTGCTCAAATAGCTTTCCTAAAGCCAAACATGTTGACATGCTAATATTTTTAATAAAGAATTTGAAGTAGGCCCTGTTGCAATTGTAATTATATCTCCCTGTAGGTTGACACAATCGGTCAAAACATTCATTTCATATAGTAACTCTAAATTCATTAGTTGTTGCTGCTCGCACATGTTTTATTTTCTTATTCCACCAGATTAGTGGACTGCTTAAAATACATTGCACCAAATGTACCTAATTAACTGACAACTTGTGTCTAGTTTTGCGAAATGATAAATCATATAATTTTTCAAGTTGTTTTTTTATTCAAAAGAGTTTATAAATCAACAACAAAAAATGTTTTATTCTTTTATTTTATATAGACTTATAGTGCAAATGAATTATGTATATAAATCAAAGTCAATTACAGTCTATTAACATAGAAAAAATTCAAATTTTGATAAAAAAAAAAATATTGCAATACATATCGCAATAAGTTTTGAAATATTGCAATATATTGCAATACAAAATTTCCACCCAATACCCAGCCCTAATTGCGAAATAAAGTCGTCGCAAAGAAAAGTTGGTTTACTGTACGTAAATTCATGGCCAGTGATCCTATCACTACAATATGCTATTAGAATGAACATTTAATTTCATGGATCAACTTATCAACTTAACATCGAAATCCACGAAAATTAAAATTGGTATGCAACGAATAATTATGAAAATAAATGCTTCATTTGATAAAACTTTCTTCATAACAGGGATGATTCCAAACCTGTAGTCTGCAACATTTGTGATCGAAAGTTTAAAAATATTCAGGCATTGAATGGACATATGAGGTTACATGGTGGATACTTTAAGAAAGTAAGTATTATGAAGGAAAATAGCTGTGAACATGTGAATATACAGTCAAAACTGCCGAAGCGGTCACCCCTATTAAGCAGTCACCTTTCGTATGCGGTCATTTTATTTCCTCCCGATGAAAAATCCTATATAATTGCCCTTTAAAGAGCGGTCACCTGTATAACGTGGTCAGTGGTCATCGTATTTTGATCCGAAACTGTACAGTTGACATGCATTGGGCGGCCATTTTGGTCAGTCACATGATTTACACCCGGGGATTTTAAACATGGCTTCCGAATGTCGGTAATAAATGTAAACAATAATTATACGCCTGAGGCTAGAGAAACCAAATTAATCGATGTATTTGTAATACATAACTGGCAGATCAGATACGAATGGGAATCAAGTGAATTGTTCAAACATGTATTAACAATGTTTGTTTTATAAACATGAATGAAATAGGTGTCAAAAATGTCCGCGGCGAGGCAAGAGAAAATTGCTCGATTCAATAATATGATTTTGAGTTCAGATATGACCGGTTAAAAAATAAATTGTTGATTTGTATTAACAGTGTTTGTTTTCTAAAAATACGGTACTCATGCAAATTGTTAGTGTTATTATTGTGAAAATGTAAGCGACAAGGGTTTACCACGTAATGACTTTTTTCAATAATTTTAAAAAAATATAAACAATTGTATGCCTAATGCATTGTTATGTAGTTGTACTTATTTATAAATATAATCGATACTAAAAAAAACACTAAATCAAGTATATAATTAAAATAAAATCCAATAATTGTTTTAATAAGGTATTTGATGTCGGCAAATCATAAGTCTCTATTCAAAGGTCACCTCTGTTAAGAGGTCACTTTGGGTGCCTCCCGCAGGTGACTGCTTAATACAAGTTTGACTGTACATGTACTTGTGGACAACCCAGCAGATCAGTGTAATCTAAAAACCCTAAATTGTATTTTTTTTTAGCATGGTGATAATTTAGGCTAATTTCAGAAGCTCATCAAATTTAGTCCCTAATTCAATTTGCAGCTGCTCACATAAAACTATTGGTTTGCCATGTGTGGAATTTGATGTATGCAATATAAGTGGAATAGTTGTACCTTTGCACTTGCAAATTGTTGAGTTTTACTGCCACTCTTGATAGCTTGTTTGATAGATTTTCACACATTCCTTTTCTTTTATGATTTCCACCCAAACATGCTCAGATGTAATGCAGTGTTTCAATTTTATCTTAGGAAGTTAAAGATGACAAGAAGGGTAAGAAGATGAACCCCTTGATGGCCCCTCCTTCTCCTGTGGGTCAAAAACCAGGGATCCCAGGACAAGCATTCCCTGCAACTATGGACCAAGTGGGATCCTCCCCAAATCCCCACAATCCAAGTAAGATTTCAGTGATCCCTGACTTAGAGGTTAAAGGGATTATATATCCAATTATAGACATCTTTAGATGATGTAAACAAGATTGAATTTTTTCTGTTTTCAAATATATTTTGCTTCGTGATCCACTGATTTTCTCAATAAAGAACCAACACCTTTTCAATCATACCAATGTTTTGTTTTTTATTAAGATTTAGTTACTGTAGATTCCTTATTTTACGCGAGTACTTAATTCCGCGTTCCAACTATTTTGCACCAAATCGCAAGAATATAAATTCGCGAATGACTTCTTTTTATATGAAAGTTTCATTTAGTTTACATCTGTCCGAAAAGTATAAGCGAGATTTTAAATTCTGCGAAGGTTGCTTCTCGCGATTTTACGTGAAAATTAATTTCACACGCTTAATTAGGAATCTATAGTACATGTAATTTAAGTACTGGAAATATTACATATTACAATTGAACAATTTTGAGAAAAACACAATCTTTTCATTCCAACGTACAAAAAATCCTTGTTATGACTTTGACAGTAGATATCTATGTGGTGATTCGTGGTGTAACATCTGTATGATATTTGCAGTGCAATACACCCTACAATCACCAGTACCTCCTGACTCCCCCATGACTGAGTCGCCAGGCATGTTCAAACCTGCCCAACCCCCTCAGGCACAGTACTGGGTAAGAACATTTCCATTTTTGGCCTTTTTCTTGAAAACGAAGTTTGTGATTTTTTTTTTTTAAAGAAGTGTGTATAAGCATCTTTAGGAAAATTGTTTACTGTTTGGTACTGATATTGAATGAATATTATCTTAAAATTTTATTGCTTGCAAAGTTAAATGAAATTATGGTAAAATTTACAATTAAATGTGTATCAAATTAATGTGTGTAATTGCTAGTGTGTACCCAATATATGTGTGACCAATATTTTTAGGAACAACTGCAGGAGCACCAGATTCAGCAACTTCTGCAACAAGATCACACTCAGCAACAAATTCAAAACAGCTTGGAGCAGCAGCAAGACCACTTGCAGAAAATGGTTAACTCTTTTTTTGGGGTGTGAAGTAAAATTTTTTGACCAAGAAAAAGGTTTGATGTCAAACTTTGAATATAATTTTTTTTTCAGCAAATATCTCACCAAGTTCTTCACCCCCAGCGCTCGATTGAATCAAGCGAGTTTAATTACGACAATGTGAGACCACCAGTGACTCAGATGCGAGTGCAGACCACTCAGCACCAAACAGTGAGTTCAATGGAGACTCAGGAATATCCCAGCAACCTGGCAGCTCAGATACAGCAGCAGCTTGCTCAGCAACAGATTCAGCAACAAGTTGCTCAACAGCAACAAAGAACTATAGACAGTTTTAGTTCACAGATTCCAAACACTCACATTAATTTGAATTCCTTACCCAACCCCATGAACCCAACAAATGTGCAGTCTACATCGAGTTCTCATCCCCCCAAATTTGCTCAAAGTATCCCCTCCCCGTATGGGTCCCAACAAGTGAAAACTGAAGTTGGGGTGTCAGTAGCTGACCCACTTTCTCAACTTGTCTCCAGTCATGTGACCTTAGTTTCAACGTCTAAAAATCAAGGAATGACAGTTGCTCAGCTGCTAAACAGCATGGAGACTGCTGAAGGGCTGAAACAGTTTGAATTAGTTGATTCTCTTCCTGTATCATCAGAAAAAGCAGGAAATAGAACTGTGAACATTGGAAAAGGTGGTATTTTACACAGTGCAGTGACTAGTAGTGCTTCTTCAAGTCTGTATCCAGGAATGGAACATTCAAACCCAACTGATTTTGTGAAAGATATGGATTACAATTCGGCTCTGGATGATATTAATAACACTATAGCCAAACATGAAATGTTGGACCGCAGGCATAGTGCAGAAGCAGTGGAAGTGAACCCCTTTTCATTTCCTACAGTGAATTTCTCAAACAATGGAAGAGAAAAGGTAGAGAGTAAAGAGCCTAAGAAAATCGACGAAGGTGATAGACACAAAGAGTTAAAGCGTAGACTTTCAGGAAGTGACTATGAAAAACCAAAGACGATGGTGAACTTCTCCAACCAAAAATATTCAGCCAAAGAGGAGCCATTTGTTAAACCGTCTCCGTCCATCTGTAGCCCGGAAGCAAGACAGCGAATGAGAAGTAAATCGGGAGATGACTTCAAACTTCTGCGGTCAGTAAGTGTGGATAATACATTCATGAGACCAAGAAGCAGAACAGAGGCATCGCTACACAAGTATAAATCTCATGACGGCAACTGGGACTCAACAAAGCTGTCCAAGTCGGACGGAGCCGGTCAATTCAGGAACCCAAATTCACTGGTAACGTTAAAAATGAAGAGAAAGCATCGCCCGTCTCCTCTGTTTATACCCAGTTACCTGAACAACTCTGGATTTCAAAGTCGGCTTAGATCTCCTCGGATTCTACAGGGAGAATCTCGCAGTGGGAATACCCCACCCCCATACACCCCTCCTCCTATGTTGAGCCCCATACGCAGCGGCCCTGGACTTTTCTGTTCTCTGTCAGGGTATCCACATGTACCCATAACCCCAAAGTCGGCCCCACTGACTCCCAGGAATTCTCTGCTAATGTCAGCTCGAAGTAGTTCCATCAAGTCGGAAATCGGAGATATAGCTGAGGAGGAAGAACCACAACCTGAGGAAGCATCTGAACCACCCCCAGAAACTGACGTTCTACCGTAAGTATTTTTATAATGTTTACCGTTCAACTGGGTTTTTTGCCTATGGGTTCAACTTTTTGTGTGATGATCTTACATTTATTAATGTACTATTTTATTTTATTTTATTTTTTGCAATATCTGAACTGATCAGTCTAAATTTAATATTAATTAAGTTGATTATTTTGTATTTGAGAAGAAGATAACACAAAATGTAGCCAAAAAACAAGCACCCAACAGAAAAATCCAGTTATACATGTATGTCAGTCTGGTAAAAGAGACAACTGTCGATGAGTGTAGATGACTAGCTGTAGCATTGCTACAACAAATTGTGAAGTTTAAGAAAGATTTATGTCAAATTGTGCCTTGCAGCTCAACAGTTTAGATCTCATTTAGCTCAAAAGCATGAGTTATAAGAACTAAAGAAGTACTAAAGAACTAAAGAGTTGAACCTTAAAATCTACTTTAGCCATTAAATGGATTTAATAAATTGGGGCCAATTTATTGTATTGCCTAAAGCAACACACTACAGTGTTTAAGTTTGTTGTTCTTTCTGTTTGAAGTGCACAATTACTTTTTAAACTCTGCCATTGATTTTTTGCTGTAAACGATGATAAACCAATAATCGTTGTTGCTCATGTTGTTTGACGTATTACACCTGTGGTGAATGTTCTTAGATTTATGTTGGTGCAATACCAACAATTAGCCTGATGAATAATGTATTTATAAGGTCTTGCATGACTGTACAGCATTAACACATTTTTTTTTTTGGACAAAATTAATAATAACAAGACTTCCCAACTTTTTACAGGCATGTGAATATTGGAAGCCAGTATCAAGCAGAAATACCCCCATACAATGGTAAAACACTTTTGATAATGAAATCAAATTTGAGCATGTAACTACAATGTGGGATGACCATGTTTGAAAGCATAATGAAAGATGAATGACTTTGAAAGCAATAATTCTTTTTGCAGAGAACAGATCAGAGGTCATGAAAGTCGTATGTAAAGAAGACCTGGTCTGGGCCCCTGCCTCCATTGGTGACAACTCAGAGGAAGATGGTGTGTACAGCCAGTCAGGATGCTTTAAAAGAATTTGCTCTGTTCTTGCTTTATTTAAATGTTACATGTATAATATCCAAGACTTTCCCAATGCATAGAGTTTTATTCTATCGGTTTGTTCATTTTCTGCTTTGTTTTAATGTTATTCTTGACAGTATACATGTACAGTACATGTATTTTTTTATCCTCCTGTTTCAGTGCAATATTATCAGGAATTCAGTTGTAGTGCAGCTGTGCCAGGAAATGGATGCAATGTGGAGTATGCTCTGCATGTCCTTCACCTTCTCAAGGGCAATATCAAGGTAACTGATCAAGGGCAATAGCAAGGTAGCTGATTAATGGCAATATTAGGTGTTTGATCAGGGCCGTTATCAAAGTGTTTGATCAAGGCCAGTATCAAGGAATTTGATTATGGGCAATATGTAATTGTAGGTAATTGTTGACGCACAGTATTGGAGAATTTGATCGAGGGAAATACATCATGTTCAATTTATTTTATTTTAAAGTAGATTTGAATATACATGTAGTTATTGTACAGTGTTAATGTACTGTAATCTGTATATTTCTTAATATTTTGTTGTAGGATGCCATGTTAAAACTGATGGAAGGAACGATCTCATTACCCAATAAACATACTTTATTAGATTACAAGTATCAAGGTAAGGAGTCACATTAGCGAGGGGGTGGGGGTGTAATATCCTTTGTATTATCAATCTTAAAATTATCATTTTATGAATGAATACTGGTACTCTGGTGGCTATTCATTCACAATAGCAGTTTATTTTGCATTTATTGTCCACATAGAAATGCTGGGCATCCGTCCGTGGGTCCGTGTGTCCGTCTGTCACACTTTTTTGTAAGCGCTCTCATGCCTACAAATTTTGACAGATTTTCATTACATTTATACCAAATGTTTATACACCTATTACCTTGGTCAAGTTCGAAAATCAGCATTGGTCGATACTTTTTGTTGGAGTTATGGGACTCTGACCACAATAATGACTCCGTTTTATCCAAAAATTGACCTTGTAAGCGCTCTCATGCCTACAAATTTTGACGGATTTTCATTAAATTTATACCAAATGTTTATACACCTATTACCTTGGTCAAGTTCGAAAATCAGCATTGGTCGATACTTTTTGCTGGAGTTATGGGACTCTGACCACAATAATGACTCCATTTTATCCAAAAATTGACCTTGTAAGCGCTCTCATGCCTACAAATTTTGATGGATTTACATGAAATTTATACCAAATGTTTATACCACTAATAACTTGGTTAAGTTCTTAAATCAGCCTTGGTCGATACTTTTTGTTGGAGTTATGGGACTTTGACCACAATAATTACTTCATTATATCAAAAATTGACCTTGAAAGTGCTTTCATGCCTACAAATTTTAAGATATTCATAAAATTTATACCAAATGTTTTATGCTCACACAAAGACGAGCTGGAAGGGGCATATTGTTTTACTCCTTTCCGTCTGTAATTCAGTACAAATGTACATTTTAAATAAACTTATATATGTTAATAGATATTTGTTTGATTTTAGATTGTAGTATTTGGATATATTTGCGACAGGAAAAATAAAAAAAAAAATGGGTGGTCGGGGTAAAAAAATGTTCCTCCCAACCTCCCCACACATTTAATTCTGGAACAGCCCTGAATGTTTGAAAATATTGCAATTTCATATACTGTGAAATCATTAGATTTCGTGGTGGTTCAATTTTCGTGGAATTCGTGGGTACCTCTCATCCACGATTTAACATCCTACACGAATTAATAAATAAGGGTAATAAAATCATATTTCCTTTGTAGGTTTTAGAGAATACACGAAATTACGTCCCCACGAACCTGTAAAATTTAAGCAATCCACGAAAATTGGCCCCCACGAAATTTAATGATTCCACAGTACAGTATACTAGTATACTGCTTGAACGGCGGGGGACCCAGGAATTCTATTCTTGTTATACTTGTAATTCAAGTTTAAAGTGCATCAGTTGAACTGTTTTTGAGAGAATTCTTTGAAGACATTTTTACTAAAATTGCTGTTTTTCTAAAGCAATAACAATATATGTTTCAATAGAGGGATATTCTGCATGCACAGTAAATGTAAAACATGAGTTTAACTTAGTTTTAGAATTACCTGTAATTTCTTTATCAGAAACTGACCAATGGACCTCAGACGAAATAGAAAAGTACCAACAAGCTTTATGGAAATGTGATAAGGATTTCTTTGCAATATCAAAAGAGGTAAACTGGTATTTTGATGACATTATACCAAACACACACAAAAAATAATCCAACAATAAAGCTGCCAAAGCCTTTTCCTTCAAAGTATACTGGAAAAAGTCTGAATCCATATTGTTGTTGGTTTTACCTTGCAGCAAAGTTTCTCATTTTACCTTCAAGCTAGTTCTAACAAATTTCAGTACATCTAAGCTGTTAAAACTATAAGAAATTATGTACATGTAAATAATGAAATATTTTAAGTGATGTCAGTATGCTTTTGAAAATTGGAATGATTGCATGAATATTTTTTGGGATATTGACAAAATGCAAGTTTGTTTATTTTGGTTACTGCAAGTAGTAATTGCTTGAAAGAATTTTACATGTAAAAATAATTATAGATTGGAACAAAAACCACCAAAGAGTGTCTTCATTTCTACTATCTGTGGAAAAAAGTTTGCCCCGACGAACATAAGAGATTACGGATCATCCGTCGCAAACGGGAGCACGACCGTCTGTATAACCTGCGATCTCAACAAGCTGCGACTCAGCCCCAGAACCAACAGGCAACCACAGATAATTCCAGCTTTGCGAAATCTGAAGAAAATGATTTAATGGAGTCAGACTCAGAATCCATTGAATCCATGGAAACAGACAATCAAACTGTAAGCATGGAGTTTCTTGATTTTTCATTTGACTGCAAATTTTGCATGTGTGAAAAGATTCTGCAAATTAGAGGAATGTAACTATACTTGTATTTAATGATAATTATTTTCCTAATTTTTCCCCCTGTATGATGTAAATCAGCTAAACTGTTATAAATTAGCCACTGTTTCTCATATGGAAATTTTTTCACATACATCAAATGTGAGTTGTGAAATGTGTAGTACTTAAATAGTTTTGCAAAAAAAAACTTTAATAAGAACAATGAAAAGTTTTTTTTATTACTCATGATTAATTTTACAGGACAAAGATGACACCCAATCAGTGTCCTCATCAGTCAGTGCCTCACCTGTGCCTACATATACTTGTGATTACCCAGACTGCATGGCTGTAAGATACATGATTGGTTACATTATTATTTAAACAAAATTTATTGTGAATAACACTCAAATTATGCAAAAATTTTGTGGATGAAAAAAAATTAATCTTTGAAATTAATACATAATATTTCAGAATGAAGAAAATAAAGCTTTGTAATAAATTATTTGCAAACATGCTGCTTTTGCTAGCTTTTTAAGGGGCCACTTGTGAATGAATGACAAACTTGCCACTTTGAAATAGGTGGCCTCCATTTTCCTTTCATAGTTAAAAAAAAATATAACAGAAAGGTCAAGGTATCTAGTAACAGTTTCTTTACAAATTTACATATGAAAGAAATGTTTTCTCTTTACACAGAGTTTTACTTCAAAGCAAGGACTGAATGGTCACATCCGTATTCACGGAGGAGGGTTGTCAACAAAGGGAACCCCAAGCGAAAGTGGTGGATCTCAAGACGGTAGAGGGGTCTCCCATGAGGCACGAGGGCCAGGACGACCGTCCACCAAACCCCCCGCAAATAAACCCTCCCCCAACAGGGACGAGTCAACGGAAGTGTTTCCTTGTAAACTCTGTGGAAGGTAGGGACATATACTAATTATTGCTTATCCAATTATTAGACACAAGGATCCACAGAGGGAGGGGGGGAGGGGGTAATCTATTTATTTCATGTTTTGCTATGAAATATTCACTACTCATACATGTAAATTGTAAAAGAGTTTTGAATTGCTTTATTGTAACTGATATATCCTATAAATTTTATATTAAGATGCAATTGCTAGTATGCTAAAAAGGTTTGCAAGTATGTTTCTTTGAATTTGTAGAGTGTTTTCCAAAGTGAAGAGTAGAAGTGCTCACATGAAAAGCCATCGAATGGCGGAGAACGAGAAAAACAAGATGAAACAGAATAACAATGTAGACATATCTGTACACTCAATACAGGGGTCGCCGTTTCGGTGAGTTCCCCTCAGTGCTGAATGATTCCTGGTGCTTTAATCAGAAAGTGACCTATTAAACTGGGCAGTCTACCACTACAAATCAAGGCAGCTTCTTTTGTTTTCAAGAGGAAATGAAAAAACATCGTCGTTTTATATATGTATACACGATATTGGACCACGAGTAGATAGGAGAAAAAAAAAGAACGAAACAGGGTATAAGCAAGAACAGGAAAAAGAAGGATCGGAGATATAAGAAAGAGTGTGGAATCTCTACAATTACGGGTGTGTTGTAAGCTTTACCTGTGATTCTGAGAACTGGGGAGAGGATCTGCATCGACAAACTTGGCATTATTAGCAGAATTTCGAGCTGTTCATTTACTTTCTGAAAGTCAGTGATTTTTATTTACCTATACATCTTTCAGATTACTGTCTTAAGATTTTTTATCACATTGTCATGTGGATTTTGCATTTTGGGAACTTGCAGTGAATTTTTGTTATAAAAAGTAGGGGTCATTTGTATTAATTCTTTTTTTCCCCCATGAATCTGTTAAAAAGTCATTTGATCGCTTTAGTATGTTAGTGTCCTAAAGTATAATATGGATACCGTTGAAGCATGTTAATTTCTAGGCTTTGCGATCATTTCATTGAAACAAAATATATAGGAATTGAGAAAATAGGGTGATAAGCATGAAGAGAAAAAATAAAGTATGGGAGGCATTTAGTACACTGTACTCATTGGCAGTGATAAGACCGGTGATTGGAAGTCAGAGGCTGGGTTTGTGATGGCAGATTCTTTGTGAGCGATTTTGGTAGGAAGGGTCCAATGCTTTGTCTGTGATTTTGTTACGTGATTTGGACCTTCATTGGTCTTAATATGTTATTGGCATTCCATGAGAGCATACACTTTATGTACAAATTGAGGTACTTTTTACGTTCATTTATCTGAATCATTTTTAAGAAAGAAAATGGGAGTTGTGAAATAATAGGGTGCTATGTGTACTTATTGTTAGCGTTTCGGAAATCTAGCGCACTCTTAATGGGTGATAATATCATAGCACGAGAACAAACAAGTGCTGACATCTGTACTTTGTTATTTGTCATATATATGTACCAAGAATGAGCTAAAGAATTGTAGTACAAATATTCTCAGAGGCAGCTTATTAGTGCCTGCTATGTTACATGTGTGTTGAATTGTTTACGTAACACTAAAATAAGTACACATCAGTTTTGGGGTTAGAGGTGAGACTGAATTTAACTTGAACTGCAAAAGGAAGTTGGGGGGGGGGGGGGGTTATAGTGATAAAAAAAATTAGGACCATATGGTATCTTGACGGAAATTTTTGATGATGAAATCTTGCCAGGTTTACAGTAATTTTAAATATATTTAGGTAATTTTCACGTGTCCATATACCTGGGACTACTTTACTTTGCTTTCATTGAATGTCAACAAAAAATTAGTGCTTGTATTAGATACCATGCCTGTAATGTGTGTGTATGTAATGTGATTAGGTTGTTCCTTTATTATTATTGTTAAATATAGTTATCATTTATGTGTTTTACGGCCATATGTTTTGAATTGTGCTTTCATATTACATGTATTTTTGTTATTGTCTCACTTCATAAATTCTATTACTTGTTACTAAATCTTGTCAATCTGTGAATTAGATTCTAATTAGGAAATGAAATATATAAGATTGAAACTTGGCTCGCTTTTTAACCAAAGACACAGTTTTTAGGGAGATGGAACGAGGACTGTTTTTGTATAACTCATCAGTACTTAATTTGTCTTGTGGAATGTAACAATGCAAATATCAGTCTTGTGCAATCCAATGAGGAATTTGTCATACGTGTTTTAGAAATCTGTTTTGCAGTTAAAACAATCTCTGAACATATATATGTGTGCAATATTAGAATCATCAACCTGTTATATATATATTTTCCTCTTCCATAGACATTGTGTGAGTGTTGAGTTATTTCATTATTAGAGTGGAACAATATGTATTTAGCCAACACCTTTCTTTAAATGTTAACTTCTGTTTTATCTTCAATTTTATATTTAAACACATGCCTAATTAGGATAGATAAAAAGAATTGTGATTTTTGAAGACTTTTTAGTGCAATTTTTTTTAAGCAACAAAGTCATTGTTGACTGTATAGGCTAGTTTCCTTTGAGGAGAGTTTACATATCAATTTCTGTTATATCTTCAAATCACAGAGCATGTCCATATTTTCAGTGATTTTGTTAATAGTAACAACAATTTTTTTTTTAAGCAAACAACTTTTATTTCTGTGCTAATTTTGAATGTTGTTTTAACAAAAAGTTTTATATAGGCTCAAATGGTAAAAAAAATTTGCTGGGATCATAAATCCTCAAATCATCATTATTTGTTAGTTTAGAACATCTCCGAATAGATTTCTTAAAGTAGAAAAAGTAACTTTTATTTCCTGATTTTCGAATATTTTAGGTACCTATATTTTGTAATAATTATTAATTAATTAATAATTATAATTATTCTGACCTACATGTATGTACAACTCTTAATTTTAACTAGGTATTATTATGTGTGGTTGTTTACTTTTAATCGGACATTTCTGTACATATTCACAATAGTGCTGTAAATATTTAAAAGAATTTTTTTCAAATCATGTGAAAAAGCTGTTCTTATGCTTCATTTCTTTTTTACTATATTTTTTTGTTTGTTACCATAAGTCAGCCAATGCTCAATTTGTTAAACGTACATTCTTAAAATCATGTTTTAAATATCAAAGTTATTAGTGTTGAGATTTTACAGAAAGCATGGCATTCGTTTTTAATTGTTATTTCTCATGGCTATATCTTTCATTTATTGTTTTGTAAATCATTATGTTTGAGAGAATCATTTGCACAGTTGAAGGGTTTTGTAAGGGGATTTCTCTGTAAGTTTACACTTGTATGTCAATATCAAAAAGCTACAATGCCACTTTCCCAAATTTTTTTTTTTTAAATCAGCTGATAAATACTGTACTGGATTATGAAATTGAAAGTTAGGAATAAGTAATGGTGTTCAGGAATATTTCGAAACGGGACACTTTTTTTTCTTTTTAAGTACCCCTTCCAAGTCTCTGCCACAGAAATATTGACCAACTGTTATAATTGACACTTAAAATGATGATTTGTAACCTTCCAACCACCCCCCCCCCCCCCCAAAAAAAAAACAACAAAACAAACAAACTGTATTTTCACAAAATTATGTACTCCCCTAAATTGTATTTCCGTGAAATTTTGTCCCAACAAGTCTTTAAACTTCAGGCAACACATAAATATTGGTGCCCATTGATTACGACTAAGTTAAAGTCTTTATAAAAGTGAAAGTATTGATACATTACACAATTGTACTCTCTCCATTGTTTTCGTCATCAGATTTCATCACGAAGATTCTCATACATTTTTAATCATATTCATGTTTGTTATGATGATGATGGCAAAGATGTGACAAAATAATAATACTGACCTACTGCTTTGCTTCATGTGTGGTTTTTTTTCATCTCTTCATGTGACATGTGGCAACTATATTTAAATGTAACCTAGGGCTTCTATAGGACTATCTCCTCTCAGTATTTTTTTTTTTTTGTCAAGTCCATGTCATGTTTATATATATACTATGGAGTGTGCCCTGAATGGGATAAAACGTACTATGTTTATAATGAAACAAATTATATATATACATATTGCATATATCATATTATGAAAATGTATGGAATACATTAAAAAATATTTTTAATATTTTTTCACCTTGGGACATTCATGTTGAAAAAAAGAGACGAATTATTGTATAGATGAAAAAAAAAAAGATGAATTTCCACATTAAACTTACAAAGATAATAAAAGAAAGAAATCATTTTAATGTGTGACTTATTTTTTGGAAATTCATCCACATTCAGTGTTTTTTTTTAAAGATGCAAATGTATAAAACCAACTTTTATTTGTAACAACTATTTCGTGATTAACCGGAGGTACCGGTAAGCTGGTTCAAAGTGACAAATTTTCTTTATTAATATGTTATCTGGAAAATAAAATACAAGAGATACTTGATGACTGGTTTGCGGCATGATATTCGCGATGATGAGGCTCTAGCAAACATTTCTTGCACGTAAATAAAAGTTTGTTCTTTTGTTTTTTTTTTAAAGTAAATTAGAATAAGACAAGTACAAGAATTTATTGCACAGATGATGGAATATCACAGTAAAATGAACAATTTATAAATCTTTTATGACCAGTTTATTATACCATTTTATTCATCACTGAACCAGTCCCTCATCTCTAACAAAGCTTCATCTAACCAGGCATCCATCTTCTCACCAGTTTTACTCTGTTAACATAAATACAACGCTCATGTACATGTATTAGCAAATGTTGTATATATCTCGCACAAATATATCTGGTGGATATAAACTTTTAAAAAAGAAAAAAACTTGGTAAGACTTTACTTGTCATGATCTTGTCACATAACCAAGCCATTTCAATTTTTTTTAAAAAGAAAAATTAAAAGAAGAAGAAAAACTGACAACAACAAAAATGAAACAATGCAATATCGTGTATCCGGTAATTTTTGCATTTTCGCAAATTTTGTGACGTGGGGAAAAAAAAACGGATATAGGGTATCATGTTCAATACAAGTTCAATACAAGTTTACGCAATATACCTTTTTGGTAGCAGTGGATCCCATGCTGTTTTCTGAATGGAAACTTTCATGGAGTAGACTGTTGGTTCTCCTTAGAGGTTCTAGGTCTTCCTCTTCATTCGTTTTGTTGAAATCTTGTACATGTTCAATTTCCTCAAGTTCACTTAGCTCACGGTTAGATTCTTTACCATGAGTTGTACCAAACCCCATTTCTTTAGAATTCAAGAGATCTTCTGCTTCCATTATTGTTTGGAAATGATCCTCCTCTTCCATATTAAAATGCTTTTTTTTTTTTTTGTATCCAGTGTTTAGACAAGTAAACGTAGCCTGATCAGCTGAAGTAAAAACGTTGCTTTCACCACTTCCAATGGAAAATATATTCTCTGGACTTTCAAGTTCCTGTTCTCGCAGATTTCCCCTTTCTTCATCCATTTTGTGATTACAATTGGCTGTGAAATTCTGACTCTCTACAGTATGGGTACTGCTCTCTTGAGAAGCACATATAGTGATATTACTATTACTCTCTTCCAATATATTGTCTATGAAGTTCAGTACATGTGTTTTCCTGCATGTATCGGTTGAATTATCTTGATTAGCTTGCTTTGGTTGCAGGAGCCAATCTAACCCTTCTAGCTCATCTTCGCGGAAGGGCATGTTATGGCCACCTGCAGTCTCATTTTCAAAGTTCTGAAGTTCTGACTGACTCTCTGGTTCCACATTTTGATTCTTCTCAAGAGTTGGACCCTATAAACCAAGAAAAAAAGAACATTATTTTTGTTAACTACATAAATAAATAATTCCATAAGTAGATATGGAAACGATAAATATAATAACTGGTGGCTGCATGGTGAAAACTCGTATATATACATATATATATATTTCAGAAGGTAAAATTTTCAAAAAAAGCAAAAGGCTGTACCCCAGTTACTAAAACCTCAGCTGGCCTGTAAATTCCCATGGATTCGGTAATACTCCACAGTTTTCTGCTAACAGCCTGTTGGACAGAGCCATTGTCGTCAGTCTGTTTAACATACAAATGTGCAACAAAAATCAGGTGCATCCTTTAGTATGCAAAATTTACATTATATGAAAAAATTCAATTGTAGGGTGTTTATATTCTGATTTGGAAAATAGTACTTAATTTTGTCATTTTATAAATCTTATACATGTCATAATCATTTTAGAGCATCAGTGTATTTTTTGTAAAGTTATGGATATTTTCAAAACAACCAAAAACAATTTGAGGTCTATTGTTTTTCTTGTGACATCCCAAACAATTTGTTTGAGGAAGGGTTACTTAAAGTTTGACAAAAGATATCTTTGACAAACATTATAATAGCTTTTGAGTAATAGTAAATCAGTTAAATTTTATTTATGGAATCTAGATTTGCATCGATATAATGACTAGACATTATTTTTCCTGTTAAAGCTGGGTTTAAAGAAGTTACCTCCAGCAATTGGCTACACTTTCTACGAAACTGTTCACATGGTGATCTTAACACAACACTTGATATGGACTTTGAAATGCTGACAATTGCTTGACTGTACTGCAAACTGATCTTGTAAAAACAAATGGTCAAAAAGTGCTTCAATAATTTAAGCATACTGATTTAAAAAAAAAAATGGTATTAAAATCCAATATTTCTAATTTGAATTATCTCCCTTGTCAATAGTACATATTGCGCATGCAAGTACATGTAGTGTTAACATACCCTATCTTCCTCGGTAGTTCTTTGGGGTTTTAAAGTTTGTTCAAGTACACTTTCAAGTGATACTTCAATTTTTTCTTTATAGATGTCTATCCATTTGTCTTTGTACTTTCTCAACCAAGAAAGTGCATCTGCAGAATATAACTTGTATATGTTTATATCTCTCAGAGGATGGATTATATATTGTAATACTTGAACAAAATTCAAACTTTCATACCTATTTTCTTCTCGGCATTTTCTTGACAAATGACATTTAGATAAACATAGAGTGTCAATACAAAACAGCAGGTTCCTCTTGGGGATATCAGGCTAACCGACTCATGACATGGTTGGTGCCCTGTTAACAGTAAAAAAAGAAATGCTCTTTGGGTCAACATATATATAATTCATCTTTGAACAAATTGTATCATCTTATTTTATTTTTTTCTATTTTTCTAGATAAGATTTTCTTGTATTATTTGTAATAATCCTGGTGAAGGCACCAATTCAAATAGACAATCGTGGTCAACTGAAAAAAGCACTAAATACCTTCACATTGCACAGAGTTTTCTAAGGGTAAAGTCATTCCATACTTTGCCCAATCCACAAAACTCAAAGTATTCATTTCAGATTTTGTGTCAGCAGTGTCAAAAAGTGGAATGTTTCCTGGACCATACCAAGAGAGCTGTAAAACAATCATTTGAATACTGTTAACCAACTTTTATTCATGTGCAAGAAATTTTTGCGAGTTTCGCGATGGCCTTGTCGGGAATGTTTCTCGTCGCAAACCAGTCCTTGTCAACTGTTTTAATAGCAACACTTGCATTGATAAGGCCTTGTTGCAAAATTTTGTCGCTGTGAACCAGTTCATCTCACATAATTCGCAAAATAAAGTTGTCGCGAATAAAAGTTGGTTTACAGTATACTGCTTTCATAAAATTGCTATTCATGCACAAATGATCTTCCATTAACTAGTTCTCATTATAGCATGATAATAACTTACTATAGATACATCAATTTACAAATTGATTTTCCCAATTTTGAAATTTCAAATGTAAAAAAACCCCACACATTTGTTTTTAAATAAAAGAAAAGGATAATCTCGCATATTGCAAATATTTACCATGACCAAAGATGGTGTATCTGGTTGAATTTTACAAATTGTTTTCAACCCTACTGTGACTAGTTGGAAAGTTACATCAGATAAATCTGGGATGATTGCTAGCTCCTCTACAGTACTGCTTACAATCTTGGCAGGAATTGATAATGGATTGTATTGTGTTTCACTGAAAGAAAATGCCATTTTTACCAGCAGTTTTTATCTGTTATTGCTGTAGAAAATATTCTGCCACAGGTTTAATTCAGTAGACATTATGGTACAAATAAATAATAATAAAAGACATCTTGTTTTTGATTTAGTGTACAAAGGAATGAAGTATATTTTTTCAATTAGATATAAATTGGGTCGTAGAATAATTGAAGAGAGTTTTTGTAAATCTTAGATGACTAGATGTGATCTTAGATATGAGCTTAGAAAAATTTAGCAAAAATTGTCACCTTAGTAAATACTCTGTATTTGTTGAAACTGGAAGTGTTGCTGTTGGAAAGTCCTCCCTACATGGCCTTCAATGTATCAACCAAAAAATGAATTAGTTTGTTTTGTAAATGAATTTAAATGCTCTTCAATTTTTTTCCTGTCTTGAATGCTGACAATAATGCATCACTAGATTATAAAGATATAATGATAGTCACCCCTTATTTGTAAAAAATAAAATACCTGATGTCAAAATGGCAGTCATTTTCTTGAACTGTTAGAGAAAGACCAAGGGAAACCTGCAAAAATTATCACCCAGATACAAAAAATTTTTAAACATTTAAAAAATACAGTCACTTCAAATTCTGTGGGAGATTAATATGTCATCTAAGATTTTAGACAATTAGAATTGCATTAGTTCAGTAGTTGCAGATTCTTCACCAATCGATAGACTTTTGTGACTTGGAATTCTTTTACATGTATTGTGAGATTCTTCAATTTAGGTTTTAGCAACTTTAAGAATTCTATTCACCTTAGAACACAAACTGATCTGTTTCAGATGATGATAGAGTTTCTTCCCTTGCAGCATCATCATATGCTTATTTTGAAACATCTGGAAAGCAATATGGTTTAACAATATCAGAATTTATTTGTTTTTTGACAGTACATGTATACATGTATATATGCAATTATTCTGGGGGCTGCTTGTTTCCCAAACTTGAATCAAAGCTTGTTTACAATTTTCAATGTACAGTTTTCAATATTTTACCCTTATATGCAAAACTGTGTCAGTTGAATTTGTGCCAGGTTTCGACTTGTGCTTGGTACTTTTGAGCATACAATGACCATCTGTAGACTCCAAGAAGTAACTTTTCCTCACTCGTTCACCATTTTCACTGAAACTGAGGTTAATATGGCTCTCAGTCTCCATAGTCTGCATTTTCATAATCAAACTGGAAAACTTCTGAAGATGATTTCCTGATAAAAAAAAAAAAAATGATGTAAAAATGATGTATTTCAAATAGAAGTTAAGACCAATAATTTAAAGTAATACAGTAAGATTGATTCCACCTAATTTGATGCCTTCACTGTCGGTTACTGGTAAGTGATAAATTAATTCAAACATTTTCTCCAGATATTGTTGGAAATCAGTGCCAGTACACTCAGGGCCTGCTACAGAATTAACAGAATGGGCAAAAGTCTGTATCAAAAAGGTCAGAGTACTCTCTATGTACAAGGAAATTTAAATGCTTCAACCCTTCATTGCCATTAATTAATTAGACAACAAGAGAAATGCTGTCAATGTGACAGCAAACCGGGTTTTCTTTTGTATGAACAGTATCCATAATTCATTTCTCAACCATGAACTGATAAACACTACCTATCCAGCAAAATGGGGTACTCTATATGCAATATTTTGCCAAAAAATAACTAGGTTTAATAGGTGGTATTTTTTTCATAATTTATAAAAAAAATCAAAATCCAAGTAATTTGCACATCTCTGATGTATGTACAATTGATCTGCAAAACAACAACTTCCTATCTTGAAAACTGTAGGAGGAGTTATCCATACAATAGGGGTACCCTATATGCAATATTATGCTAAAAATGACCAAGTTCAAAGGCTAATTTTTTTCATAAATTATCAAAAATCAGAATCCAAGTACTAGTAATATGCACATCTCTAATGTATGTACAATTGATCTGCAAAACAACGACTTCCTATCTTGAAAACTGTAGGAGTACCGGTAGTAATCCGTACAATAGGGGTACCCTTTTGGCAGCCGCCCGCCCACCAGCCCGCCTGCCATTTTCATCATTTCAAAAACTGGATTTTTCCTTTGGGAAACCCGGTTAAAATTAAAATGGTAAATAACTGTTCTGTTGGAGCAAATTTAAATCAAGGCAAAATTTCAAATATATTTGTGATCAGGCAAAAATAACAAGGATTACAATAACTCTGTATATCAAGAGAATGAACTTTAGTATTTGGTGCTACTTACCATATTTGGAGAAGATAGTTTCAATGCAGAAGTGCCTGTTGCTAGTAACTAGAGGAACACAAATGCATTAGATAAATTCAGATTTTCAAATATAAGGCATTTATATGCTTGTATATACTAGTATCTATATTTATAAATATTCAATAATAAATAGATATGTACTTAAATATATAGATATACATGTATGCTGGGCACTTTAACATTGATAAAATAATTATAATTGGATTAAAATCTTAATGAGTATATTTGTCCCAATTTTCTATTGATCAGTACATTTATATACAGTTACAATTTCAGTGTATTCGTCTTCTGTATTATACATGTATATTGCTTACTCTTGATCAGAAATATCATATCATTGTCCAGGTGATCAGCTGTTGATCGAATTTGAACATCGATGAAGATGTCAGCCGAATCTTGTAAGAGGATTAGCAGCAATTCTATTATCTGTTTGAGAAAAAAAGAAAGATGCAGGGGGTGTGTGAGATTTTTCTAACAGTTGCTCTTTTTTGGATATTCGAAACTTTCTGATGAATCCTATACTATAGCTAAATGTATTTCATCCAAAAGTAAAATATTGTAATTGTCCACTGCAAAAGCAGGCACATTTCGAAATATACATACATGTACAATACATTGAGTAATTTACTTTAATAATACCTCGGCTAATCCTTCTGCACAACTGGAGTTCCAAACGACATCCTTATCCATTTGTTTTTCTTTAATAAAGGTAGGAAGTTATATAAAAGTCCTACTTTTTCAGTTTCCTCTGTCTACGATTTGTCAGGCGATTTGTTGACATTCGTCTTTTCCCGCAACCAAAACATTTTACAATCTCGATCCCGATGTTTTTAACACCTTTTCCTAAGTTAAATACAAAAACATTTTGGTCTTCTATTAATTTTATTAAAAACTTGTTTTGTTATTAAAAATGATGATTTGAGAACAGTCATAATTTGGCTGAAAACATGAAGAAATGGGGCACTGTATACGTCTGTATACGATTCAGATTAGGGGGGAAAACCCCCGGGTATTTTGGGGGCTTTTTATTATACGTACGAGACCGTATTAAATAAGGTCTCGTGTAATTAAAAAAATCCCCATAAAAGGCCTATTTTAATGATTTCAAGAGAAAAAAAAATCACTTTCACCTAAAAGGATAGAAAAATCGTATTTACATTTTTAGATGGAGCTTATTATAGGTAAGTTGAATGAACAAAGCCTCCGATCCTCATTAAGATCTTTGTCTTTATTAATTTAAAAAAAAACCCCAAATGAAATGTTTATGTTTAAAATAACTTAGTTTAATTTATTAAACCTGACTGGATTCAAGCAAGAGTTGGGATTATAAATGCAGTTACATATGTACAATACAGAAGGGAATGTTTATTTCTGAATAAGAATCCAAATCAAACAAAAAATACACAACAACACACTTTAAAATCAGTGGCGCAGTTGATTTCAGGTACTTGTACTGTATGAATTAAACTGTGTAAAAATAATAATGAATTTCGATAGCATATATTTACTGTACGTCTTTCATGAAATATTAGATCAATTTATTTTTTCATCAACGAAGGCCGCACTGCCTCTACTCCAAAATATCTGACGTTTTCCTGGTTTTTATAAAAGGCCATAACGATTTTGATACGTTTTCCTGGCACGTTAAATATCAAATTCGTTAAAAAGTCAATTTAAGAAAACGTCAGATTCTCCTCATTTTAGTTCGATGGTACATGTATTTCAACGCGGTATTCTTTTAGGGTGTTTTTAATTGAATGGTTTTCAGTCACTCATAATATTTATGGATGTTATTAGTCTCGAATGTTTAGAGCAGCCAGGTAATTTTTTATATTGATTCATTATGCAACGTCCACATGTGCAGTCGTAATAAACAAAATAACGGTTTGGAAGTGAGTGTGTGTGTGTGGGGGGGGGGGGGGGGGTAACAAACTTAAGTAGTCACATATCATATTCAGTTCGTTGTTTGTTAGTTTTGTTGTTTTTTGTTTGTTTGTTGTTGTTTTTTTTTATATTTTTTTCCCCATAAAACACATAAGCTATACAGCGCAAAAATGAAGCATTATTCTAAATTTTTAGGTTGTGTTTTGAAGTCAAAACGCATATTCCTATTACCATGCATCGGATTATTTAAAACGAGTATTGACTTCTTTAGAATATATATTTTTAATGAATAGGCATAACGAAAAGATTTTTACTATATAAAACTAAAATCTGGACAAATTTTAACCTCAAAATAACCTTTTTCTATCTACATGTATATTAATCATCACTAACAAATATTTCACATATCAGTTCACTTATCACTCAAATACCATGCAACTGGTTTTAAAGCTTTTTATTTTTTTTTTAATAAATTGAATAAGTAGTGCAAGAGTAAGTAAAAGTAACAAAATGATTGTTAGTGTACATCAGTACGTTAGATAAAAGATATAGCCAAATCGTCTTATATGGAAATTTGAGTCTGACATCATCATGATTATTTCGTGCAGTCAGTGATTTTTCTTAGGTTTCTAAAGGTAAACTGGTTATAACTATCTTCGCTAGCCAATGGTTTTTCGGTCCACCCCGTCCGAAAGCCCCCATCTTCGCTAGCCAAGGGTTTACGATCCACTCTGCTCAGAGGAGCAGAGTCAGAGCAGAGTGGATCGTAAAGCTAGCGAAGATGGAAAACCCCTGGCTAGCGAAGACGCTTATTAACAAAATAGCGACTTTTCCATCTACATGCATGCGCGGATCTAGAGGGGGTCGGGTGGGTCCGGACCCCTCCCCCCTAGAAAAATCAAATTTCTTCAATTTACATACTGTAGTACAATTACCAAAAATATGCCCTCTAGCAAACTTAAATATCCTAGCTTCGACCACCCCCCCCCCCCCCCCCCCCCCCCCCCACGTTAAAAAATTCTGGATCCGCGCATGTCATGCACATGTAGACAATTGATTGCTGATCAGCTTTTGTGACAGAACTTAATTATGAACTGGTATTACATGTACATGTTTCTGCTGTTGTTCATCTTGGTTGCAATAACAGGAAATTTATTTAATTATCTTATAACTAATTCTATATAGTTATGGGGTTGAATTTCAAAAATAAGATAATAATGTTTACACAAAAAGAAGTAAAATACTTATCTAAAGTCTTTATAATAATATTTACGCAAAATGTTCATTTTGATATATCTGCTGCTTAAACAATTTAAGTATATATCATAATTTACGGTATTTCCTTATCACCAGAGAAGTTGACCAAGTTAGGTGAACAAAACAACTGCTGTGTTTGAATCACTGGAAACATTGCCAATCGAAAATATCAATAATTATATTGTCTATTACCAGAAGCCAGTTGTCAATTACAAGAAATGAACTTTGTTTACATCTATGACATTTTATTGACATTTTAGTCACCTTTCTCACAAAGAAAACAACATAGTCATTTGTAAATTTCTCAATAATTTATTGATTTTTCGCGAGTTATAAGTAGTCAATATAAAAATATAACAACCTTTTTTATAACAAGTAATTAAAGAACCTTACTTCAGTTTTTGTTTCTTTTTTCAAAAGTTAATTCTATCTCATCAGATTGTTTTGTTTGCATAATAAATTAATAATGCTATATATATAGTTCAACATACTAATATGACAAATTATTTAAAGGTTGTAACAGTAAAATAAATAAATACTGCAGTCAGAAAAAACAGCACAGTCTGAAAAAAAAAATCTTCAATTTTGTTCATATTATTGGGCCAGTTTGCTCAAGTCCTTTTCTTTTGTAAGCTCCAAAATTACAGATTTTATGAATGTTATGTTCATGATTCCCCTTCTTCTTCAGCTTCTTCACGAATGACAGGCACACCTAAGAAAAAAATCATTTCAAATATTTTATAATGTCAAACAATTCCTGCACTCCACCTTAAAAATCTAAGATATAAAAATGTTTACATTCATATAAGATAAAACTATGTAAGAAAATGACTGAAACAAGCATGTATACGTGTATTTGATTTTTTGAGTAAATTATAAAATATCTTTATAAAAAATAATAAAGTTTACAATAACTTTATGGTAATTTCATGAAATTGAAAATTTTATGAATATTTAAAATCATACTAAAGTACAACTTTTCCTGCCCTGTCTTTGGCTCATGTCTTTGATTATGATCAACTGATTGATTAATTTGAGTTTCACATCATTTTAAGACATGTATAGGGGGAAGTGAAAAGAATAAGCAGGAATTTTACCATCAAGCTTTTTTAGTTTTGGGAGTTTCTTGGCCACATTGTCTCTGTATGTTCCTTCTGCTGTCTCCTTTTCCTCTAGGGGGTTTCCCACAAACACCAACTCTTCTAGCACAGGTAAATCAGCCTGTTTTATAAAAGAAATCGGCCTTAAATTATGCATCAATTATGAATCATTATTCATTAAATGTATACTCATTATTGGAACTCATTTCAAGAGAATGGTCAAGAGAGAGAGAGAGAGAGAGAGAGAGAGAGAGAGAGAGAGAGAGAGAAAATGTGAAATAAAAGAAAGAGAAAGAGATTAATAAGAGAGAATAAGAGAGAGAAATAAGAAAGGGGTCAATAGAGGTCAAGAAAGAGATAGTGGGAGAGAAAGAGAGATAAATATGAGAGAGAGGGAGAGAGAGAGAGGAAAGAGACAGGACAGAGAGAACAAAGAGAGAAATATTTACCAGTTTGCCAAATTCATTACTGTCTTTCACTTGGTTATTTGACATATACAGGACCTGTCAATAAAAAAATGATGGGAGTTTATTTTTTAAATCAACACAGCACAATTTTTATTCATATAAATTAAGGAGAGATACAACCCCACCCCAAAATACATAATTTCAATGAAATATTTAAACAACATAATTCAAAGCTGTAAATAAATGTTCCCTTGAGATTTTGTTTTCCTTCAGAATACCAGTAAATGAGTTTAATTTTACAGCTACAAGACTCCAAACAAGATATGATGTATATATTTACTACCCTTTTACGGTGCATAATTTTTTCTAAATGCAAGAGAATATTGCATTACCTTCAATCTTTTGAGCACATTGATTCCCTTTAGCTTTTCTATGTTGTTATATGATATCCACAATTCTTCAAGTGTGTCACCGACTGCTTCCTGAAATTTGACCCAAATACATGTATTAATTTCATAATTAATAGAAACATGTATAGAATGCTGAAAATATGGTACAGTAAAACACAGTTATAGCGAACACGCTTATAATGAATTGAAGCTTACAGCGAAGTGATTTTCATTCCCCGAGACTTTATTAGATGTTGTAAACTTGACGGATATAACGAATAACGCTTATAATGAGGTAAAATCGCTCATCCCTGGCACTTCGTTATAAGCGTGTTTTACTGTAGTGGTATCTGATATCATGAAAATTGCATGTATACTATATAGCTGGTCTTACTTTGGAGCCATATAATTTCATGCACAGATTTATAGGGAGCAGGGGGTCTGGAACCCCCTGGAAAATTTTATATCTCTTGAATGATTTACATACTTGTAGTAAAATTACCAAGATAGGCCTTGGACCCCCCTTGGCAAACATAGATGCCCCTTGGTCACCCCCCCCCCCCCCTGGAAATTTTTCTGGATCTGTGCATTTATTTGTGATTTTCATAAATAATTTTATATCAAACAGGAGTTTCCACATTAAAACATTAAAAAAATCTGAACCAGAAGTTCTCCGCACCAAATGTTGTCTAAAGTTATGAACATCAACAAAGTACGCAACTACTTGAAAGGGAAATATTAAATTGCACAATACCTACTAGAAATTAAAATGTATTTGTTACAATTCACATCTACCTATTTATAAGAAAAATGTCACTTACCAAACCTGTGAGAGATTTGATGTTGTTTCTCCCAAGTGATAATATTTTCAAATTTTCTGAAATCATTGATACATAACTTTTATTTAAAAAAAAAAAAAAAAAAGGAATGGTTTACATCACTCAAGGTATAGAATAAAAAAGTCAAGTTTCAAAAGTATTTGTAACAATTAACCATAAATTATTGGAATTAAATAAACTATAAAATTCAAAAAGATATTCAAATTTTTAAAATTTCGAATAACATTTTATCATATTCAGTCATTAAATAATCCATTAAAATTATTTTAAAAAACCTCATTTATATACTTACTCAAACCATTTAAGTTGGCGATTTTTTCAATGCAGTTTGTGGATAATGACAATTTTCTGAAAGTAAAGAAGTATATAAAATATACCATATAACGGGTACCGGTATTTTCTGTGGCTTGAAATTTTGGATTTAGGTTCTAAATGGTATAAAATAATATTCTGCATTTCCAATTTCTGCCATTACATTTGACCGCAAAAAAAAAAATCATTATAAACATAGTATGTATTATACATTGTATCAAATTTTGACTCCCTCTTCTATGTGGGTTTTGAGCACACGCACCTGACGTAATAAATTTTTCTCATAATAAAAATAAATACCCTATACCTAATAATATGTATTATTAGGTATAGGGTATTTATTTTTATTATGAGAAAAATTTATAACGTCAGGTGCCTGTGGTTTCGAGACTCTGCTTGGGGTACCGTGTGTTAAATGAGGATTGTTCTCGATGATAATTTCCAATTACATAATTAGTCACCTTTTGACTCTAGGTAGCTGCAGTAATTGTCGCATGGTCAATGTTCATCTAACAATTTCCAGTAAAACGAATATTTGTCTCATGTTGGATATCAGAGTTCTGTACCTCAAAAATGTGCACTAATTATTTTACAAATGATAATTACCATGAATAAAATCCTTTAACTTCTTGACCCATAATCAAATTATGCATTTATGTTTGACTGACTTAAATGTTTGATATTATTTAATTTGATTAATCATTATTGAAGATATACTTGACTGACACCTTTCTTATATGATTGTTTATCTAAGAATAATCCTAAAATTAGGCTATTATCATTTAAGACTGTTGTAGTTTTGAGTGAGATTTCCGAATAAATATTATACCTATAATACATTATCTGCACAATCATGCAGATCCTAATATGTAACCTGAAAACTGAATGAAGTCTGATAATTTTTTTTACTTTTTAAGTGTGTGTTTTTGGACATATATACTAGAATTAAAGTGCCTGGTATCATATAAATAGTAAGTGTGTATTTTACAAATTGTTCCACCCAAATGATTTATAATATTACGAGTTAATCAGGGGTACCGGTAATTACTGCATACAGAGTAACATACTGACCACAATTGACAATACAACCAGTAGATACGGTAGTCATCGCATATAGTGGATAATTTAAGAATATTTTGTGATTTTAATTTCTGCAGATTTTTCCTTGAATACCCGCAAAATACCACAGAAAATAAACAACCACAGAAAAAACCTATTATACGGTTTATAGCTGCATGCATTCTAAAAGATGCATAATTATACTTAATATTCATGCTAACAGACATTCAACATTCATTCATATAGATAAAAGTTAATTATGACCATTCCCTATTTTATGTGACTTTTAACAATAATAATAATATAATAATAATAACTTACTCGCAGCTAGCCAATGTGGAAAGAGAGGCATCCATTTTCTCAATGGGAGGAATCTGACCAAATATTTTCACTTCCTTTGACTCTGAGGCTTTTACTCCCATTTTTTCCTCCTGTGATGAGAAATTCTGTTTATTTACTGTACAAATTATTGACATAAACACTCTTTATCATAGAGAGAGGGAAATAGAGAGAGAGAGAGACGAGAGAGAGAGAGAGAGAGAGAGAGAGAGAGAGAGAGAGAGAGAGAGAGAGAGAGAGATTTTGTGCTAAGTAAATTTGACACTTTCTCCAACTAACATAATGGTCTATGGTTCATACTTTGTCCCAAGATATGTGGGTTTTTTTCAAGTGATAAGAGAGTTGCCTTAAAGTTGACATTAAACATTTTAATATATATGTAATGATGCAAAATATTTTTAAAGTATCTAGGAGTAAGTTATCAAAATTAATACAAGTATTTTTTTAAATTTATTCAGAAGTTGTTATTGTAAAAAGAGAATCTATAAGGAAGGAATTTCATTATAAACTACAATTGTACATTAAAAATAAAAACAATACAATTTCACATCCATCAGTTTACAATACATGTATTCCATATTACTGTTATTGTGTCAATTGTGCTTACCCATTTCTGTAGAGCCTCCTTAATTGTAGTACCTTTACCTGCCTACAACACAAACACAAGCCTTGAAACACAAAATTTCTATAAAAACTGCTCAATGTGAAAGTGCAGTTAAACAAAACATTTCAGTTTTAACCATATCATTTCAATAAGTTCGAGATAACACCCATTGATTTTACCGAGTCGTATTATATAATGATAATAATGAATCTCTCTCTTCTAATTACTTCACATAGAATTAAAAATCACTCTGCTAAAGTATATTAAAAGATCTCTCAATGTAAACAACTTTGCACCCACCATTTTGAAGCTTTGAGTGTCGTCAAGGTGACAAGTGCGCGTCTGCTAAAAAAAACCTTCCGAGAGACTCAGGTCAATGATTTTTTTTTTCATTAAAATTTTATTCAAAATATATTTATTCTAAATTTTTTACATCATTTTGGATATAAGTTAAGTATGTCATCCGATGAATTTAATCCTTTGGATAGTTCGGAGAGTCTCCCCCCCCCCTTTCATTAGGCCTAGTTCCGCACTCACTCTGGAAGCATGGCTTCCTGTAGGGCAGTAGTGGCATGCCGAAGAGCTTCAACTATATTCCAGGTAATAGGAATGTGTGGATTTCAAAATTCAATATCATATGTTCAACCTGAAGTGAAAAATAATATTCGTAGCATCTTGAAAAATGAATGTGCATCCACGAAATTGTTTTGTAATTACAGTTCGAATTTTCTCAAAGGTTATCAAAAGTAATTATACTCATGCATTAGGCCTCTATGTGTGTATTGCGAAAGTATATGGTCGAGTTATAAATGTTTTGAAAGATTTGAAATACACATACGTAAAATTATGCTGACTGCTTTTTAGAATTTGACTTGTCGTAATGTCTATATAAAAATTGTGGTAGACAGGTTGGGCACTATAGTCTGTCCCAAGATATCCTGAATTCAGATTTTGCTTAATTGCTTGATATTTATAAATACCTCAGGGTTCAAACGATGTTCATTCAAAAGTATGAAAAATTTCCAAGATTTCTCAGTCGAATCGCCCCTGTTAGCTTATCAGGTTTCAATACAATGCTAAAAAATGTGATGTCTACGGGGATTTTGTATTGCAGCAAGCCCGGATGATAACGTTGAAAAATTGCGCGATGTATTCCGAGTGTATTCCGAATGGAGAAAAGATGTAAACATTCCCCATTATAAATCTCCGTAAGGAATCTGTTTTTGTTCCTGTGAATTTTTCGGAGTGAAAGATGATAATGTGTCAATGAAATTATCTTGGAAATTATCCCTTTCAACTATTTTAATTGCACTTCTTTCACAGGTATGTGTATTTTTATTAAAAATCGTCCAAATGTGCTGCATAAATATCTTGGGACAGACTATAGAAAGAATAATCTTACCATGACCAGGCTACGCTCAGGTCATAGTAAGAATTCGTCCCATGTATTTGCAATGTAGCAGCCGTGAAGCAGATCTGCTTCGCGTCGATTTTAAGTCTGTTAAATATAATCTGCAGGGGAAAAACACAATTTTATACATTACAAACCTTTTTGAACATGTATATGTAGTTAAGTCCACAAAATAACCAATTTAATGAGTCTCAACAAGGCATTTTGTTAATATACACGTTTGAATTTGCCTGCCATTTTGTCGGAAATCGCACTCGGAATATCTCGAATTTTATCATTAACATGGCGACTGTAAACAGCAAATTTTCAAATGTGATGTTAAAAGTGGCAGTGATTTCGTTGCAAAAACAGTTGATGTGGTAAAATGGGATTATAAAGGAGCAACATTGTAGGTATTTGAGACCAAACGTATGAAAAC
>WFKH01006014.1:39373436-39429397 GCA_016163765.1 Magallana hongkongensis
TCAGTCTACAAAAACAGAAATAAAGTGAAGTCTATTATCATGGTCTTCTACAGCCCCTTCTTCTCATTTCACTTTTTTCGCCTTTAATATGTACGCTATAGCTCTTGACACTTTAAGCATGTCAGCAGTCATTACTGAACTTGTCCACATACTTATCAAGCAGTCCTTGTACGTGTTAATTTGGCACAAATATTAAAAATTATCTCTTTAAGGGTCCTCAAACAGTATAATATTTGGCACTACATGTTCAAGGGGAAATAAATTTGTGGCAAAGGAGTACTACATGCAAATAGTTCACAGTTTTGTCATCTTTCCTCTAGAATTAGGCAATTCCTCATTCCTGATGTAACTGTTAAAAAAATTAGCACACAATTACAAATATTTCTTTATTTTTAGTATAAAATGGAAAGATTACCAGAACACTTACAAAAAGACACTGTATTCAGTTTGGATGAGAAAGAAAAGGCAGACTATATATTAACCGGAAAAATTGAAGATGACCTGAAGCATCCTGAAAAACTTGAAATTCCTAATATGCAGAAAAGGGAAATTGCAAACAAACTTTTTAATTCACTATTAGACAGTAAATTTGAAAAGATTAAACTGAATTCAGTACAAGAAATGTCAAAGAGTTCGGTAATTGCATCTCAGCAAAAGCATACAGAAGTAATATCACCTGAACCGGAACACAAAGAGGTGATATCTTCAGAACCGGAACATAAACAAGTGATACCTTCAGAGCCGGAACATACTGAGGTGATATCTTCAGAACCGGAACATACTGAGGTGATATCTTCAGAACCGGAACATACTGAGGTGATATCTTCAAAACTGGAACATAAAGATATTATCTCATCTAAACAGGATGAAAATATAATAGAAAATCAGTCAAAGCAAGCTGCCTCAGAAGAAGACACTTCCTCTTCTGACAGTGATAGTTCTGACAGTGACAGCGATAGTGACAGTGACAAGGATGAGGATAAGAAAACTGACAAGGAAAAAGAACCCGAGGAAAATCCAGGGGATGAAAAAGATAGCAATGTTGATGCAGACACTGAAGTGAAACCCCCGAAAGAAAAGTAATTGTTAGTGCTTGAAAACTTTGTCCTGAATGTTATCTTTATCTGGAATTTGTTTGAATGCAATTATGACTGTGAACGAATGAATAAAAAACGTATTATAGATATGCTACTTTGTTGTGTATATTGCACAATATCTGACAATTGCTTTTGTATAATTCTAGTAAAAAATAATGTCTATACTCTAATGATGCAATCTGATGAAAATCAGATCTATGACCCGCTCCAATTATTTTTTGTTGCTGTAAAATTTTTGGAGCACATCAAAGATATTGATATTGATGAAAAGAGGAAAGTATAATTGGTTTGTTGAACAAGTTATTGGATGAAAACATCCAATGTGGAAACCAAAACACCCTCAAAAAGTCAAGATGATTAGTCCACTGGTCCACTGAGAGGAGTTGATTGACATTATATTGATAAATACTGTATACTTATTGACATGCAACTCTGTGTACTAGTTTGAATACACCATTCTCTTGAGAGTAATAATTTGATAGATTTGTGTGTTTACTCATGATTGCTTTATTTGAGTTGCCTTTTTTTATTTGGCCCCAGGAAGGAGGAGGGGTTGTTGATGTTTGATCATTCCATTCAGCTAGTTTATACATGTATATCGGTCAGGAAAAAAATGTCTGTTTATCGACGTAACTATCAACTTTGATATCCACGATTTCGAGTTATTCCAATTATCTCACTAAATAGCATAAAGTGTGTATAAAATTCGATCGTAAGTTCTCATAAGAAAAGGTTATTTAAGATTTCCTTTCAACGCCCACCTCACAATTGTACTTCTGGAACGAGGAAGACAAATAATATTGAACATATAGAACAGTGCAGTGTATCAAGGAGAGAGAGAGAGAGAAGGACAAAGTGTATTAATTCCATGATATAACTAGTGTTAAACTATTTAGTAATGAAGTTACATCAAGCAAGTATTCTTTACATATACATGTACATATGCAGTTCGATGCTCTGAAAAGTACCTTGGTCAACTATCTTTGCAATCAACACCCATTTCTACATGTATTTTGGTTTAGTTTTAGAAAACGAGGAGAGAGAGAGAGAGAGAGAGAGACTTGCTGCCAATTAGGTTACTTAATGTATTGAATTTCTTACTATAGAGACAACTATTTTACAGCTATATCGTGTCGGTAGCGAAAAGGGTAAGGATTTATTCAATCTTTGTTGTCACGTTTCCTATCACTGAACGCAATGTCGCACCTGCACCCTTGATAAATATAACTATATATGAAATCTTTATTGACAGGTTCTTAAAGGTGAAGAGAATCTGATTTACGGTTAAAAATTCTTTTTTTTCAACACTTTCGTGTAAAAAAAGCAACTAAAAACGCAACAAATCACAAAATCTTTTTTTTGTAACGCACAGGAGTACCCAAGCGACATTATTTAGCAAAATAATAGTCTTAGTTATGTATTTTTTTTTTTAGGGGGTGGTATTTTAAAAAGTAGAAGATATTTGGACAAAATTTTATAGAAGGTTGCTGGTGGAAATGATAATAAAAACAACAAATATGCAGTGAGCGTGCTATCAGTTTATTGCTGAACAGAGAACACTCACTAGTTCATACTGACAGTACATCGCTTTTTAGGAAGACGGTTATTCGATTGATTTTAGCATTTTTATGCTTTAATCATAAGGCAGAGATACATGAATATTTGCGCACGGATTAATGCGAGTTAGTGCTGTACTTTTGTTCTTGTAGGGAAATTTGATTGGTAAATCGGTATTTACCAAAAACTGAGCCATTCAATCTGTTATCGAGGGATTGTGTTTGTCTTTGGTGATAAATGAAACGTCTTTTCGCTGCAAAATCAAAAGACTGTGTACTAGCCAGCTGATTAGGGGCTGTTCTTTTTGATAATTTGAGAAAAATTGAACGACGTGGGGTCAATTTTGTTTTCGCCTCCCGTTGCGTTCTAAATCAGATACTGAAATCCGGGAGCAAGGCAAGTGCGAAACTGTTCGTATGATCGTTGGATAGAAAAAAAAGAGAGACTGATAAATGGCCTTGTCCCCCGTGGTCCTCTGAATTCCTAGACCAAGTCATAGCAGTTTCCCCCGTAACCACCACACTAGACAAACTTAGGACATCCTCGGGCCTGGTCCTTTAATTTCTACTGTAACGTCAGTAGCTTTCCGGATTTTATACATATTTTTTGTGTGTGGGGACAACTTTATTTGCATGATAGAATGTAAAGGAACATTTTGCATTGACATTGGCCAGGCTCTTTGTTTTTCTTCCATCAGAGTCAAAACAAACACAGAAGAGAATTGGTCCGTCCCATATCAACAGGCGAAGTGACGTTTTGGAGTATCTTGCAATGATATCGGACCGAGAGCGTATACGTTTAATCTTTCCGCGCTCTAACTCAACGCAGCTCTCCAAATAGTGACGAAGCATTGGAGACTATCATTTCCAATTAAGATATGCAAACGCAACGGATTCCTTCCACTGTTTCAGTAGTAATTTGCATACAAACAATTTAAAGGGGTGAATCTATAATATGATCTCTCTTCTACCAGATTGTAATTACAACAAACGATCCGTCGACGTGATGAGATTTTAACGCCATTTCTTCATTTTCTGTTCCGATTTATTATTCGCCGAACAATTAGAATCATCGGTATTGTCGACTAAGCCTTCACGTTTAAATATCATGGAGATATGGAAAGTGTTTTTTCGGTGCTTCTTTCTATTATATACAGTTTTAGCTTTGTGTTGTGCAGCAGTAGTTGGCAAATTTTTAGACTGCAGGGATCTTTGCCTCTGTGATGGTACAAGGGTTGTTTGTGAAAACTCATCTTTACAAACCGTACCCGAACATTTACCAGCAAATTTGACATCATTGTAAGTATATGAATGTGTACATATGATAACAGAAAGATAGATTTTCTAAATTCTTATTCTCACCATGGTCGAGATGTATGCTTACAAACTAGAGAATTCAATTAAACGACGCAAATTGCGATCCCGACTCTTTGCCATCAAAAATAGATTTTTGGATGCCTCAACTCGTACTCTTTACAACATTAAGAAAAAAATTAGGAATGAAAAAAACCCCACTAATACTAAATGGTGACACCAGGTCTCTACCACACTGCCAAATGTAGGACATGCTTTTTTGAAGGGTTACAAAATCTGAAGCAACTTGCTTTCACATAGTTACATGGATACATTGCGCTGTTGGTGTGATTTCAGGATTTTTGGGGTATAATTTGTCATCTTTGCACATAATTATCTTTCCATTAAGTGTGTGTAGTGAAGGGATTTGAAGTGGTCCTATCGATACGACGTCCCGATATATATAGTTTGATCCCGACAGGTGTTCTGGTCACCAAAAACAATGTTCGATCACCGGGGAACTTTTTATATAAAGAAATTGCACACTTCACCAAGTGACTTTTCAAATTATTGATAGCATATTTCTAAGGCAAACGCCTGAATTACATGCAACATACATGTAGTAAAAAAAAAGCATAAATTATTTTGCAATATTATTTTCTCTGGTTAAAAAAAGGCATTGAAAACCGTATTTTTAAAAATAATTTTTAGGTAGTGTTTTATTCATATACGTAAAGAATAAAATTGTTTTTGTGGCGCAACCTTGCAATGGAATATTCAATCATGGTAAATGCAGTTGCAATGCGATTCAAAACATAATATGCCGTGCACAAAATACGTTATACTCGAACAATCGTATTGCGAAACACACGTTTTGAGCAATATAACTGTGTTACATTAAAAGTTTAAAATAAAAAAATTCTAAAATTAACAAGTTTAGAAACCTTTGATTTTAAACGTTTTATGTTACAACTGTATTACGTCGAGCTATGGGGAACCATCATTAATAAAGAAACGAAACCAGGATAATACTTGAAGTTGAATGCGGGTAACCAAACACCCTAAAAAATGTCATCTTATCAATTTTGAATTTACTGCCTCCTAGTGAATCCAAAATTTACGGTAAGGCAGATGACCTCCCACCTTTCGACCAACAGTAAAATTAATGTTTATATTAATTGTTGCAACGACAAAAGATCTTTTTCCGTCTTCGAAAAAATTTCGATGAAAAAACTCACGTGCTCATCAGAAGTGTTTATAAAATGTACATGTACATAAAAGTAGTAAAATCCGCGTAACTACAACTTCCTAATTTATAAAAAATAAAACTTCGATATTGCCCAGAATGAAAATGGTTTATAAGTGTTGTATATATTTATTCATGTCATGGAAAGGCAGGTCTTTTTTAAATATCAAAAATGAACGGTTTTCTGCCGAGAAACAACATGTCAAAAATATTTCACTTGCTGATAACCCTTGACTTTCAAATTTTGTTGGAGACCTTTTATCTTTGTATGGTTGTTTACATGCTAAATATATACACAGAAGTTCAACGTTTAGAAAACACTGACTATTGTACTGGATAAACTTACACCAATGACACTTCATGGAAAGAAAGTCGATTAAAAAATAATGAATTCTTTGTTATATCATTTTTATTACAGAAATACGCAACAAGTTACAAAATTAATTGTAACAGCTTTTATTCGTACAACCAAACATACACGTTAGCGTGTGAAACCAACGCTGTTATTATTTTTTTGGAGAGAGAGAGAGAGAGAGAGATTGAGAGATTGATATTTACCAAAAAGTGTGCAGTTGCAATAACCCACCAAAAAAGTATTTTATAAAACAGTTCTAATAAAAAATAAAATTAAGGTATTAGAATTCAATTTATCTTCTTATCTTTTAAACCAACAAAAACGATATAGTGTCACGGTTGTCAAGAAACATGTTTGCGGATAGATTAAAGAATTTTCTAAAAATAAATTCCTTTAGAAACATTTTATTCTTTAGTATGTCTTGACCAAATTATATTGCTAGTTTTTAATAGGATTACTTCGAATGCATATGTGCGTCGTGTTACTGTAGTGTAATAGACTTATAACTTTTGTTTTCAAAAAAGTATACATGTAATTTTAATTTTCTACAAACGTATTGCTATTATCCCATCACCTTCCGACTCTTTAAGTAGCAAAACCATTTTCTCTAATGTTTTCGATCCAAGAAATAAGTATCTTGAAGTAAGAATGTTTATTTTAGAAAGATTATTTTCATTCATGGTCAAAATTAGGTCTGTTACAGATGTAAAAAAAAAAACCAACCCGGTTTTAACAGTAAGTACATGTCTATATTTAATTGTTGATAAAGATAAAACGACGAAACTCATATAATTTGAAAAAAGATGCAAAGTAGGAAGAAAGAAATAACAATATGTTTGACAAGATTCAAGTCCATGCCATAAGATGGCTGTGAAACGCTCTTTGAAGAAAAAAAACCCCTTATTATTTACCATTTATTTTCTGTCTGGACCTCTTTGAGTACATAATGGCGTTTTTATCTTTTGTTTGTCGTAAACTATCAGGTCAGCCGAGATTGGACCAGAAATTATGTGCCAAACTTTAATTTACTTTAGACTTGACAATCTCGTTTGCCCAGTTTTCCTCGTGTCCCATGACGGCTTTTACGCTGGTACTCTAAAAGCGTTTCAGAGGAATTAGTATGGCGTCCTCGTCTCCCCCTTCTATTTGATCACTCTATATAACAATATAACAGCTCTCATCATCATCATCATCATCGTCTGCATTACTTTATGGTGCAGCCTTAAAAGACACGTAAGGGCCATCGAGATTATTGCAGAACATCGCTTTAAAAGGTTTCTGGTTTCCGCTTCTATATCCCCATCTCTCTACCAAAAACAATGATGAAATGCTATAGTATAATCGTTTAACTATTCAATTTTTAGTCAAACTCGTCAAAGAAAAAAAACACGAAAAACTTTATTATGTAAATTTGGAGCACTTATGGTATATATATATCAATAACGTCTCGCAGTTTCTCGTCTGCGAGATGTCCTTTCGTTGTTGAGGATCGAGAGAGAGACAATCATGATGATGTATGGTGATGGAGAGGGTGACCATCTAATGGGAACAAATCAAATAGATCACGAAGGCATCGCGTGATAGGCAAATAACAGATCATCTTTTAACAAAACGCGTGAATTGGCATAAATAGTTATTAGTAACTGTAAAAGAGGACACTGTATTTGTGCATGCCACCATTGGAACGGTATCCAGATCAATAATATGCATTTAATATTTTTTCACCTTTGAATGTCGACTCCTCACATTTTGATTGCAGAGACATGCATTTAATTCTTCACTCTCTGTCTTTTCAATTTACGAACTCAAATTAAAACTGAGTGCGAGAAATTGTACACAGGCAATTGTGCCTCACGTGAATTTTCACATGAAATTCACGAAAATTTCACATAAAACTTTACGTGAAAATCACGTTAAGCTCTTTGCACGGGTATTTCACGCGATACACAATTGGCTGTTTAACCTTTTCTGGGTTATTGAAGACTGACTTAATATTTTACCCTTGTATATAAAGACCGTTAACCTTTGAACTCAACCTTGATAACAAAGTCAGTTTACCTTTGACCTGTAAAACAAGAGGGAGAGAGACAGACAGCATCCAGTTGGTGGGGGAACTGTGCAATGTTCAAATTGTTTGCAATTATAGTTGGATAATCTGAACAAATTAATCTTTACTGTTCCATTAGGATGAGAATACTCTGCGCCCAAATGTCACATACTTTTCCTTCCATCTATTCTGGTAGCCTTAATGCGCGAGCTCGAGCTCCACACACAAACACTGGAAATAAAGATGGCTTCAAGAGAATCTCCTGTTTACGTTAATTTGTCCATTTCGACGTTTTATGCCTTTGTCCCCCAAATTGTCTTCATGATCACAGTTTACATTAGAATAATTACATCGGCACGGTTTTTTCTTTTAATGGCGCGGTATGATTAAACTGCAAAGAAATGTATTTGGCATCATGTTTTTTCATCACAATTTATCTGATACAGATAGAAATCTAAGGATTCAGGTTTTAATGTGGATGATTAAAAGTTTTTGCTCGTTGACTAAACGCAGCGAAAAGGGGGTTATATTTAGGGGGGAAAAATAATGAGAATGAATTAGAGCAAACATGATAAATGTGCGGAAATTCCATTTGTCCAATTTTTATCTGTGTGTGCTGCAAATTTTGTGAAAATGAAGTAAATCTTTAATGTTTTTTTTTTAATTTGCGATAATCATTATTTCTGCGTGTTTTATTTTTGCGATAAAAAATGATAACGAAAATAGCGAAAAACAGATAATCACGAAAAACCATATACTGTTGAAGCATGAGAATTGGTGGTGGCTCTAAATTGTTATGAACATTGCGGATCACGCTCGCCCTTTTCCGTAACCAATATTTGTGGTTACGGAAATGGCCGAGTTGTTACGATTGACTCAGAGTATTTTCTAACAAATTACATCCACATGAACCTGTGAAAAATTAATAATCTACGAAAATTAAGAAATTTAATGATTCCACAGTATTATGCATTAAGACTATGCACGTTTGTATAATCTACCATATTTACAAATATTTGACTTCCGAAGTTGAACTGTTGACGACTCAGCAATTTTAAGCTGATAGAGATTTAGAACATTGATTTTTAAAAAAAATTGGATGTATATTATGAGCACCAAATACCCACAGATATGACAATAAGCCGATCGGTTTTATTGTGTATTGAAAATCAATTTTAGATATAATTTAAAAGTACATGAGTATCTAAATTTTATCAGCATTGAAAAATCCTTCTCGTTAAAGTTAAAAAACGTACCCCGATTTTATTTTTATTTCTTCACAGGAAATGATATTCATTATAAAAGTTAATGATTTATATTAACACTGACAAAAATTAATATGCATTGTTGGAAACTTGGGGTTTTTTTATTACAAAATGATGGGTGGAATGAAAAATTAAAAAAATATAATCTGAATAAATGATAAAATTACTGAATTGTCAGATGCTATTTTGTTGAACTAAGCAACTATGGGATTGTTGCGTCACTGTTCTGATAATGAAAAATGACATGATTGATAAACTTCAATTGGGTTCTGTTTTCCCTAGAAACCCAACCGTTATTCAATAAACCAAACAAAAACACTGGCATCCTCCATATGCTTAACGACATGTGATATTTGACGAAGTTGAATTTGATGCTCTCGCCAGATGAACCCATTCCCTGGGATATTTCAATCATTTCTCCAGTTTGCATACTTAGTATATCTACATGTAGTCAAGCTTGGGGTAATGCTAAATGTAATGGTAAGGCATTGCAATGCATTGCATGTTTTCAAAGTAATGCTAGTAATGTGTAATGCCACAAATTTAGCATTACAAGTAATGGTAATTGTAATGCATTAATTCCAAAATCTAGTGTAATGCTGGCATTACAAGGCATTACTTTGCACTACTATGCTTATTTATGCATATTAATTTTTAAAAATGTGAAGAACTGAAATTGTACTTGATTAAAAATTATTTTAAAGAAAAAGAAACAATTCTTGAGATAAAAACATTTAAATTGTATTATTAAAAAAACAAATAAATAAAAACCCATTTTTAAAATTGTCAATATTACTAGCTATAACAACACAGCTGAAAAAAATTTTAAGAGTGTTGTTATTAAGAGTTTGAAATCAATTGAAAAATTTACTCCAATTAGTTGTACATTCAATAAATTCTTTACTGTGAAATGCACAATACCCTCAGGATAATCTAAGTATCAAAACCATCTACTGTTTGAGAAGTGCTCCTTCTCTTGTCTTTTTTCTTGAACCATTCACTGAACTCTTTGCATGGATCTGCAGGACAATGTCTAATACATTAGACCGTTTCATCCTTCCTAAAGAGTTAAAGGACAGACATGCACCTTTTAAAACAAAATGTATGCACTTTCCAGCCATGATCTCCGGAAGCTTGAAAATCACTTCCAATTTTATAACCCATTTAAAGTGCTAACCCCCCTCTTTTCAGTAAAACAAATGAACACTTATATCCTACTTTAGCAAAGATTGTGAAACAGTATCTTTCAGTCCCAGCTTCCTGAGACTGCTTCTATACAACGTTTGTTTAGTATAGATGGGACGATTTTCAAACCGTGCAGGATGCAGTTTAAAGATGAAACGTTTGAAACTTTGATGATCATAAAATGCAACATCAGTCTTGTATAGGTCATTATATTTGAACCTGATAGTGAACATAAACCCGTAGATATGTTAAAATGTGTTTCATATATTAAACATTTGCAAAAACCCAGCTTTACTTTTTTAAAACTTATTAGTGACTTTTCACAAAGTAATGGTAATGGTAATGCATTACTTTACTCATGTAATGGTAATGTAATGCATTACTTCAAGAAAACTAAGTAATGGTAATTAATGCCCAAAGTCATGAAGTAATGATAATGTAATGCATTACTTTACAATGTAATTCGCCCCAAGCCTGCATGTAGTATAGTTGAGATCAATATACAATTTAGATAAAAGTACCTGTCCAATAGGTTATTTTTGCAATGACAAAGCATGTACATGTATATCGCATTTTCCCTCCTAGAGCTATTTTTCCGAATGCATGGTTTCTCATTATTTTCATTGCAATGAGGAAATAGGAGTAAACAATTAAGTGTTTTTAAAGAAGAAAAATAAGCTCCTGTTCATTTTTGTTTAATATATCAACGGGAAAAATGGTGTTTAATTGTGCGCCAAAGGCGTCTTTGATCTTAGAAAATAGAATATATCCCTGGTTTGGTCTTAGCGGTATATACAGTATATTCGGTTCTTTGGTTTCACCCGATGTGATGTTACAGTCATTTTATGAATTACTATAACTAGCTTGTCATTAATATAGTGAAACCTGTTTAATCTTGGGGCGATTGATGTCCAATACACAGGATTCTTTGATTGAACACAGCACAAGAAATACTATTAGTGCAGGGGAGTTTTGGCCTTTCACGAGGCTATAGGTGGTCGAAACCATTTTAAAGTTAGTCTTGTAAATACTTTTGAACAAAGTATAGTAGAGTTTTGATAAAAAAAATTAACTTTTTATCTAGTGGAGTATAATTAATTATAATATAACCGAACTATTTGGCTTTGTCAGTGAGCCATCGTGATTATTAATGCAGTAAATTTTGTAAGCAATCAGGCGCTTTAAATCAGAAACTCGGGCGTTGGTTGAAGTGTATACAAAGTGTCAGGTAATGCGGGAATTAGATTGAATTGCTTTCACTGTAAATCGGAAATTTGCGTTTCGTATCAATATTTCAGTGTTTTTATAAATAATTTAAAGGAGGCAAGGTAAGGGGAATATAATGAGGGAAAAGTGAGCGTAGAGACTAATGAAGTCTTTGTAAGTGAGGGATATGATTTGGCAAGAAAGGGGCACAATTAGGACCAAAATTCCCAATATGATATATCCATATAAGTTAACACTTTCTGATAACCAAACGCACGTCTTCGTATACCTAGATTTTGGGTGTGCTCCCCTTTGTTCATTGCCTCTTGCGATCTCTTCATCAATGAAACCGCAGTTACTAATATATGTATGAGTAAGATATTTATTATAGACACATATCACAAAACAAACAATTCTACATGCATAACACATGTATTTCTGATGTTCATTGACGAGATAGCTAGAATTAAACCATTTTATATACATATATTTTTTTTTTTGCATGTTTCCCAGTCAATAGGCTTTGGTCTGAGATTATCTACTTGTGCTACAAGTTTCTCGGCGTCGGGATATAACGTAGAGCACCAGTTCATGATGTCAATCGGATAAAAGATAATTGCAAACAGCATTTTAAAAGCATATCGAACTACTTTTATGCAAATATGCATCTTTCTTACGTAACTTTCACGAATGATTGGTTTAAATGTATCCAATAACAAACATTAGAACTGCGATCGAACCAAATCGATTTGGGAACAGTTGTTGCTTACTGGGATTTTCATGCTTGCTATCACTTCACTGAATTAAAAAAATGTCATATGCCAGACATTTCTGTCTCAATATGCCAGACAAATGTTATCAATGGATAAGTGAGTGTAAAACCACAAAGGAATCCGTAAATGCTACATATCTATAAAAATTTATAATGATGATTAATTAATGTAGTTTTGATGTAGGGTAAACGCTAACGGAAATATTCTATTTTTGCGATTTGGGACAAAGTTTTTCCATTAAATACTATAAAGTCACATGTTTTATTGCCAGTGGTTTTGCGTTACTATAAGGGGTGTTCAAAAGAATGGCGGTTCTTGAATTAATCAAGTTGCCACATTTCTAGTCGCAGTTTTTTTCTGTCCTTTCACACAAAAAAACTATCTTCAGAGATCTCGACCTAAAATAGGACGCAATGATATTGTCATTGCGACATGGGATCTTTTTACGTGAAAATTTAGATCTTTTGATAATATTTTCATTATTCCAAAAGCTTTCTCGACTTTGTTTTCAAATATTTTGTATCTCTTTTATCTCAGTACCTCTATGGGTCTAAATTTTGTTACACGCAGTTAACAGAAAAATAAAAACAGAAGGAAAGGAAAAGGATAGAATTAAAAAAATATCTTGTTATGAATTTTCAGACCGTGAGACATTTTTGACATTTCAAAAATGATAAATTTTAAGAAAGCAATGTTTTCATTCGGCCGGACTTACATATTTTTTAAACAACCATTGATAAATTGGGTTGTTGTTAGAACTACATGTATACATTCATATCCGAACATATTTCATTGACGTCATCAAGACTTTGAAGTCTTGGTCTGTACAATAATTGCGACGATCATTTCTTTTCCTCGGCGCTTGATGAGGTAATTTCTGCAACCCATTTTATGTCAAAGGACTGTACTGGACGGGGATAGAGAACCCAACAGTCACACTTAAAATCTACACTGTGCAGGTTCAAGAAGTGTAATTGAAAATATAATCCATTGACAGTTTTCAAAAAATTTTTTTTAACAACTCTAAAGCAATTCGGAACGATGATATTATGAATTAATTGCTTAAAATCACTAAGAGGTCTTTAACGGCCAATTTTTAAAAATAAATCTTTAGGAGTTCTATGTTTATAATTTTCAACGTTATCTTCAGAGTTCAGAAATTAAAGTTTATACAGCTAGGTTCACCTCCTATTAACCCCTACTATATTGCAAAAGAAAGCAAACCAGTCTAGTGTTTGGTTGATTTGAAGTTCCATCTCGTATGGATCGTCTGCAAGGAATAGTGACGCGACATCAAGGAATTGTGACGCGACATCAAGGAGTAGTGACGCGACATCATGTCCAAATCACAACTGATATGAGATTTTAAATTCCCCATTATTAAAAGAATAAGCATTCCTGATGCATGCAGTGTTCACCTAAAATACTTTTTTAAAAACACATGCCATGTCGGCCGACAGACATATTTTCACAACATCGACTATATTTTGCTAACGACCACAATTTAATTTGAACAGTAATGCTAATTCAAAAAAACTTCAAGTGCATATTAACATGGAGTATCAAGTCAATTCAAGCAATGGTTAATTTCTTCTTTTCTAGTGAAATTAAAGAAGTTCGATTCATTTTACTTTAAACTGTGTCCCTGCATGCTAAGTGCTCAACGAGTTTTGCTACTTATTAATCTTACATGGGCAATTACGTCTGTAAATATTTAATTTTCTTTCTAAGAGTCATATCCGTCGAATTACTATAGTATTAATATAGATAACAACACGGAATAAGGGATGGTGGCATCATCAGCTAGAGTGCATGGATGTTTAAGTAATTCATTTAGTGTTTTATGAATAGTGGTTTCATTTACGTATTTCTGTTTTGGACTGGTTTTTTTACTTGCTCATTTCATAATATAAACAAAATGGTAATGATAAAAAAAAAAAACACGGAATCTCTGGATTTCGAGTACAATCAAGAAAAACAAGACAAGCTACAACATTATATTTTTGCCATAAATCGGAACATTAAATAGCATTACAAACGATTGCACACATTTTATGTTGTTCATAAAGCCGCGTTTAACAGGAAGTCTTTAGATTTAAAGCAGTACCAACATTGCAGTCATTCTAAGTACAACCCTAAATATAGCAGAATCCCATAAATCCACCGACATTTGACATTAAAGGAGTTTTTCACGCAAACCGATGCTCATTTTTTCTTCACTTAAGAGAGTTGGATGCCCATTTTTGTATATATTAATCCAGCTCCTTGAGGAAAAGAGCTTCATATAGAAATACAGGAAAATATTCCGAGCTAAATTTTGTTACAAAATAATAGTTTATGGCCAAAAATACCATATTTATTTAGATCGTATGTATAATTTGTTTACCATCCGACATCGAGCTCCTTCATTAAAGGGCGCTCTTTCCAAATTTATTGTTTCTGAATATTCTGTGTGGTCAGCAAATTAACCATGCAGATCTGCCTTAAACTTTAACAAAACAATATTTTTGGCCATAAAATATCATTTAGTAAAGAAAAAATCCAAATATTTTGGCTTAAAAATGTGAGCATTTCGCTATATCTTTATACAGAGCTCTTCAGCTAGAGGTAAATATAGCATAGAAATGGCCAAGACCATGCAGCCCCCTTAAATGTTAGAACACGCAGCAGGTGATTTTATACATGTATAAAGGTCGTCTTGTTCATATTGTCGACGGCATCAATGTGTACTTACACTCACCGTACGAGTACATTTAGTCTTCCATCGGTACATACGGTACTAAGTACTTGTATTCATATTCCTTAATCTTAGACGATCGTTAGAACACGGGGTTTACCAGAATGTTTTATAATATTTTTTTTAATTTATTTTTATTGTTGCATTTCATGGATCTCGAACTTCGAATCTCGGATCTCGAATCTCAAATCTCGATTGAGCCTTCTGGGCTTTCGTAGGTACTTATGCTACTTAGTACAAGTTTGAATAGTAAAAACGTTTTCATTTGATGAAATGTTTCATATTTTAGGTCTTTTATCGGGACCGGCATCAAAGTCCTTTCAAAGAACTCTTTTGGGAAATATCCTGATGTTCGTTATTTGTAAGTATCATTTTGAATCTACAATCATTATATTCTTTTCATCTTCATTTCATCATCGTCGTCATCATCATCATCATCATCATCATCATCATCATCAGTTTTGATTTTAGAAAGTCAATGTATTTTACATTTTATACTCTCTTTCTCATCCCCCTCTCTCTCTCTCTCTCCCTCCCCCCCCTCTCTCTCTCTCTCTCAAATTTTCCTCTTTTACTTTTATCAGAAGTTTTACGGACCGTGACCTTCCATGCAGACTAGAGACCATCGAGCCGGGAGCGTTTAACGGATTACCTCATCTAAAAGGGATGTAAGTGTTGTCATTAATTTACGACATGTTCAGTCTTCGGTATACGCTTCGTATTCATAAATTCAGTAAGCAATATGCGTACTTAACATACACACCGAAGAACAGTTTATCCTTATTAAGGATCAACAGATGATTCAATAGTGTAGGCACAGTATTGCATAGTGACATTTGTTTGTAGCTAAATAAATACATGTACACCGCGGCGCGTCACAAACGCCACCGTGGGATTTTCACAATCCTGTCAGCTTCCTTTAGACCCTCAGTCCAATCATAGCCTAAATCAAATGTATTTACAAGCACTTAACCTTATAATTTCTTCCACAACTCTTTTAATTGGACTTAAATCGGTGAAGCTTCCATACTCTTGTCCTTGACATGCGATATACTGGGACATAGGTATAATAAATCCCGGCGATTCTGAAAGTTACATAACCCACTGAGAAATCTAAACTGAAATCATACTTTGTCAATTCGCCCCTCTGTTAAACGATACGCTGTACAAGTTTCGTAAAAAAGCGAATTAACAAATTACATTGCACGATGAGCAGTTTTGTGGGCGAAGGGTAAATAATACTGGTAGTTTAATTACTACAAGTTTGCTATAATTCAAAATCACTAAGCGAAAGGTACTACAGTTACCATTCTGTAATCAATAATTAAATCCCAAATTTCCTTGCAACATGTAACTTATCGAATTTTGTCTGGTAATTTGGTAGCTTAAAATAGGACATTGAACCGCAAATTATAAATGAAATGAAGTAACATCACAACAACAAAACACTGAACCAAAGTTTATATATCTTAATTATTTCTGTACTTGACTATTTTTTATGATCATCTACGATTACAGAACATATTATATACATGTAATTTTACATGTACTTGACTTTTCTGTCATGACCGTCTCAAAGATGACGGAACATACGTATATAATTTATACGTGTAATTATTTTACATGTATTTAGTACATTTGAAACAACTTTGCTATCAGCTTATGCTTGTTGAAATGACGCTCAAGTTCGAATAATAATCCGAATAGGCAAAGGTCTTTTGTGAATACACTTGAAAGCAAATATATGCATTTCATTTTTTTTATTGCATGTCAAACTTTATCATGAAATTTTTAAAAGAAAAAACTAATGTTTTTTAGCATAAATTGTCTTCTTCCATTTTGCGCAAGTTGCTGATCAACATGCGAAGATATTTAATATTCATTAATTTACAGGAACCGAACCTTTGAATCAACTTCTCGTGTATTCATTTGATATTTTATCCTCACAAATCGGTCACGAGGAACAGAAACGGCAAACTTTTGAATCAATACATTTTTGAATGAATTCATTTTTGAGTTCATTTGATATTTCATCACCCCAAAAAATTGATTTAAAGGAAAAGGAAATCGGGCATATATGCTGGTCTGCACGGAGAAAAAAATATGTTCCTATTAATTCTAATGTTGTCTTGGTATCTATTATCTTTTTTATGATATATTTGTTATGAATGTTATTCACAGCACCATTAATAACAATAAGACTGGTGGAGGTTTTGTTTTCTTTCAGAAAGGGCATGCGGTCTTTCAGTAACTTGCTGTTGGTTTTTTGGGGGTTTTTTTGTTTTTTGTTTTTTTTTTGGTTTTTTTTTGCACTCATTGCTTTTGTTAGCATTTACATGAATCTCAGAATTCGATAGAAAATATCAACTTACTTTGTATTCAGGCTATATGCTTAGTCGATTTTTTTCTTCAATTTTTTCGTCAGCAAATATTCTCTGCTTATCAAGCAGTATGAAAATATTGATACCAATCGACTGATCTTATGATAGAATGCTATTAAATGAATTGCTGTTAGCCAACCCATTTTGATAAAAAGATCAATGTTAACGTTGTTATTACAAATATTTAAAAAAAAAAAAAAGAGAAAAATAATGATCCCATTAGCCATTGTAGGATCATAACATGTACTGTACTTGCTTCCCTAACATATGAAAGAAAAACTGAATAATGTTCTATTCTATAATCATGATACCATTTACGGATAATGCACTGTATATAGATACAAAAAAATCGACTCTTATTGCATTAAGAGAAGTAAATTGGGGAAATACTTCCGCGTCGACTATAGCTACAATGTGTTAGCTGTCATATTCTTCAATAGATTTAGTATGGCCTCAAAATGCATGATTTCTGCTGATGATGACACACGAAGCGTTTTACCGCTAACTCAATGCGCTCATTGAGATGTTATTATAAATGACACCGCAAAATCAAAATCATGACACGGGCCGCACGTTTTGCAATAAATTTGCCACAATCCCTGAACGAGATTTCAGTTCCAGAGAGAGGCCATGATTGAATTTCAACACAATTAAATTACAGCAAATCTGCTTTAACCCGCTTGGTATCTTGTAATTGAATTAAGAGCCTGGTTGAAGTCGCGAAGAAAGAACGGACAATGCCGATTCTTTGATTTTTCGAATCAAAATGATAATAAAAGTCACTACGAAAACCCGCAGTGCGCAGGGACGGGGATAAATGGGTCAAAGCTGAGCCTTAACGGACAGCATTCTTTTTTTCTTTTGTTTGTATTCCCCGGACTCTTTAACTTTCGTTTTATTAATTTATATTGGAAATAAAAAGAAATTCACTTACATACCGTAATTTGATTAGGAGCACATCACAGATTCACAAGTAGTACTGAAATCTTGTTACCCCTTTTTTGCGACATATGCCCTGATGTGTTTATTACTATAGATACAGTTTTATGACTATTTTTGTTTTTGAAGGTTACTTTTCTACAGAAATAAAAATAAATCATTCTCAGAAATAAAAATAAATCATACTGTGGTTCTAAATTGCAGACATCGACACTTACAGTTATATAGATTGATAACGCCTTTTCAAAAATTGTTTTTACGGAGAAGAAAAAAATAGACCAATCCATTATACACAATTAGTAGATGCGAAGTTAGATTTGAGATCAACAAAACTAGCGTTGTTTTGTTCTCGAACACTCCCAACCTGATATTCGCCTGGAAATCCAAAGATTTCTTTTACTTTGTGTTTTTCTTTAACCGATTATCCGTCATTTTCTGACTCAATCTGCCCCCAAAAAACCGTACAGAAAAACAATGATAAATGGACTGTAATTTCTAACAGTTTTTGTCAACTTTCTCGGTTTTTAGGGGGGTCGTTAAAACGTGCTAATGAACTAAAAGTTATTAGGAACGTCTTATGAGAGAGGATGACATCAGTTGATGATTGGAGGAGCTATCATAAGTTAAGGACTCTTAGTGGCACAGACCATAATGTGAGAGAAGAAGACGTTTTCTCCATTCTAAGACTTCCTTTGAGAGATGTGGCTCAGTGCTAGTTGAGGGGGGAAATTGGTAAAAATTAAAAGGGAAAGGTTGGGATCAATAATTTAGACCTTCATTAAATCTCACCGCTCGTTCGCTGACAAATCACTACCTACTCATAGAACAAGATGACGTAATACCCACTATATATCTGCAGGGGTTTTTTCTCTTGTTTGTTCTGCGCCGTAACAATGCTTTACAGAACTCCTTTTTCAATAAAAATAAAAACTTGCAAAAAGATTCGAGTTGGAATAATTAAAAGTTTCATCTATATTAAAGATAGGAACAATGGATAAGGGCTAAAAGACACCAAGTGATACAAATGTGGACACAAGTATATCATATACATCAAAATTAATAACCGTTTTAAAACTTTCAAATTGTACAATAGATGACTATTAAATTTATTTTCAAAATTTTCATTAATATCAATTCTGGTTACAAGCTCATATGGAGGGGTCCCATACATTCTTAATTGGTACATGGTGATTGGCATACTTAGTATTTTTTATAGACTGGAAGTTAGAAACGTTTGATAGTAGTAAATCACAAACGAATTCTTATCGTCACTATTAATCCCTGCGTTTATATCTAGCTGAATGATTCATCAATACGCAAACACGACAATGTTAACATCATTTCCTAGGGTACCCCATGAGAGCAAGGCTCTCTCTTTACTTGGCTACGGTCATTTGCCGTGGTTTCTTCTCACCGACCAGGGCGAAGGACATTGCAATCAACTCCTATTATGAAACTGCTTGTATTGATTAAGAAACAGTCATGGGTGTTAAATGAAATATACATATTGTAAGCAGAACATTTAGTATTTTGATCACCGACAAAGAGATACTGTAAAAGTGGTTATTTACGCTGGTGGTTAAGTACGCGCTTTCTATGGTCAAACAATACGCGTGGGTGTTAAATACGCGAATGCGTAATTTACCACACTAAACTTTAGCCTTTTTTTACCATACGCGCGGGGGTATTTTACGCGGTTTTAAGCTTGCCGCGTAATTAGTGTAAATTTCCCCCACGCGTAAATAACCACTTTTACAGTATTACATTCCATTTAGGGATGATCCGAGAACAAAAAAAGTCTATAGCGTCATTTTGAAGTGCATGGTGTTTTTGACGATTTTGTTTTCTCCTTTAAGGTTGATGAACCTCTGCTACAAAATAAGTAGTGTTTTTTATAATCTTCTAATGTACATTTTCAAAAAACTCTAAACCTTGTGATAACAGATAATTCAATAATTTACTGTTGTAGAATGTAAAATTAGAGAAACTTACCGTGATTTTGTCAAACGATTTCAATGACTTTAAAAAAAATGTTGTTTCTATGGGTTTTTTTAAGGATCACGCAAAGAAATGATAATCATATACTGTATTTGAATTTATATTGTTTATGTTTGGATTTATAACATTTGGGTTCTTGTATTGATATTGAAAAAACAGAATGGAAAAATCTGTCACTCGGAAAGCCAATGTCCTTAATTGTCCATTGTCCTTAAAAATGTATAATAATTCATTGTTTTTTAAAGAAAAATAAATCAAACAGGCTGTAAATTAACGGAGATACTTCAGAAGACTACATAATATATATTCTGTGCTAACAGCATATAAGCAACGTTGTCCATAAAATGCACCTTTTCGGGGATCGGATTCCGTCGCTTGGTCGCGTATAATAGAGCCAGAATTAATCAAATGGAAATCTAAATTGACTCTTATTTACTGAAAGTTCCTTCATCAACAAAAGCAACTTGCTTTGACAGATGTTGGCTCTCTCGAGAGTTCCGTCGAAGATTTTAATATTAGCAACTGATTTAATCTAGCCAACATTGCCATAAAAATCCTAAGATGCTCATCAAAACATGAAGGCAATGCATCTGAGGGCATTTTCCCCATCATGGGTTTGTTTTTAGAGCAATGCATTTATCGGTGTTGTCCAAAAATGCATTGATTAATGGTATCACCTATGTCGTTTACCAATTTGCATTAATTTTGGTATAATATCTACCTACCTCGTATTGTAATATGTAATCTAATTTCTTTAACATTTTCGAGCCGGTGTAACGACGAATAGTGACCCCCGTAGAATATTGACCGGGGGTCATTTTTCTACATAGAAAAATGACCCACTCGGTTGTAGAATACTTGGATTACATCGTAGAAATTATGGCCTAATGGTCATTATTCTCCGTGTTGGTTGTAGAAAAATGACCTTGTAGAATATCGACTATATATTATTATTATTGTCTTTATGGTGGATACAGGGGTGGTGTTGGTTGGGGGGGGGGGGGGGGGGATTGCCTGCTTGATACTTAGATTGTTCGAATAACCAGCTTGAGTACGCTTTTCCGATAAACTGTTATTGCTTATCATCATTATCTTAGTCTGTCATTTAATTTTTACAAATTAAAAAATAAAAATATAGTCATATTTTGTAAATTAAAGTGCACTGAATAAAAATGTTCCCTTTACATTACATCTTGGCAACAGAAAAAAAAGACGTACCTTAGATAATAACTGAATTTTAAATAGATATTTAAAATAGGCGCGAATCTAGAAAAAAAATAAAAGGTTGGGAGAGTTGGTGGGGAGGGGGAATGACGTTTCTTTACATTGTCAAACCATGACTGAAAAGGAATGATATCAATCTGAATGAATAAAAAACACGCCCTTATTGTATGCAGAAAAAAAAAACAGGGAAAGAAAAAAATTATCCATCACAGTCTATATCGCCATGAGAGATTTATTCACCATGGATCTGAAATAGGCACATCTCATCACACAAGTGAATCCAGAAAATTTTATCCATGGTGGGGGAGGGGGATCCGAGGGATAATTATGTTTGCCAAAGGGGGGGGGGGGGGGTCTAGGCCTATTATTTGATAAGTGAATTTAAAAAGTTTGAAATTCCTCCACTCCTTTAATTCGCGATTGCATGCATCATCCCATTTTGATATTTCTAAGAACAATTATTTTCTTGTTACAACAGGTTTAAGAAGAATATATATTAAACAAATACAATCCTTGATTTAAAAACAATATAAACGTCACAAATTCGAAAACTTCAAATTTAGAATTGAACATAAGAAACAGAATACTTAATAGATGATTCTGTGTGAGTTTGAAATCGATCTCTATTGTGATCAAAATTAAAATGTACTTGCAAACTTCGGTATATAACAGAGATAGCAAATCGCAAAGTAATAATGACACTAAAAAGGGCTTTACATGTAGCATTGGCTTTGACTCCAATTCAATAGAACCGCGGTACTTACATGTATAAACGACATTTGAATCTAGCAATTAATACAGACATATTCTGACTTAACTTTAAACTTTCCTTTGATTTAACATATACATCTAAATGTTCCAGGTATTTATACTCATTTTTAGCAGTTTCTAAAAGTAGAAAAAAAACACCCCAGCGGTTATATTATTTTATTAAGATTCTCGAAAAGGTCATCTCTTAACTGAGTGTTAATAAAGTATATCATCTATTGAGATATGTTTGTCGATAAGTAAAAAATGAAGTCTTCATTAACGTGTTGCATATTGCATACAGGAAGTCTGGAAGGGAAGTCCTTTACAGTATTGCATTGTACTTGACGGTTCGTGACAGATCAGATTAATTCTAAAATTTATTTGAGACAAAAAGTATCTGTCAGGTAAAAAGCATTCGGTCTAATCGTGTATAATATTTAATGGTTTAAAGTTTAAACAATATTTTATTATGTAAAATATTACATATGTAAATAGTATAATATAATGTCATTTGTGAATCACTGTAACATTGCATCCTCCAATAACTTGATTCAGCGTTGCTGTAATCATTACCTTTTGATTAGAGTAAAGTTTCTTGCATGTGTTGTTTGTATATTTAGAAAACAATTTTTTTCCTATGGGGGGAACTTTGATATCAGAATTTGAACAAAGAAACCATTTTGCGACCTTTCGTGTTGGTTGGAATATACAAATCGGTTTCTGCGTTTATTTATTTTTTTTTCCTCAAACAAGTATTTGATATAGGTATTGTCTGATCCTGAGAGCAGTTTGAGCTAAGAAAATTGAAAAAAAAACCATGGTAATACAATGGCAGTATAACATTCTTAAATTACTTTGTAATCTAACCGCAGACTTGATCAAAATCTGTTAGAATCAATCACTCATATCTGTAGTCATAAACATGCTCAATAGAACTATTACTATAAGACTCCTAAAGCCATCTAGTGTGATGTTTCATGTGTATTGAACTTAAAATCAATACAAGTAATAGCTTTCCAAAAAGCTTGCCTGACTAAACATATTTATTTCATTGCACGAACTTGGTTCTATGAGTTTTAATCTGTCTTTGATTTGTAGTTCGTTCTTCTCGCAGTCTTCCAAATGCGCGTCTCTAAAGTTGAACTGTTTCAAATTATCTTTACTAAGGGGGTTTTTTACTTTAAATGAATTTTACATGTTATTTATTTTGAACCTAAAATATTTTGCGTACATGTAATTTTCTCTTAAAACTTTATTATTTGCTGCCAACAAAATAAAAATGTAGCAATTAAAACTTAATTACGAACACAATACAATTGTTAGAATAATGCTTAGCTTCCCGTCATGGATTATTCCACTATAGTGGCGCGTAACATTATGGACTGCTCCTAAGATTTTGACAATATGGCGCGGAGTAGAATTAATTCTGCGCCTCCTTTTATGCAGATTGACCTATTGCTTACCGAGTTTACAACATAAATGAACTCTTCCATAGAGGGGGTGCATTCCATAATACCCGTATCTGTGGAGTCAATAAAACTCTTTTTTGGCATTTGTTTTATGACAACTTTTACTTGCTATATATTAATTTTACTTTAGTTTAGCAAGAATCAATCGATAACTATGCACTTTTTATTTAGTAATTGAGTAAAACACAGAAGTTACACCCCTTTTACAATGAATGAAATAGCTCAATGCACAGTTAACGACCATGCCCGCTTCGTTTCTCTTAAATGAATATTTAAGCTAACGTAAAATTACTTAGTAAATACTTTAAATACGAACTGGCAATTTTGAATAGAAATGATAACCAAACACAATTATAGTTTACATTCTAAATGTGGGGGCCTTTCTATTGGATTGCACACGTGTACAGTGAACTTCCTCAATGCTGCTTTTTACATCCAATACGACATTTTTGTTTTTCTTTTTAAAAATAATAATATCAACCGATGCTTGTTTAATGTGCCAGCCTTAAATTTAATTGCCTCGTTTTGTAATAACTTGTTGTGATCACACCCCCTCCCCTTCAACCATTCAAACATTTAAGCACGACAAGGTATTGGCTTTTTAAAACGCTAAGAAAGTCAGCCAGCGGAACTTTAATTTTAGGGCAAAAGTGAATACACAATCTTTTAAAATACTAGGTAAATAGTTTCCAGAACAATAATAATACGCGGGTGCACATTTAGTTTGCAGCCTTATTTTTATGGCTGTACATGTAGGTGACGAGATAAGCGTGTACCGGTGTACATGCAATGTATGACTGCACACCTACTTAATACCTAAAGTTGTAATTTGTTGACATAGCTCTCTGATTTTCATGGTTTGGTGGCAAACTACTTAATTTCAACATATTTACTTTTCAATCCCACTAAGTGAGTTGGGAAGATAAACGCGGACTCTGGACTGTGGCTGCAGACGATTCCCAATGGAAGATGCGCAGTTTGACCTAGAAACTGACCGGTTTCATAACGTCTTCGAATATTTCTAACACGAACTGTCTAATTTCTTCCCAGAACTCCAATTTACGCAAGCGCAATTGAAGTTTCATCCTAACTAAATATAGTCAGCCAGAATTACACACGTGCACAGTGAATTTCCTGTTTGCTTTAAACACTTGCTCACTATTGCTAAATTGTTACATCCATTACAACGTTTTCGTTAATTGCGAATTTGAAGGTCGTCACATTATTTATATGCATTGATAAATCTTTTTTCAATGAAAAATGGTATTGCTAGCTTCCATTGTTGACTGCGCTGTTTCGGATGTTGTAACTTTTAAACCTTAGATATGCCTGACGTCATGACGTCAGGCAAAAATCATCAAATATGTAAAGAAAATATGAAAATAAAATTGACGCCAAAAATTTTTGTAGAGACCAATTAATATTTGAGACAAAAAATCCTAATTCACAAAAAGTGAATGTGTACCTGTAACATAAGTCTGTCGATGTGACGGTGTTTTGTACGGTTGTCAGACACTCACTATAGCTAAATAGAACAGATATTAATTTTAAAATTTCCGCTATATTCGCCGAAATTTCAAATTCTTCTGGGCTTTTTCTTCTAAAAATGTGCAATACATGTACAAATATAGGTCATTATATAAGTTTGTCTATGAAATCATCTTCTATAAATGGTGGGGCCTATTCAGCAGAACGAGCAGACGCGAGCTGTGGCATCATTACCGTCTTTATAGATATGCAAAAAGGGAGCGCAAGCGAGCGCATCATCATGAATGTACTTTTAGGGGGAGACAAAACCCTAAAATGGCTTAGCGAACGGGCACCATAAGGCAAGCTGACGAGTATTTTAAGTTTAAGTTAGGCAAAGACGTCGCTTTGTTCAAACTGATATTAATATGTATTAACAGGGTAAAACGGGAGGCGCATCCATCTTTTATATGCTTTCGCTGCCCCCTTTCCCCTGAATGCTACACGTATCCCCTCTGATTTCTATGTAGTTTAAAAGCGAGGTCAAAATTCTATGGGGTCAGTTTTCAACGTGTGGGGGGTCGTAGATCTACAGGTCTGGAATGGTTTTCAAATGTAGAAAAAGGACCCTTCTTGTCATAGAATACTGACCCTGGGTCAGTTTTCTCCGTAGAAATTTGACCCCCGGGTCAATATTCTACAGGGGTCACTTTTCGTCGTTACACCGGCTAAATTTCAATTGTTATATGGTTTTTTTTAATCTACCGGCACAGGCACCTGACGTTATAATTTTTAGTCATAATAAAAATAAATACCCTATACCTAATAATACACATGTATTATTAGGTATAGGGTATTTATTTTTATTATGACAAAGAATTATAACGTCAGGTGCCTATGTCTACCGGGTAATGAAGTAAAGATTTAGGGAATATTCATTGGACAGTATGTGCATGACGATATAATCGTATTTGATGAATTAACACACCAAAAAAATTAATGTATTCTTTATCTTCATACTATAAACATACTCGTGCATTTTGCAAGTCAAGCTTCTATAATTATAATGTATGTTTCTTATTAAACCGTTTAATCATACATTAGTCTGTGAATTAGCAAATAAGAATCGGCACCAAATATTATTATGGTACTTGTTAAATTAATAGTCTCAGTGTGATATATAGTATTTTGTGATTACTTAAGCATTGAATGCTTATTTTTGGATGTCGTCGGTCCTATGACACACCAATGCGGTGCAGACAAATTGAATACCGCGCGTTAGCGCGGTATGATATTTTGTCTGCACCGCATTGGTGTGTCATAGGACCGACGACATCCAAAAATAAGCATTCAATGCTTATATTTATATTCATACTGATGTTTTTTTTGTATGAAATATATGTGTATCGTCGCTGTAAAGCCATTATATACGCTCTCAGTCAGGGATATGAAACATACATGGAACAGCCATATTAACATGTTATTTAGTACGCTTCCGCAGCTAAAAATATAGTGCCAGAAACTTTGTAGAGAAAAATCTTTTTAATTAAGGAGTAGATATAATTTAATGATTATTTTTCAAAAGTACATATCAAATTGGTTATGTTAGGTTGAAAGTTTCATTTAATCTTACAAAAATAAATATACTCAAAACACGTGGTGATGTTTATATTTGTGCTCATGGCGCATGAATTAGTAAAGTGTATTCATAGGAAATTGAACGTCGCAGATTTCCAATGCAAACATAAGGGGAAATATACACTGAATGTAAATATATATCAATGCAAGGCTGTTCGAAAGAAACAATATTGATCGAGAAAGTTATCGTTATCGAACACGTATTACCCCCATACAGTAGGGTCTGCAAAAATCGCTCAATCATCAAAATTAATTTTTTTTTTTATTTTCAGGAAGTCCTGCTGGAAAATAAGATTAGATTCAGCACGGAATATGGTTCTTTTTTTTTTCAAGCAGGAATGAATGAAATTTAAAAACACCGCGACCTAATTTACAAGCAATATCTAAAAACGTGAATAATGATTCCTTTAGTATCAAGAAATAAATTTTAATCGTGTTCGAAAAATATTATTTTAAATGGTCATTGGACCATGCAAAATAATTACTTCCCTCGTGATATAATCAGTTAATCAACAGCGCAAGACAATTACTAAATTTACATTTTTTAATCATGCTAACACTTTACAGTAAATCACCGAACACCCCCCCCTCCCACTTAAAAAAAAAAATCCACGGCCAACCCCTCCAACCACCTAAATTAAAAATAAAGAAAAATCACATAGTCTTAAATACAAAGGTTTCCAGATATCTGTTACAAACTCTTTAAAAAAGTACTGAACATTACAATGGTGAACTGATTTTATTTTTCAGAACAATCGGCGGCTGTGAAAAACTTCGTAACATCGGTCGCGGTGTCTTTACCCAGTTCCGGGCACTGGAAACTATGTACGTCGCTAAATGAATTTTGAGACAGACTGTTTACAAATACTTTATTGTATGCATATATGTGCAACAGAAGGTAAATAAATTGTTGTAATGCACAAACTTTAATCGATAAGAAAATCTCAAATCCATTATTTTGAACTCAGTGTTCAATATATTTCAATTAAAATTGCTTTATTTTTTAATTTTTTAAATGTTTAATTTTTTTTAAAATGAAAATAATTCTTTGTTTTTCAGAGACATGTTTAGAAATGGGATCACAGACATCCCGGATTTCAGCGCATTTTCAACTCTTTACGCTTCCGGATGGATGGAACGCATGTATGTATAAATACCACGGATTTCTCTTTCTAAAAAAGGGAATTAATTCTGACTAACATCTCTCAAGAGACAAATCACGTTTCCATTAATAGAGTATTTTCTTGAACTAACCGAATAATCATTCGATGTTCATGGGGAAAATTTTATATCTTTTTCAGCTAACGCTAATTTTATCGAATTGATACATATATAGCGCCTAGCGACCGGTAGTTTGTTTAGTAAATTACCGTGTGAAAATGCAAACCAATATATCCGCAACTATACTGCATATTAAAATGAATAACTAATTTTTATTGTAGTTTAAATATTTTTATTTCCATATTTAAATTCTAAATGTACATTGGAGAAAAGTAATTTTACGTGTACTTATTTTTCAGAGTGATAAGGGAAAATAGCCATATTACAGATATTCGGAAGGACACTTTTTCCGGAGTAAAAACACTTGAACTGTAAGATTCATAGATTTAGTATAAAAACTATTTCATCGATGTCTATTTTCTTTTTGCTGTTCCTTGAGGAATTACATTGTTTTGAATCTGGAAGAAATTTATTGGGGTTTTTTTCTATGTATTACAGCGATTTTACATTTTAAGACAATTTATTTCCGTTATGACACAATCGATGATTATACGTGTGTAATAAAATCCTTTACGACATCAAATATATGTTTTTTAAAATGATGAATAATTAAGTAAAATCATTATGATTGGATTTTAGAAAAGAAATATTCTTTCATTAAAATTTAGTTTTGAATAACCAATCGTAAAGTTCTGTCCTTGATTTTTAGACGTCTTAAAGGAAGCAATCTAGGAAGTATCAGAAATGGCGCCTTTCAGAATGCAAACATATACAAACTGTAAGTTAGTTGTTGGAAGAAAGAGTTTGGGAGGCAACATTTTGATTGTGACTTTTAATACCCTCAGGACTTTGATTTTACAGAGATCTTCTGGACAACACGCGTCTCAAACTTTTGGAGGACAATGCTTTTGCCGGAATCAATGGATTGAAGTACTTGTAAGTATCAGCAAGTAAACATGGTATTTATGAATTTACAAAATTAAAAACTTTCTCACCTAACATCTTTTTCCTTGTGTATATAATTCAATATATCTTATTGGTTTGCTAATGTTACGTCTTGCTCGAAGGGCTTTGTCTCTACGTCTTGCGGTAGAATTCAAAATATCGTGACGAATAAGTTTTGCAGCAAAAATGCTAAAGTTCGACACTGTCACGCAGACACACATAGTTGTATCTGAAGAAATTGGTATTTAGATAATTCTTTCTATATCTTTGCGGATAATGTCTATTACGGTGTACAATATGTACATACTTAACATTTTTCTTTTTACAGAGACCTCTCTAACACAGCGATCACGAATCTCCCAACCAGTGGTTTAACGAACGTCGAGACACTGGTTATCCGAGAAACGAAGACTCTTCGAACATTCCCGGCAGTTGTTCGATTTAACAAACTCACTCGAGCGGAACTTACTTATCCGCATCATTGCTGCGCATTTAAAAACCCGGAGAAACAGTATCCGACCGAATGGGAGGATTTCCGGCGCCGAGTAGAGAGGGAGTGTTCTAGGACCACCACCAGCGCCCTCCCAACAGTTCCAACAACCACCACCCCTTCAGATCTCTTTGAAATGTTCCAACCGCAAAAGAAGATGGCAGATAGGAGAGCCAAACGAGATTCTATCTTTGACGATTTGACAAGACAGGACATTCTGTTCAAGAACGAGTCAGTCTACAGATGGGCGCCTAGTTTAGATATGGGTAAAGGAAACGGATTTGGAGACATTGTCAACTCGTCGAATGTTGATGAAAACACTATAGATAGACCAACGCAAGGAGGAAGTTTTGTGACATTTACCATTCCGACCAACTCCACTGGGTATCAGTCACAAGTGTTGTGTGGGGAAGTGGTTTTCAGGCACCGGAAAGTGGAGTGTACGCCTGTCCCCGATGCTTTTAATCCTTGCGAAGATGTCATGGGTTCGGAATGGCTCCGAATATTTGTCTGGCTGGTTGTGTGGGCGACTCTGATAGGCAACATCATCGTGCTCGTTGTGTTGCTTTCAAATCGCAAGAAAATGACTGTTACAAAGTTCCTCATGTGCAATTTGGCATTTGCAGACTTCCTAATGGGTGTTTATCTTTTGCTTTTGGCAGCCATAGATATCCACAGCCTTGGTGAATATTTCAACTTTGCCATAGCATGGCAGAACGAAGGAGGGTGTCAGACGGCGGGGTTCTTAACAGTGTTCTCCTCAGAGTTATCTATCTTTACGCTCACAGTGATCACGATGGAGCGATGGTACGCCATCAGCCACGCCATCCATCTGACCAAACGGTTAAAGCTTCGACAGTCGTGCGTGGTCATGGCAGTCGGGTGGGTGTACGCTGTGCTGATGGCCTTGCTGCCTCTGGTCGGTATAAACGGTTATGGCAACGTCAGCGTGTGTTTACCAATGGACGTCACCAAAACAGGTGACGTTATTTACGTCATTTCTCTGTTGGTGTTGAATGGATTAGCTTTTATCGTGATTTGCATGTGTTATATCAACATGTATTGCCGTGTTCGAGGAAACGATTCCACTCTTCACAGTTCTGACACTAGAATTGCAAAAAGGATGGCCACACTGATTTTCACGAATTTCGTTTGCTGGGCACCAATCGCATTTTTCGGAATAACCGCCGCGGCAGGCTGGCCCCTGATAGACGTATCCAACTCCAAAATTCTTCTTGTGTTCTTTTATCCGTTAAACTCATGTGCGAATCCTTATTTGTACGTCATAATCACGAAACAATTTCGTAAGGATACCATATTGTTGTTGGCGAAATATGGAATGTGTACAGAGAGGGCGAACCGATGTAAAGGAACGGTAACTCATTCTAAAACTTTTACAAATTCAAGGAAGAACAGTTTAGCTGTACATTCCGTCATTCATCCGACCAATAACTGCGTGGCACACTCAAATGACGTCATCCCTAAAGAAAATGGCGTCACTCATGATCAAGACACCCACGAACTGAGCATAATTCAACATGTTTCACCAATAAAGGATAAAAGTGTGAGAATGTTGTGGAAGGTGCAGCGTTCGTTTTCCAATTCAATTTCTAGTGAGAATCAAACTGAGAAAAAGCTAGATTCCACACAGTTTTTCGATATATATAATAATACATCTCTTTTAAAAGAAGAAGAAACCGGTTCAACGATTGGTCTTCAAAATCAGTCGTGCTCAGAATCGGTAGACTCCAACATCTCCCATATAAACAAATACCACGCTACACAAGAAACCAATAGTAATAATTTTAGTTTGAATTTGAATTCCAGTGACCTTGTGATTGATTCTCTTGACCCGGAAGTTGTGTCATGTAATGGCGACCTCCAAGAGGAACGCTCTAGTGATGAGGCGTCCGTAGAAACCGCCAAGTATTTAGACTGCTACAAATCTCTTGTGGCTGGAAATTCTTCCAGCGTGGGCCTAAAATTAGATGACCATTATTCGCGAAAATCTTCGATAGGGAGTACCCTGAGTCAATATGATGAAAACAGTACTTTGTATAAAGGAGTGGATACCCGATAGTGATCATGATCAGAACTCGAATTCCAAATTCCCACTTAAGAGTGTTCGATTTTGACGCTTTATCAAAATGGACGCGTACATTGCATGAATGTTAACACGTGAAATAGGGATGATATTTTAAGTTACTTCGAACACATTGCGTGTTGTATTGTCGCTTTATATAAAGGTTTGTTATATACATGCAGGCATGGGTTTGATTTACACATATATGTTGAGGCGCCAACGGGTGTCCCAATGATGATATGAATATAACATATGTAAATTGTTGTGGTTTGGTTAATATTATAAGTATCATTTAATGTACAAATTATTGTTATATATATGAAAAGTTTAATTTTAATGTTAATAATAAACTGCATTTTGTTTGTATTGTTACTGGTATACTTTATTTTTTTATTCTGCATGAAAAGGGAGATTACCAATGCTCAAACGTCTATTCTCTTTAGAGAAATGGGGAAAACATACCTTTCATTATGCATAAATGTTATGCATAATGAGTCTGTCCACTTTTCTTAAAATACTTACCCTTTCATTAATTTAATCAACTGGGGTTCGCAGGGTATCCCAAGAGGTTGATGGCTGAAGCCAATGTCAATGTATGTCTGAGAAATAAAACGTTCATTATTACTGTATTTACATCCACTATATAGTATTTTTTTTTCGTTTCTTAAGAAAATATTTTGGAATTCACACCGAAATTGACAAGACTGAAATCTACACGATCTAGTGAAACGACATGTCTACATATGAATTTCCGCATTCCTTTGTTATAAATCTGATTCTACATATTTCTAGTAGCTATGATATATAATTTTTACATCGTTCATTGATGTCTTTTTGCACTTTCGGTGTTGACTTTTCGCTAATTACTTCTTGATCGATCGAAACTAAAGCTACATTGAAAGCACGAACTCCACGGACTTGCACGGACTGACCTGACTTCCAAGTCGTTGTAGTTACCATGCAAACCAAAAAATTGACAGTCTCTTCAGTGTAATGTCAGATCGACAATAATAATTATTTACCTTTACTCGTTTTTTTTTTAATTATAGATAATTGATGAATTGATTTAGAAATAGATTAAAAAACCCCCACAAAAAACCCAATAAAATGCTTTCTTTGGTGTTTCATACGGACAACGAAGGTATAGTAATCATTGCAGATTTTTTTAACTTGTTATGTACATGTATTTTTTCTGCGATGTTAGCTACCTTCATGTGGTACTACCAAAGAAAGCATTCTGTTTGCGCTATGAACAAATATCTTTCACATCGAAAATTAAGGAAATAACCCAGAGGCTTTATTTCAGAATTAAATGTTAAGACTATTACGAAAGGTTCTACATGGTAGAGTAAACCAAAATTACTGTTTCATGACATTAAAGCAGATAGAAAGACATGATTATAATACTTGGTTTGTAGTGCATAAGTTACAGGGCGTATTGTCACCTTTACCGGTTTTGATGTATTTACCACATTTAAACATTTAATTCCATGTACTTTTTAAATAACTTGACATTTACCGTGAGTTACACACATCTGCCCTCGAACGAGACCAAATTGTGATGTGAATAATAGTTCTTGGCTAGTATATCCTATTTTTATAAGAGCTTTCCTTCTTTGAAGGACGACAGTGTAAATACCGACCGGACAGTTATAGTTGTACACATCACGGACAAACAGACAGACCCGGACTCTTTGATTCAAGTAACATTTTCGTTTATATAGTATGCCTTTTACCTTATATGGTACAAAATATATTACTGTATTTGACAAAGAAAAAATCCACATATACAGCATTACCTTTAAAATTTGAATATTTCCCTACATCTGTATACAGAGCTTTTCTTCTGGAGATTAAATTAGTCTAAAAATGTCAAGACATCGAGCCCTCTTAATTCATGTATTTAACTAACGACCATATACATGTATAACTTTCTTGTAAGGCCAACAAAATTGAAATCAACACCAATTCTTATATATAAACATTTTTTTTTATTGTAATAAGTTATAATAGATGAAACCAGGGTGCACCAGAAGATCATTATATAATCTTTTATACAAGCAAAGTCCTGACGGACACAAGTAAGGGTCACACATACACTCATACAGTCAATGATTGAATGCATATGGCACATTGCACATGATTTGGAATCAGCATCAAAAGACATAATCCAGCCACCCCAATCTTTTTTCTCAAAGACAGGGTTGACAATAAGTCTTCAATGTGTGGTCCATTATCAAATCTATTTTTTTTTTGGGGGGGGGGGGGGGGTTTTTTTACTTTTTTCCTTTTTTTATGAATTCTCATCTTAATTATATGGAATACAAGAATGTCAACATTAAAAAAAAATTGTAGTTTCATCATCATCATCATCATCATCACAATAACAACACACACAACAAATGATATATTCTAAATTTGATCACATTATTTTGTGATATAACATCCAAACAAAAAGTAGAGTACAAAAAAAACACCATATTTAAAAAATACACTGTATGACAGCATTGGTATCAATACATAGAATCCATTCAATATTCTGTACACCAGAATCAATTGACCGCCAATCACGAGTACAATAGTTTGCACTCTTCATAAAAAATCTTCTTACTATCAGCCTCTTTGCTCCTAAATTGACAATTCAGCACCTTTGGGAATTCATAGTTATTAATATTCCATCCAATCCTTCTTTCAAAAATTCACTTTTGTAGCAAATTAAAAACTGCACATATATTGAGACTTCCAGAAAAAAAATTACAATGCTTTTTTTCACTCTTTGATGTAAATAACACTCCTTAATTATTTTGAAAAAAAAAATCACCTAGAATTCCACAATGAAATGACTAGAATACTGTTACTCTGAAATTATAAATTTTATCACTTCAGTTAAACTCGCTGGGAGAAAAAAATGAGAGTGAACATCTGTTTAAAGTCTACTAGCACATAAGTGTAAACTTCAGTTGTAGATATGGGCCTCTTTTTATTTATGCCCTGGCTTCAGTCAAAAGAATTACATTTTAACACATTTAGACTAATCTGTCTAGTTCAAACAAAAGAAACAACAAAGATCCAATTCACAACCTAATATATTTTTTTTGTCATTTTAAATAATATAAAAAAAAAACCACACCCTATAATTCCTATCTGGCATGTCTTATTTTTCTTCATTAACTCTGAAACTTTTCACTTCGATCATCTTTATCAATTCTATACTCACAGTAATTAAATTTTCACCATCAAGAACTTGCAACTATATTCTCCAGAAAATTTAAATTAATGCATTCTAAAAATATCAAACACTTTTTAATACCTGTACATGTTGACAAAGACTAACACATTCTATTCATACTGAAGTTGCATATTTTAAACTTTTCTCTGCTTCAGGTATGTTATAGCTAAATCTCTAATTTTCACCTGTAATGATGGGAGAAATTATTCCGATACTAAAAAAAAACAAAAATGGTGGTCTTCAATTCTCGCCATACAAAAGAACAAGAAAAAAAAAGTTTAAAAATAGCGAGAACCATAAAGTCTCATTCAAAAGAAAAAAAATTAATGAAAAAGAATAAGCACTTTTTTCTACAAATGAACTTGGCAAAAAGATTAAATTGGATTGCAGGTTATTTGGTTCATTATCATCCCTGATCTTTAAAAGAATGCCACATTTCAAAACAACCGATCAAACCATCTTAGGCATTATTCTTTTTGGCCTCAGCATTAAACCGTTGTTTCTGTTTGCAGTAAATGACAAAAATGGCAAGCAGCAAAATGTATACTGGCTCGGAAAACTACCAACTACATCCGGATGACCACTGAAGAATATGAGGGAGTTTCTTTTGTATTCTAAGAGGAGATAACCATACACAGTGATCTCATACAAAAACAGCACAATGACTAGCAAATAATCATAATCTGACAGCAATTTTGTTTCCAAGCTTTCATACATCATTTTTCTATTTCATGCTGAATAAATTTCACAATAAAACTACTAAAAAGTCAATTTGAGAAAAAAAATACACAAGTACACTTGTGTGAATTGCATTAATGGTAATACATGTACTATTATACTAAAGAACAAAGTGAAACTAGGTAAAGCAAAAGTGATTTCTGGTAAACAAGAATCTCATAAAGGAAGTTCATTAGGAAGGCTAAACAGAAACACTGGACATGATAAGAAATCAATAACATGTAATACAAGAAAACTTCCTAAGTTCTCTAAAGATAAAAATGTGTTGATCATTTCATTGAAAGATGGAGATTTTTAAAGAACAAAATGAAGAAATGGCCGTTTGAACCAAAATACATTTCTTTAAGAAGGTAAATGAATTATTTCAGACATAAAATGAAAAGTCAATGAGGGAGGAAAAGACTTCATTTTCAGTGTAATAGTTTGGAGATTCATCCTTAAGGGACGCATGCAGCACATGGACTTTGCAAGTCAAAAAAAAAATCCCCCAAAAAACCCAAACTTTAAAAATAAGATAATCCTGTTATCTTAAAATCAAATTGATATGCCCTCGCCTCTATTAAAAAGTTAAACCTGTAAGACCTAGCTGTGAGAATTTCTTATCGCTTGATAATACTGGTAATAAGAGAATGTCCATCTAAAACAAATTTCTAAAATTTAATATTAAAGGAAAAATTTTAGAAAAGAAATCCTTGTCCTTTAAAAGAAATCTCTTTACTCTTATTCTAAATGAAAAAAAAAATTTGAAGGGAAGGATTTTGATATGAATAAATAGGGGAGCAAAAAACACAGAGAAAAAAAAAATGGTCTCTCTTCCTGCCCTCTCCACTCAGGATCTAACCCAGGGAATACGTCACGAAACATTTACTGATACATGTACTTCCTGTCACATGATCTTTACCTAGCACCTCTTCATAAGAGAGAAAAAAAATGTCGCACATCCGAACAACATCTATCCATCTAATGGTCTTCATCAAAGTCTTGGCCTGATGGTCAGTTGTGCCACTAGTAGTCCCGAGTTCTGTCAACATGCAACTGATATGAATTTTTCTTTTTATCTTTAATGTGTTTCCTTGTCTTTTTTTTTCTCCAAACATTATGTGCACATCACCACTCTGCATCTCCCGTAGCTTTTTGAAAGACAAAGTCTTTTCCATTGAGATTCATGATTCCGTCTTTCAGATGGAACTTCCACTTGTTTTTATTTCTGTTAATCTGTTTTAAAAAATCAAAAGAAATCATCAATTAAGCTTAACAATAGAAATTTCATATTCAGATTAAACAACGACCAACAGTTTCTTTTTTCAATATGTAGAAAAATAATTTAAGCACGATATATAGAAAACTAGACTGTCTCATCTCAAATGTATGAATTACAAAATCTTCTATCAAATAAAAATACATCTGTTGGTGTTTATGAGGCCATTAGCACTATTTCCTTATAAAAAACCCTCTATAAAAGTAAAAATACAAGGTTATAAACCGTTATATTGTGAAATAACTTAATGTTGAATGATATAAACAAACCCTCTCTAAAAGTACAAATACATGATTACATTGTAGTCTCTTGTAAAATTACTTAAAATTACTTCATGTTGAATAATATAAACAAACACTCTCTAATCGACACATTATGAACAAAAAAAATTGACTGTGTACCTTGTCATACTGACACACCACCACGTTGTCCGTGTCAAACAGATCTGAGGGGTCCTCGTCACTCACGTCATCGTCAGAGTTCAGGGGCTCCTGCAAGAAATGAAGAGAAAAAGCAACTGTATTTAGAGTAGAAAGTTTGACAGTAAATCATTCATAACAAAAAAATCTAACATATTTGAAAAAAAGAAAATCAAACATTTCAAAATCACTACTCTTTCAATGGGATTTGTTACAAACACATTATCTTATATTTACCTTATCCCCACCCCATCATCTTAACCTATATGTTACATATTTAGCCATAAAATCCCACGGCGGAAATTTCATCTACTATGGGATCATTTGAATTTGTGAAGTGTCACTTCAAAGGATCATTAGGACGTAATTTTGTATGTTTGCTTCTATGTGTAATGAATAAAGACTGTGTTTCATAACCTGTTGGTGATGTTTATTCATGTATATTTACATCTACCGAGTATGATTCCCTCTATTTCTTACAGAAACTTATAGTTAATTCATAGCTCTATAGAAGCAGCCAGACTGAAATCTACACGCCCCGTTTATCGATTGGTCGAAACCTACAGCGAACAAAGAAAAATCACGGACTGCACAAAATAATTATGATGATGTCAGACTCAAATTCCCATAGGAGATGTACGATTTGTCTGTTTCTTTTAGCTAACGTACTGATGTACATAAACAGTAATTTAGTGAATTTTACGTAATTTTTCATTTATTACCTCTTCTTCTCCCTGCTCGTCATTGTCATCCTCTTTGGCATCATCATCGTTTTCATTGTCATCGTCGTCATCATCAAAATCCTCGTCTTCTGAAGAACTGGAGTCTCCTGCTCCATCAAGCTGCAACACCTGATGTGTCTTTTGCTACAAAAATTTTGATAAATGATAAGCAATGCCATAAATACAATAGTACAGCTTCACAAATTACCAGACAATTTTTTTGTTAGATTAGGACAACACAATTAGGACAGTGACACATGTAGATGCTAGAAAAAACTGAATCCATGGTGATTCGCTCAACATGAGCACTTGGACACAATAACACACTCAAGTAGAGAGGAGACAGGGGGAACTCTTACCTGTGGCTGGCCCTGGGGCTGCTGGATCATGGTGGGGATACTGGCCTGGGAGATGGTCACTTGCTGGAGTTGGGGGGCCCCTATCTGACCGTGGGCACCTTGCTGGGGCAAGGCCTGAATGATAAACTGACCATTCCCTGCAGGGGGGAGCATTTATAACTATCAATTTTCATAATTTATAAGCACATCTTAATTATAACTGAATTTTATTTCATTATCATCTGTATCATCAAAGGGCAAACAAAACTGTCACATTAGTTAGCAGCTTAAAATTATATTAGCTGGAGACGATGACCAATTTTGCATCTCTATAGCTCAGACAGGAGTTCTATATGAATAATTGAGCTGGTAACAGTCCACTGACCTGTGGGCTGGAGGGTGAGGCCTTGAGAGGCCAGGGCTTGTAGCTGTTGCTGGAGGACTCCCTGAGGTAATGCCATGTGGGCCGTCGCAGCTGGCTGGCTCTGCAATGCAAAACAACATTTAGTGGTCACAAAAAATGAAATATAGCCCCCCCCCCCCCCAATAAATTTATACACCTTTTCTTAATATAATTAGTTCTGCAGGGTTTTTTTAAAACAAATTTCAAAATATCATGATAGGAACTATCAAATTGTATCACACTATTAAAGTTATGTGCATAGATATCACTATTTATTTCAATCTCTCCAGAACAGAGCATATAATGTCTGTACTTACGATGTCTTGGCTTGCGATCTGTACAGGGACAGGCATATTCTGTGTAACCACTCCTGATGCTCCAACTGCAGATTATTGAAATAAAAATGTCAAAATCTTTACAGCATTTTTACAAATCTATACACAGTTTCCATTTGGATTTCTATTCTGTTTACAGATATGCCAATCAGTAATGCATGGATATAGGTCCCCCCTTTATAAAGAGTTCCTTCAGATTTTCTATCCATCAGATACTTACTGAACTGTTGTTTACTGGGGGCGTTTTGTACAGGTTGGGGGATGTACTGTATCGTGGAGGGAATCATTACAGACTCCGAGGGCTCAGGGCCAGAATCCAGGGCCCTGGACTGTGTTAGTTTGTTCTCCCATAGCTTTAATTAAAAAAAAAAAAAGGAAAATCAATAAAATCCACAACACTTCCATTTAATTTTCAAGTATAGGATTGAAAAGCAGTTAAAGGCAAAATGGAATAAAATCAATAATCAATAAAAGAAGATGCAGTTGGTTGATTTTATAAGGATTTTTTTTTTTTTTTTTGCTTAATGATATTCACATCATCTACTAACATATCTACAGTGACTGTATATCCTTTACCACATGACTTTAACTTGCATATATACAGTGTAAATGCTTTACCACATGACCTTACACTGACCTGCTTCAGTTCCTGTAGAACTTGTTCGTCCACTCCCTCGTCGAGGAAAGCTTCCCGTACATTGGAAATGACGTCCTCTACCACCGTTTTATACAAACGGGGCTTTCAAAGGAAAAACAAAACAAAATGTGATTGGGGAAGATTATGTCTCCTTCAATGAAAGTTCCACTATGAAAAATTGACCAATGACTTAGATTCTTAATTGCCACCAACCTTTGACTTTGACCCCACACTTAACCAAGTGCTACATAAAAGTCTCCATCTAGCATTATTCAGAAAAATAGTTATCTCTGGGACATGCTTCACGTTTTTAAAAATGTTTATCAAACAATAACCTAAACATGACATTAAATATCAATTACATTATCACTGTATTGCATGCTTATGAAGTACTGGAGGTGTTTTGATTTCATTTAAAATTTGTATTGAAGCAAGTCCCCATGGTTTAATTCAGTATTTTGTTCTCACCAAGCCAATTAATATCAAAAGTGAATGAAATATTCATTTATACAAATCCTGATGAGCTAATTACTCAACTTACACAAACATAATTGATATCCACAATACATCACATAGCTAAGTACATTCATAAGGAATGGCATTTCATTATCTTTCTGGCATGTACTTCCAGGATCGAATCGAATTGAATCAAAAGAATCCAGATTATATCCTGATATGGCAGTTAATTAATATTTGGTATTGAATTTATATTTAAAAAAAAAAGTTTTTGCTCAAGATCAAACAAATGGTTGTGTGGGAGTGGTCTCTCCAGCATATCATTAAGGAAACTCTCGTAGTATCTAATTCTTTCTGACTGCTCATGTTATCAATAAACTAGTACAAATGCTTTGAGTGTGTTAACTGCACAATGTCAAGTTTTGTGGAAAAACTTTTGTCCCACCATATTAAAATATATAAATAAAGCTGCCAATTATTTTTTTTTTTAAACTGAATTTTTTAATTCTCATACTTTGCATCTTTTTTTAATTTAGGCGGATGAGTGGTTAGGGTGGGGTTCGGTATATTACTATGAAGCAATGTTTATAAATTTTACTTCATTCATTGGATCCATATCCTTAGATGTTATTAATGGTATAAACATTTCATCATCAATAAGCACCAAGTGTGCAGTGTTATCAAGGACACAAGACTTTTCATCAGATAAACGGCATTGGAAGTGCATAAGTATAATGGAGAAAGAGCAAACATCTATAATATACTGAAATTAATCACAAATTCAATATTTTTCTGAATTTCGTGACTCTCAGCACACCCACACACTATGTTACTGTACATTACATCAAATAGTTCTGGTTGCTGGGTACTTGATGCTTCGAATTGCATGTTCAATACATTATCTAGTATCTAATGTTTTCAGTATTTGCTGAACAGGTTGTGATGAGTGTAAAAGTACAAATCAGCTGTAATACATTTTTTTTTTCTTTCATGCAATGTTTATTAATTGTACTTCATTCATTAATAAGTTAATAAACATTTACATACTTTACACTGTACCATACATGCTGATAGTCTGAGTTAAAATCTGTGAATCTTTTAGAAGTTTAAAAAGTTCTTATTTTAAACATAACAATTATACAAACAATTTCTGGTCAGTTTTTAACTTTTAAAATTTGTTATTGGCTTAAAATTAAAAAATATGCTTTCATATAAAGAGATATTAATATTTGAATCTTTGGAAATGACCACTTGTTATTTTTCCATTGATTTCTTTATTATTATTATTTTTTTTTTAAAAACTCATCATTTATTCTGGACCCCTTCTTTCTAATATGTCCTTGGTCAATACTTGCGCACCTGTGACTATGTTAATGCTCACAAATATTAATAGCAGCAAAATTTATTTATAGATCTAATAATATAAAAATAAATTTTCTCCATCATACCAAAATGTAACAAAGGAAGTTTAACTTTTCGACAAAAAATCTCCCCAATCTTTGATCATGTTGATTGAGATAAACAAGTGCGATGTAACGGCCATAACAAAGATGGATTCTTTTGTCGTCATCGGTGGAAATGGTCGATAATTATTTTTCCTTTAAAACTAACTACGTTTCACTTCAACCCAAATTTTGCATTTCAACTCACCACAGGGTTCGCGTTAGCCATACCAGTGGCTATTTTTTAAGCTTAGAATGACACTATCTCCCTTTTCAACCGATGTGGACTTCTTCGAAGCCGGCGAATACTGCTGAACGTCTTGCTTATATAGCCGATATTAAACCCTTCACCCTAGAGGGGGGTATGAGAATTGACGTCACAAGTAAACCTTCGAAAAATGCACGCGAGACTTGGTGCGAGAAATAATAAGCGCACGTGTTTCCGGTTATCAACCAAAATTTTATCGCAGAGTTTATCATAATTAAACAGTTTTTAACGTCCATTTTACAGGTAAATCTTTAATTGAAATTTTAAAAAATCAATGCGTGAATGTTTGAAACAATTTTGCAGAATCAATTTTATTTATTCTGAAACGCGTTTTCAGTTTGGATGCAGCATGTGCTGAGCGTGATGAGTTAATCTCTTTTTTTTTTTAGTAAATTATGTGTGCTGCTTTATTACATGAACATTTTTAAAAATTTATGCCGGAAATAATGTCCTCTGAGCAATATTATTTTTTATTCAACCGATTACGAAAGATGAGGTTTACAAATTATTTAATTAGAGTTGTCTTTCTTTGATTGTTTCAATGTTTGGCCAACGTCCAAAACCAAGGACGCTTTAAATAACCAAAATGGAGTCATCGACTGTGTCGTCTTTGGTGCATATGATACAGACTTACGGCGAAACATCGGCATTAAAGACTTGTATCGAAAAGATCAGCAAGAAATCCATTGAACAGTATAAAGGTGAAAATGGAATGGATGTGCTGCATTATGCTATTGTAGTATAAATAAACAAGACGGAAACGTCTTTCAACATCAACCCAGGTTCATTCTTTTCAGTTTGCCTCTGAATTACAAAATAACAAAGATAACGAAGATTTACAATTTTATTAAGCAAAATCAATTATTGAACATAAATAACATTGTTTGATTCCGTTTCTAATCTAAGAAGGAGAAATGAAAATTTACCTTAATGAATGCCAAAAAAAGGGAGAGGGGGAGAGCTTGGTCCGTAGACCAACAAAAGAGTCTCTCGAATGCCCGAAGACGGTCGTATTTATACACTTACAGACAATAGAATTTAAATAACAATAGACAGGGCATCAATAGTCTTAAACAAAATATAAACGGAGTACAAATTTCCGGAATCAAACATATACAAATACATATAGATATACCACATTCCCCCCAACTTAAGATCAATTTAAATTTTATTTAATTGTCAATATAAACATACATATTACATTGTATACATATAAATACAATTATATATATAAACACATTTATACAAAATAATATATGAGATCACATATACAGTTATACCTCAGTCTGTCTCTCGAGTAAACACGCATTGCACTTTGCCGTCACTTTTCCAAGAATTCCAAGTCCTCAGGTCCACCGGTGAGGTTCCTTTGTCTGTAAACGTCTGATCCTTGAATTCTTTCCCGGATGATCCTCCTTTTCTCCTGTTCTCTCTGCCTTAAAGTCTTTATTTCTATCTCTCGTTGTGCAACTTGTGGTTGGTTTTCTTCTCCAAGGTATAATGCTGGGATTTGTATGCACTGTGGGTCGATAAACTGGTCGTTGATTTTTTCATAGGGAGATAATTTAATCATTTCGTCCACTTTTTCTTTAGGAGTTTGATGAACTTTTATCATGTGTCGCTTTAATTCTTGTTTCCCGTTTTTGAAAGACTTTGCACAATTTGGACACATATGTAGAGTAACAATGGAACAATGAACGTTCTTCCAATGTAGTTTCAATTTTGAATAATTATTAAAGTTTCCAGCGTAGTTACAATAAGGAACTGGACATCTCATTCCCTTGCAGAATATGTCGTATCCTTGCCATTCATGTTCAAGCGAATCCATCTGTAATAGAACAATTAATTATTGTAATATATATTTACATGTACAATATGTTCATTTACTGGCTACAGTTGTGAATACTAGGGAGAATAAATATTTCTAGGTCTGATTTTTCTACCTGTTCTAGTTGTTTTAAATTGAAGAGAGGGAGGGTTTGATATTTCGTTTTCTGTAATTGATGCATCTAATTGAGTGAGAGAATTTTCATTTGTGTTTTCCGAATGTTCGGTTTCGGAAATGTTCAGGGTATTTTCTGAATTTTTAGTCCAGTTTTCGAAAGCAAGATTCCCTGTATATGGTTTTAAATGGTCAACATGAACCGTAAGTATCGGACTTGATTCGTTTCTTTGAATGTCATACAAAAGATCTGAAATTTTATTTATGACAAGATATGGGCCCGTCCATCCTAAACCTAACTTTTCTTTTGCTTTCGGCGGGTACCACCTCCAAACCCAGTCATCTTTCGAAAAAGATCGGGGTTTAAGACCTATATCATAGTTATTCTTTTGTCGAGTTGCAGCTTGATGGGAATGCTCATAAACAAAGTTGAACGTGTCTCTCATAGCATTTTGAAGCCAATCTACGTATTCAGAAGGACAGAAATTATTTTGATCAGAAGGAGTTCCTATCATTAAATCAATTGGACAATTTAGTTCACGACCGAATATGACAAGATTTGGGGTACAACTAGTACTCTTTTGAACGGTGGCTCGATATGCCATTGTCAAATACGGTAAGTGATCGTCCCAATCGTTCCTGTTCTCATTTACAAACATTGATAACATTTGTTGGATTGTACGATTAAATCGTTCTACGAGGCCATCTGACTGCGGTCTATATGGAGTCGTTCTTGTTTTATCTATACCTAATTTGGAACATAGCGTTGCGAATAGTTGGGATTCGAACTCTCGACCTTGGTCAGTGTGAATCTGCTTTGGACACCCTAATTTTGATATGAACTCGGTCATAAGTTTATCGGCTACTGTTATGGCTGTATGATCAGGAATTGCGTATGCTTCTGTCCATTTCGAGAAGTAATCACATATGACCATAATATATTCGTTTCCATTTCTAGTGATAGGTAATGGACCCAAGATGTCTATACCGATGCGATCTAAAGGCTTAGTAATATCTGACGTTTTAAGAGCGGCTTTCCCTAAACCTGGTCCAGGTTTTCGCTTAGCACATTGATTACATTCTTTGCACCACCTTGTGATATGCTCGGTCATATTGGGCCAATAAAACCTACGTTTAACCGCCTCAGTAGTGCGTTCTATTCCAAAATGACCACCAAGCCTGGAATAATGAAGTTGTTCAAAAATAAAGTTTCGGATTTCTAAAGGTGCAACTAATTTGCAAACATTTTTATCTCTCTTGTATAGAACATTTTCTTTAATTTCTAGGACCTCCCATTTAGACCATAATTTTTTAGTTTCGTCCGAAACACATTGTAATTGCAGCTTAGTTGGTTTTTCATCACTTTCTAATTTTAATTTTAGGATAGGTCCAATGATGTTATCATTTGCCTGCATTTCTGAAATAATTTGACTCGACCATGTTTCTAACCAATTTGATGTCAAATTTTCAATGGTATTTTGGGTTTCAGACTGTACAGGGCATATGTTAACAGTAGGAACAGATTCACATGAACCTTCGTTTCCCGATTCACTATTCAATTGACAACTTTTAAACATAGTTTTGCTCTTGCTACTTGTTTCTAATTCAGGATGACATTCGGAACACTCTTTCCTAGAGCAAGCTTTCATGAATGGTCTTCGTGACAAGCTATCAGCATTCAAATGCTGCGAACCTCGTCTATGCTCAATCTGATAATCATATGTATCTAGGATACTAATCCATCTTGCAACTATTCCTTCTGGATTTTTGAAGTTTTTTAGCCAAACTAAAGACGCATGGTCAGTTCTGATCAGAAATTTTCGTCCCCAGAGGAAATGACGAAAATGTTGTACAAAAGTTATTACAGAGAGTAATTCTCTACGTGTTGTACAGTACCGACGTTGGGACCTATTTAACGTTCTACTCGCGTACGCTATAACGCGTTCTTCTCCATTTTGTACTTGCGATAGTACAGCCCCTATACCAAAAAGACTGGCATCGGTGTCCAGTATAAATTGACCTTCTAGAGTTGGGTACGCAAGTATGGGCGAGGATACAAGCAGTTGTTTTAATTTTTCAAAAGATTTTTGACATGATTCGTCCCAAACAAAACTTCGGTTTTTCTGAGTTAGTCTAGTCATGGCAAATGAAACAGTGCTGAAATTAGGTATAAAGCGGCGATAATATCCAGCTAAACCTAAAAATCCACGCACTTCGCTCACATTTGATGGGATAGGCCAATCTAGTACTGTTTGAATTTTATCTTCATCACAACTTATCCCTTGATCAGAAACAACGTGACCCAAAAATTTGACATGATTTTGAAAGAGAACACATTTCTTGGGTTTTAATTTCAAGTTTGCTTTTCGAAGACTATTAAAGACTGATTTCAAGTTTTCCAATGCTAATTCAAAAGTGTCTCCAAAAACAATTATGTCGTCTAAATAACACAGACATTTTTGCCATTGAAATTTCCCTAATACTAAATTCACTAGTCTCTGGAAAGTTGCTGGGGCGTTGCATAAACCGAAAGGTAAAACTTTAAATTGATAAAGACCTTTATGAGTTGTGAAAGCTGTTTTGATTTTATCTTTTTCCGCCATTTTGCATTGCCAATACCCACTAGCCATGTCTAAGGTAGAGAACCATCGCGCACCTGTTAGAGATTCTAGTGATTCATCTATGCGAGGCAAAGGAAATGCATCTTTCTTGGTTTGTGAATTTAGACGGCGATAGTCAATACAAAACCTAACGCTGCCATCTTTCTTTTTCACTAAACATACAGGGGAAGCGTAAGGGCTATCGCTAGGCTCTATGATGTCATTTTGTAGCATACTTTCAATTTCTCTTTCTACTATTTCCCTTTGCATAATTGGAACACGTCTAAGGTGTAGTTTAAAAGGTTCAGAATTACCTGTATCTATTTGATGTTCTACTAAATTTGTTCTCCCTAACTGTTCTCCAGGACCAACAAAAATATCTTTAAATTCAGATACTAAGCCAAAAACCGCTGCTTTTTGTACATCTGTTAACTTTTCTGAGGATTTGTCTAACAAATCTGCTAAATGTCCGGGAAGCTCAGGATGATTATCCTTCGTATCCGGGACATTGTATTCAAATGGCACTGAAGAGTCAAACGACTGTAAACTGGCAATGATGGTATCTCTATCTAGTTTAATAGGGCGATTGTTAACATTTGCTACCGACACGAAAACTGTTTTATTCTGTGGTTTAACAATTGACTTGCACATTAAAAGTTCTTTATTTTTGACAACTTTAGAGGGTTCTAATAGACCTTTGTCATCCCTATATTCACCATCAATGTACCCTAGAATAAACATTTCGCTGTTAGGAGGTATTGAGACTGGTTCAGCTACTCTAATTCTTGCACACGAATATACACGACTTTTATCTGGGTTAAGGCGGACAGAATCCTTGCCTATCTTGAGTTTACGACTTTTTGAAAACAATACTGCAGATTTTTGACTCAAAAAATCCATACCCAAAATACCTCTAAGTCGATCACTACCTAGTTTGACAACAAGGATTTCGTGATTGTACGTGTGTTTACCAAGTTTTATTCTAAACTCAGACTTTCCAATAACTTCTAAAGAGTTCCCTCCGGCCGATGTCAGCGTAGTTTCAACGCTTCGTAGGTCGGGTTTCCTATCTCCTAACGACTCAAAGTATTCATAAGAAATGAGGGTGACGGGAGATCCCGAGTCAACTAGAAAATCGCCTCTAACAGAATTTATCAATACAGGTGCATACAGACATCCGTCTGTCGATTCATTTAAATCTAGTTCAATTGTTGGCCAGATAGGTTTACCATCAGTGTGTTTACAGGTCGAACTTTTGGCCTTAAGCCCGACCCTACCTAGTTTTCCGAATTTTCAGCATGTGAAGTTCGAGACTCACTAACTGAAGTACCGGGGGTATTTGATCTGGGGCTTGGTATTTGTGGGGCATAGCTTTTGTTACTTTCATCCCTAATTTTTGAGCGGCAGTGTTTAAGTATATGGCCAGGTTTTCCACAATAGTAACATTTAGGGACCCTTTGATAATTCCTTTTCTCTGTTTGCTCCCCATTATTTTGTTTGGTATGTAAGGCTTCTGACAGGTTTTTAAAACCTTCTACAATTTGTTTTTGAATAATTTCTAGCGTATTATTCTGTACGCAGTCCAAGTTTGGATGGGGTTTATCAACTTTGTGTACAGCATTCACTGTATGCGGTTTGTTAAGGGTGTTTTGAGACCCTTCAAATGACTCAAACTCTACAGCAAGTGATATTGCATGGTCTAGGGTTTTAGGATGTTTAAATTTCACATGCTTTTTCAATTCCTGGTTTCCCAAACCATATATGAATTGGTCAATGATGTAAATTTCTTTAGCATCATATGGGATTCCAGGAAAGGCCAAGCATCCTAACCTCCGAAGAGCATAGCCGTAATCAGTGACGGACTCATTTTTGTCCCGCCTACGATTTCTGAAGTCGGATCTAAATGCTGATTCTTGACCAGGGGGGTGAAATCTCTGTTCTAATGCAAATTTAATTTCGTTATAATCATTGACTTGTTTTGCATTGAGGTCACTTAAGAGTTTTTGTGCGTTTCCCCTTAATGACATACATAATTGTTGGGCCATTTCTGATTTATCCCATGTATTCCAACGGGCAACTTGTTCAAAGTGAACAATGTAATCTTTAAAATCCGTAGATTTTCCATCATATATGTCAGGTTCTTTCGCTTTTCTGTGAACTCTGCTCGTAAACTGATGTGATAAACCAGAGCTTGGAATTTCTGCATGTTCGACAGAATTACTAGTAATCTCCGATTCTGGCCGACTAGATGGGGCAAAACTAAAATGATTACACGGAGTTTCAGGAATGTATTCCCGACAATGATTTACATTTGTTTCATCTGCCCTTGTTTTAATTTGTTGAGCATTCGAAGTAAATGAAGGTGTTTCGGGAACATACACAGTTTCACCTTGGTCGGGTTCAATAAATTGAACATGTCGTTTCGGTGTACTAGTATGAACAGGTTCGTTTATAGAGCACCTGTTACCCGGTGAATCGTGTTCACTGCTCCGAGCCTTTGAATGGGTACGCACAGGTAGTGCGTCAATGTGAGGCGAGTTCAGTGAATCGTGTTTACTCTGCGTATTACGGAGCAAGTTTTCACGGTAAATTCTGGGCGTTTCAATCGTAATATAACCAGAGCTAGCATTTGTCCTTTGATTTATTTCTCTTTCTAAATTTTCAATTTCTAGAGAAAGATCTTCAATTTCTTGACTAAATTTAAGAACTTCTGATTGAAGAAAATGAATTGAATTTCTGCATGCCATTTTGTAAATTCATTGACAAACTGATCCGGTCGCGGCAACCAAAAATGTAGTATAAATAAACAAGACGGAAACGTCTTTCAACATCAACCCAGGTTCATTCTTTTCAGTTTGCCTCTGAATTACAAAATAACAAAGATAACGAAGATTTACAATTTTATTAAGCAAAATCAATTATTGAACATAAATAACATTGTTTGATTCCGTTTCTAATCTAAGAAGGAGAAATGAAAATTTACCTTAATGAATGCCAAAAAAAGGGAGAGGGGGAGAGCTTGGTCCGTAGACCAACAAAAGAGTCTCTCGAATGCCCGAAGACGGTCGTATTTATACACTTACAGACAATAGAATTTAAATAACAATAGACAGGGCATCAATAGTCTTAAACAAAATATAAACGGAGTACAAATTTCCGGAATCAAACATATACAAATACATATAGATATACCACACTATTATAGCGAATAACATGGAGGCCGTCAGTCTCTTATTTCACAAGGGTATATTTAAACCACCCCACGAATCTTCGTCTTTCCCATACATACACTTGGCGGCAAGACTGGGACATAAAATGATTTTGAATATGTTGCTTCAAGAACGTCCTTTGGATAATGTTCCAGCAGTTTTCAATTATAAATCGGCCGGTGATCGTTACAAAGACAGCAAAGTTGCCGACGACAAGGAATCGGGCGATTTCAAGCAGACCGCCTTGGATTTAGCGGGGAAAAGTGGTCACATCGGATGTGTGAAAACTATTCTAGACCACTGTCATGGGAAATTTGTGCAAGGTAAAAAATTCAAAGGCAACGAGGCTTATATTGAAATGGCATGTCAGCTCGACTCTCCCTACGCCCTTTGCTCCCTTTTGTCAGACCATCCCTCGGATGAAGAAATCAAAAGTGCAGTGGGCGCTGCTTTAAAAAACGCCAGACCAGAATGTCTGGACGTGCTGTTACGACTGCGGACAGATCTGTCCACATTATTTGAAGGAATGAACTTGTTTCACGTCTTGTATTCCTACACCTTATCTTTTGACAAGAAGTGGTACGAACGGTTACTTGCTGTGACGACAATTTTAATTAAGCATGGGCATAATGTTGGAGCTTCGATACCTTTCCGCACATATCCTTTATATAGTCTTCTTTCTCATTCGGCATGTCATGATTTTGACAACTCATCAAACTACATCATTGCATGTTCCTTGTTGCTGCACAATGCAGGAGCGGATCCAAACTTCGATGAACTTCAGTTTGAAAAAGATTTTGAGGACATGCGGATAAGGTCTGCTTTTGGGAGATGTGCCTTTTCCTCGGGGTTACATTGCTTATTTCAAACTGTCGAACAATATGCCACACAAATGCAAGGAAACCGATATTTAAAGGTATATATGAGCAAATGTGCTGCAGTTTTACTCAAACACGGATGCAACCCAAATTACGTTGGGGAAATCGACAGTTCCACAAACCAATCGGGCAACAGTTTACATGCCCTCTGTCGAACGGTAGTTTTTACCGGTGTAGATGACAAACTGATCAAGCTTCTTTTACAAAATGGGGCGGATCCAAGTGTTAAAGTCGGTAGTGATTTTCCTGTAACCGTGTTAACGGGTAAACTACTAGAACTCGATAATGAGGATCAGTGTCTTCTGCGATCTACGGATGTGGACCATCTAAAGGTCATGATAAACGCAATGACGCAAGGAGCGATTCGAGAAAGCTTGACAATAATCGACCAAGGGGTAAAAGAAATGAAAACGTCACAACGCCAAAAAGATAAAAGGATGGACATTTACAACAAGGTTCACATGTATTGCTCGGAATTAGTCTCAGATGTGTGGAATTTAAAACGGATTTGTATGCAGAGAATTTTGAGTTTATGTGACAGAAAAGTGCCCAACATTTTGAAGTTGCCACTTCCAATGGCTCTTAAAATGAGCATTGTTGAGTTTCAATGAGAGTTGTCCCCCTTTTGCCGTTAATTCAAGATAGATCTGCTACACCAACAAAGCATGGAGCTTGTTTGATTGGAGATGAACTAATGCTAACAAAGTTTTGTTGATTAAACGAGAAAACCAAATAAGAAAAAAAATTGTTGACACTGAATTTTGTTCACCAATGGTGCTTTCTTTAACAAACATTTCAAACCAAAGTACTTGCGCTTTAATATATATCTCTTTATATTGATAAGAAAGAATATTTCTTGTCTTCAATCGAATAACAATGAGCATAACTGAAACTGCACGGCTGCAAAGAAATTTGTTGATGCATGTTTATTTGATTAAATAATCGCTGAGTTGCGTGGGTTTTTTTTTATTGACGTCATCGTCAGCACTTTCCTTCATTTATACCCTGTTTTTGCGCTCAATATCTTCAACCTGACACTTATTTCCCGACGAGCATCTACACTTACATACATATAACTACAGTAAACTCTTAAATATAAAATATGAACACAAAAAAACAAACACAAAAAACCAACCCAACAATATGGATTAGGACTCTTACTTTGGTTCAAGGGTTTTTTTTTCCAGTCTCAGACTCGGACACATTGATGGATTCCAAAAGTAATTCAATGAAATGACGTACCCACTATCCATTCAGTTTATAAAAAGCTATATATTTATACACGTATTCAACATGGTGCAAAATCGACTCTTATGAATTTATTTTGTCAATTTAGAAAACTAATTTTTTCGAATTTAATACAATTACAATGCTATCAGAATGCGATGGTGAGTTTTGGATTTTCAGAAATCTGCTTTGTTGCATGTATCGCATTATTTGTACAAAAGGAACTTGCTTTTTGTGTCAACAATGCTTTAGTATTTCTTAAACATTACATCAAAATGTTGTCAAGTTCATGTACATGTATATAGAGTATTAATGATTTTCAATTCCCAATGCCTTTATTAACCTTTATAACAGTTTTTTTTATGTTTCAATACTTTCTAGTTCAAGTTGTACTTGCATACATTGCTTACATTTTTTAAATTTTATCATGCATGTATACTCGTGCAGCATGGAGTTCCAACTGCAACTCTCGGGTCGTTTCGCCAAGCGGGAAGAACACTAAAACAGCTCTGCCGGAGAGACACGAAGGTGCCAATGCCGGAAAGACCCGAGAAGGTGCGATGAATCCAGACTTTTTTTTATGTCACATCGTTTGAGTTTTAAAGCCAGATCCTTTATTTATATTCGATTTCTGTGTATGTAGGCGACCACTACCCAAATCTTACACGTATACCGAAGTGTGTTTAATACTAGTATTTGGATATGATGATATAATTAATAAATAAATCATGAGATAGAAGATGGAGATTTCCAGAAATGGCATGAGAGAAGAGGAAATATCTATCTGCATGATATATTTGTCTCGTTTTGATTAAATCCTCGGGTTCAATTTATTTTAATCATACCTGTTAATTGTCCCGATCTTTAAATTTCAGACCGGGGTTTATAATAATACATGTACGTGACTGTGCGCGATTATGTTTTCCTTCTTATCATAGTAAGTTAAAGAATTGGAATATGACCTCATCTATAGAGAAACGTCTTTAAAGTACTTGAGAGATGATCACTTTCCCCACGAATTTAATGAGCGAAATTTAATTTAACTTAAGAAGGAAATCCTTTCGTTATTGCAAACGTGTGGTATGTGTTCGATATAAAACTTAACCTTAAAGCACGCGCAAAGTTACTCATAAATGTTCTTGGAAACTTTCACATAATATAAGTGCAGTAAAAGTGAATTAATTAATCACAATTACCAGTTAATTAATCATCTACTTTTAAAAATGATGACCACTGCATCTAGTGAATCACATCTCGAAGTGTAGTCATGGCCTAAACATGATAGATACATGTATTTAGTATCCTCGCATAAGTTTAACTGTTTAATGTTTATATATATACTACCAAGATTAAATTAAAAAAAGTAAGGAAACCAAACACTCATTAAAATATACTATAGTTTATAGCCTTGAATGTGAATGTAATCGGAAATTACATTTAAAATGTTCAAATCAGCGTAGTTTTAAAAAAAAATTGATCCTTGCTTTATCGAACTTCAACTTAATTAATTAACCATAGAAGTCTTCTCGTATTGATTTATTAAAATTAATTCAACGATAAAAAAAGAGATCAAGAAACTTCCGTCTGCTAATAATAGAATTTTCAGTATTCATGCATGGAGTACAGGTCTAATTAGTCACGTATTAATTAGAAACAGTTAATTAGAGCAATCGGGCGTACGCGTTTGAACAAAATGGTTTTTTTTTGTCGTGGTCAGGTTAAGACCAAAATCATGCAGGTCTATCTGTATGCAGCTCACGGCAGAAAATGGTTACTGAATTAGGCAATGATGTAAGAAAATAGTTACTGAATTATTATTGGCAATGATGGAAGGGATGAAAAGGTGTTAATATAAAGAGATGATGAATAATGTAAACACTTTAATAGTATTGTTTATTGCATGGCTTGTGAGTCAGGAGCCCGTATTTTTGCCCTATATAATTTGTTGCCTTTGAAAAGAATTATCTGATAAACAAAGAGAAGCCATGGGTCTCGTGAAACTTGAATAGCATACACAATGTATATTATAATGTAATCAGAATGAAAAATCAAGGGTATAGTGAAATCTTAAATAATAAATGGAACATGAAGTGTAACCAAAATAATGATAAATAGAATACAGTAAAATCTGAAAAATGAATGAAATATTTACTGAAACCTGATTAAAAATAGGACTATATTAACAATTTATAGTGTTCAAGCCTGATAAACATATAAAATTACGATATACAGTCCAACGTGAATTTTTTGAAGTAAAACTGAGACACTTGACAAAATGCATAGTAAAAACCTGAATATCAACCTGAGTACTAGTATATGCATGTCATGTATAATAGTGAAACTCGATTAGCAATGTGCAAATAAATACAATGCATTATTAAACCTGAATAACAAACACAATAGTTGTATCACAAACGATGGTAAGTGAGAGCTAGAATGCATTGTAAAAACTGATTAAATATTGACCATTGGAGTGGTCTTGGTAGTTTTTAACAAATATTTTATAATTAAGATCTCAAATTGAGTGGAGTACAAATATTAAGGTAAGTTTAAGCTGGTTGCTTTGTAGAAATATGAGTAACGTCTTATTATCCAGTTGCGGCGTCATTTGAAGTAAGCTTCCGGAATAATCAGTCTGGGACTTTCCATATCTCCAACTCTGTAAATAAAACGAGGTCGAAAAACTGTTTTATTGTTTTAATAAATCTAACTTGCAACTGCATCTGGATGTCTGTTTTAGTACTAGTGAAAGGAAAGGATACTAAAGGGTGATTAGATTTCAACAAACAAAACATATTCAGTATATAGTAACACGTGCAATTTTTCAGTTTTTATTTTTCAAAAGTCAACGTAGAAAGACATTGTGTTTTTTTCCAAAATCACCACATGATCCATTTATCAAACAACAACACATCGTTGAAATTAATGTCCTTGTTTGTGATTGGCACTTTGAGAGTCACGCAGTCGCAGTTCACGTAATTGTCACATGACGGAAGGGTGAACATCTCGCGAGATTTCCTCTTCTTGGTGTTGTAGCACTCAACTGATAAAACATCACAGTCGCGCTGGAAACTCTTTCCCCCAATCATGTATATATTATGACCTGCAATTAGAATATTCATTTTTTATATGTAGATGTAAGTATATATTATGACCTGCAATTAAAACATTCGTTTACATGAACATGTAATTAATATGAGTTTATTAGCAATGAATTTAAACGCTGTCTTGTGTACTGAAATCCAATTCTTGGACTATACATCCTTTCGAAAGACCAAGGATACATATCCCCACATAATTGATTCACCTTGGGAGATATTTCACCCAAAGCCTGAACGCCAAGATGCTGTTCCACATTCAAAGATCTTAAATGATTTGAAAATTGGTCACCAGAGATTTGATTATCAATTTTCTTTTATGCAATTTTGTCTCTTACATTGTCTTATTAAGAAAATAAAACACAATTAAATGCACTAATTAAATTTTCAATCAGTAATGAATCATTTAGATTAAAGGAAAAACTATGATCAGCTTTACGTCTGTAAATTCTATTTGCGTCAGAGGAAGCTATTACTAATAGCCTCACCGTACCCAATAAGACTGCTCCTCCATTAGTTCTTGGTTGGTTCATATTGGGATGATTTACATCCCAACATGCATCGCGCCGGAAGTCGCCGCGACATTTTGTGTTGAAACTGCAAATGGCTGCTTCGTCTTTTTCTGAGAAAGTTTCCTGATCAAAGCCCCTTCCTTGAATGAAAATCAATCAGCATTGAAGATTAAAAAAAGGGTCCGAAAGTTTAATTAAGTGTAATTGTTGACGAGATTATCTTTCATTATTTCATTGTGCAATGTACTTCAAAAAATAATGAGGAAACGTTAAATAATATTCATGTCATAACTTGAACGTTTTAAGCTCCTGATTGAGGTACGTAGTGGTCATTGCAAACAATGACACAAAAAGAACAATAACCAAGGGAATCTATCTATATACGTATATTAGAAGCAAACATTAGATACGTATCGTATTAAGTACGCTCTCCCCCTCTCTCTCTCTTTCTTTCTCTCTCTCTCTCGCTTTCTCTCCCCCTCTCCCTTTCTTTCTCTCTATCCCTCTCTCTCTCTCTCTCTCTCTCTCTCTCTCTCTCTCTCTCTCTCTCTGAAGACAGTGTCTATATACTGACCTCCTATGACAAACACTTTCTTCCCCACAGGGACCATGCAGTGCTTCTCCCTCTCGTGGGGTAGTATGACACCTATCACCGGCTCCGTCCACTCGTTCAGGACAGGGTCATACATCCTGTAACACACATCTCATACTGTAACACACATCCCATAATTACTGTAACATACATCTCATTATTACTGTAACATTCAGCTCATTATTACTGTAAAATACAGATCATTATTACTGTAAAATACAGATCATTATTACTGTAAAATACAGCTCATTATTACTGTAGCATACAGCTCATTATTACTGTAACATACAGCT
>WFKH01006014.1:39429407-39468575 GCA_016163765.1 Magallana hongkongensis
AGCTCATTATTACTGTAACATACAGCTCATTATTACTGTAAAATACATATCATTATTACTGTAAAACACAGATAATTATTACTGTAACATACATCTCATTATTACTGTAACATACAGATCATTATTATTATAACATACACATCATTCTTACTGTAACATACAGATCCTTATTACTGTAACATACAGCTCATTATAACTGTAACACACAGATCAATATTACTGTAACATATAACTCATCATTACTGTAACATACAGCTCATTATTTCTGTAACGTACAAATCATTATTACTGTAACATACAGATCATTATTACAGATATCCATTTTTTATCTCATCATTAATATCCGACATCTTTTTTAGTAGAATAACAAACATTTATAAATTAATGTAACAAATAGCTAAATACTGCTTTAACAGATATCTCAATATTTACTGTAACAACATCTTACTTTAACTGTAACAGACATTTCATTTATATAATTACTGTATAAGACATCTCATTATATAACAGTAACATAGTTTATTACTTCAGTAAGTATCAACTAAATGTTATCGATATAACCTACCAATGTATGACACAATGGGGGTACTTTTTCTAAACAAACTTTACGCCAAATTTGCAAAGATTGCTATACGTGTATCTTTTTACTTGAACATATTCTCATATGTTGGAATTCCTCTGTTTTTATGTCTTTCTGTTGCACTAATTTCTTAGTTTGACTCAGTACTATAAGTTGATCGGAAAGTTAGCTGCTCATATTAATTAATATCGGGAAAAACGTCAACCAAATCTATTTGAAGGAATGTCCTTGCGTTTTTCTGCATGATGCATATGACTGACAGCTATCAAATTCTATCTCAGATGTTTGAGTCTCATAGATTTAATTACGATTTCAAAAATTTTACTTTTTTGATATGATCAAGATAAAAAATAACTTCATTGTGTACCTAAACCGGTATTTAAAACTTTTTTTTTTAAACTTGGAATTTATGAAAAATTTAAAAGAAATTAGTTTAGCTTTGACGGATTCCGAACAATGTTGATAATCCCTTATGATATTGGTTAATAGGTCCTGACTCATGCCGATAAAAAATCGAGAGTAAAAAAACTAAATCTAGAAGTTGCTCTCTCTTGGGTTTCGCAGGAACCCGTTTTTCTCACACACACACAAAGCTCAATATTAGTCAGCTGTTGATATATAATAATTAAAATAGCATAGATGTCATGCTTTGAATGCCCATCGTGCAAATTATGCCGGATTCTGTGCATACGATAAATGCTTGTAGCGGAAAAGGCTTCTGTGAGGCATGGCACAATTATGTGCAAAAACGTCAATTAGTGTTATCCATCGTTTAATGTGTAAGGATTATCAGCGTTTTTTCCAGCACAGCAATTATTCGAGTTATGATTTCGCTTTTTGCAACGTAATGCATCACCACAGAATTATTTATTTAGAGTAAATTATGAGCGGGATTTCGTTAACTCAATACGACTCAGTCTCTTGAGATTTAAAATAAAATGTGTTATAATCATTATTGTTCAGTTATTTGTACATCTCAAAATGTTTGATTTTTTTTGAGACTGTGTTATATTTCAACAATAAGATCAATTAATTTTCCTTTTACCGGATAGGTTTTACCGGTCTATGATTAATTAAGTCAAGCATTTATGACACAAAAAGTTTCACATTTTTTACGATCGAGTAACTCTTCCGAATTTGCACGATGCGTGAGAAAAATTTACGTTACGCCAGCTAGTAAAACTCGGATTACATCGCATCTAAGTCGGTTTAATTGAAAAAAGGCTTAACACATATATAAATCTGACAGTGTGGATATATGATCTATTGGAAGATTTACTTATTTTATAAGTGGCAATAAAGACAAATGCAAAACAGATTATCCAGATGTAAAAAAAAAAAACCAACCAAAAAACCGAATTTAATAATTCAATGATAATAAAAAGTCTTATCTCATAGAAAGAGCTCTTTTTGTCTGTATAAGCAAACATCAAACAAGAAAAAAAAATAACCATGTCAATATGCAACCAGGGGAGCCGAGCTAATCTGAACACAAAGCATTCTTCGCCATCTGATTCACGGGCATTGTTCTCAATATTTAATGCAGGTTTTCGTACAACATTGCAGTATGATTCATCCTGGGAGGCAGGGGGTGGTGACCCATACAGGAAAGAAACATGCCCCCAAACAATGGCATGGTCAATATCCAGCGCTCCGGAGCGCTAGCTGAGCTTCATTTCCCGTCCAATGGGTTCAGGTCGCTAACATCGTTTATTTTCCGGGCACCCAAAAGGCAACTGACTCATCTCTTTAAATTTTTTTTCTTTCTTTCTTCCATATTTTACCTGCTTGTAATATTGATTTCTCATCACGCTCATTTGTTGTTTTTTTTTTATTTCTCGTTTTGCACCTGTGTGATTTGTCATTTTTTTTGCGCATGAAATAGGAAGGAGAACAAAAACGGATTTTTATGCGTGCTTTTTTTTAATAATTTTTTTTCCAACTATTATTCTTTATTTGATTATAAATTAGTTTTGAAAAGAGTTTTTCTCATAAGAAGTGTGAGACTCGTATGACCGTCACAGAAATGGAATCATTGTCATTGCCAGGAATCAAATGGGTTAATTAAATAGCATTATTCTTTCAAAGTGAGTCATTTGAACAGCGATTGAAGTTGGATCACTATGGATACCATTTAGCAATGTTAAAAAGCTGTATTTCGAAAAGTTCCTATATAATAATATAATAAAACAAAATCTTGAACATTAATTGGACCAAAATGATATGATTTATAATTAATGACGTGAATCTATTGTATTGACAAAATATCATGCATATTATAATGTTGGTCGTTCTGAATTGATATCGATATTACAGCGAAAATTATATCTCAAATGCCTCTCCGAATATGCCTTGAATCTAATTAGCCCCCCCCCCCCAACCCCCCCCCCAGTGAAAATTCCCCCCCCCCCCCTGAGAAAAAAAACCCCAAAAAGATACTTTAAATACATCTCAGAATAAAAACAAACACACTAACAAACATAAATTACAGTCATTATGAAAAATGTTTCAACTGTATAGGGAAGAGAATAAATTAATATAAAAAAATCTTCTTTCTTCTCCGCATCTGTCATTCTGACAGTGAGGTACAGGCCGATTTATTGGAGACACGTGGCAGTAAACGTTAGAAAAAGAATTAGGAAGAAGATGAACAAAAAAATAGGGTCACCATGAGTCATAGACATGAGAGAACAGAGAACACTCGCCATCGTAAACTTTAAATACTGACACAAACGCCAACCATCATTGGTTATTGATCAAACTTTTCCTTCATTGTTTAAGGAGCCAATAAATAAATGACTTTTTTTTCTAATTAACGGTAGTGGAATCATTATATATTTGGGGATTTTCTGTCCGGGCTAACGTATATATACATTAATATCCCGGAGAGCTGAATCGCCCAATATTGACCTTCCAGTTTAGAGTTGGTCTCTCTCCCCCTCTCTCTCTCTCTCTCTCTCTCTCTCTCTCTCTCTCTCTCTCTCTTTCCGCGTTTATTCAAACGCCACATTCATTATTTTCCTAAGAGGATGTTTTGTAAGAAAATTATCTATTTTTATTTTCTAATAATCAAATGCACATTCTTATTTTAAAATTGTAGACGTTCAATTATTTCTGAAATTTCATACATCCGATTTGGAAATCAAAAGAGTAGATACTATCAGTAGAAAATAATAAGGAATAAATTACTGTGATCACACAATGTGCTATTTTAATCTAATAAAAATATTAAATATATAACCTCGCACAACTGACAATAGCTTTGTTTGAAACACAAAGGCCCCCATGTGTCAAAACACATCTTGGAAATGATAATTAAAGTTCCGTTACATGGTTTTTATGAATTAAATTTTTTAAAATTTGAATTTAGTTTCCGATTGTTGTGAACCAATAAAAAGAGGGACACGACACACTACGATGTCTATTATGAACAAAATATGTTTAAAAAATTTATTTACGATTACTTCTGAACGATACTAACTTTATTACGATATTAATTCATTATTAGAAAATATCTCTCTCTCTCTCTCTCTCTCTCTCTCTCTCTCTCTCTCTCTCTCTGACACATCGTATACTGAAGAACACGACACAAGAAATACCGGTATATTAATTCAGCCATGAGGTAAAACAGTATTTTGGAACATAGGGGGAATATGATATAAAGAATCTATATATATCATGGTAGCTAAGTCTCCTTTTCCCTCGACTATACTTTTACTAACTTTCCTCACATTGATGTACATTTGTTAATTAATGTATTAATACGTTTACATCCACATGTATACCCACGTGTTTCTGTAATAGACACGCAGGGTGTTAATTAAAAGAATGCGTACAATTTTGATTTGAATCATAACACCAAAATTATGTTTGGGTTTAATTTTCGTCCTACATTTTTAAATTTTGTAAAATAGAATTCTTCAGTATGACATGATCTGCATGCACGATTGTACATGGATTCTAGTATATAGTGTATATAACGTAAATTTTATAATGCACATACTCTCTGTATCATCACGATTAATGTGAAATTATAATCCAAAAACTGTTGTATATTTCTGAGATTTTATATATCATTTTTGAAAAATTCAAACAATATACTTCAATCTGCAGAACTGGTTCGGGTTGTTTTTTGTTTTGTGTTTTTTTTTAAAAGACAGTCAAAATAAACATTTATTACGCGTCAAAAAAAGAAGCAAAATCTGCAGAGGTGAATGTGACTCACTCTCGTCTTGAAGAGAATATCAAAATAGTTTGACTCTACATTTTCTGCATCGAAATCCAAAATTTTTTGGCAGACGACAGGACGATACTCCGGCGGCAAGAGCGTATCGTCTGCAAGAGTGGCACCCGAATGGCGCGAAACGATGATTACAATCTATGCATCTTGTAATAATGATTGGAAGAAAAATACAACGTAGTATTGACCAGTCGAGTATATATTCTGTCATAGTTTATTGTCTGTAATGATTGAAGCCATTTGCATTATGAGTCATATTTTATCGAACTGGTTGGTAATAGAACCCATTAAATATAAAGGGCTTTATCGAAGAAAAAAAATATAATTGGTGTGATTGAAAAGAACCCTGTGATGAAAACAAAATGTTTAATCTTGTCTAATCAACAAAGTCTAATTATCAAAAAACTGGGCGTGGTAGCTTTCTGGAATCTCAGTTCAGGTGTATAAGATAATTTCCTTATCATTGTTTATGCGATATTGTCATTAACTAGATTTGAAACAAGGTATTCAAAATCGACACAACTGTAAAAACAGATGGTAAGCTATAAACGGTAAATTGAAAAAAAAAATAAACAATTGCTTCTTTCTTTGAATGACGTCATGCTCATTGTCTTCTGAAGCGGATATATTAATCGAAAGCAGAATGCTTCGACAATTATAAAGGACTTGTGTAATCATATCTGTGCTATCATTCTTCAAATGAAAGAGTTAATAAGGGGTAATAACAATTTGATGTCGCCTGAACAGGTTTATTTGGTTATAATCGCTGGTCGATGTGAAAGACTCCTCAATTTTCTACCACTATCATCCTCTCATTAGGAATTTCATAGTTTTTCGTTTTTCTTCAATTTTATTTCGATGAAAAAAAAATATCAAAACGACCATCAAACCAGCATACAAACTGAAACCGCCAGCTTGTCGCATTTTGTACTGTTAAGGCAGCCCGAGAAAAAATCATTGGTACCGTATTATAATTAAATCAATTGCATTCTCTGACTCATTATCCGACTCTAAAGGAACATTAACAAATAATTCGGAGAGAGAGAGAGAGAGAGAGAGAGAGAGAGAGAGAAGACAGTTTGAAAACTCGATACTGAAGGAGGCTCATCCTTGTTTCATCTTGATTTATTGTGCATCTGAACAACCCGCAGTTCGACGGAACACATTCACTTTTTCTCATTCGAGAGTAGTGTTTCAATTGATTTATTTATCTCATTTGTTGTTGGGGTTTTTTTGGCAATTGTAATTTTTTTTTGGTCTTTCTAGCATTTCTGTCAAAGATAAATCATGTTAATTAATGATGTTTTAGTGCCCAAATTTTCCATTTTCATTTTCACCATTGAATCTACTGTAACAACTATATTTACTAAATGAATAATAGATTTCGAATTTAATATGTGTACAACACTTTAACTTTATGTTTTCATAATTCAAACTGATTTATCACACTCCCGCCCATCTGCATGATAAAAATAATTGTTTATTTCGGAATATTTTCCAGTTGTGCGATGCACCTACCAGAAAACGTTGGAGCACTGGTGCTTAAGGTTGCTGATGCCTCCGGAAACGTACAAGTTCCCACCGTTTGCGCATGCGGCGTGGTCTGCCCGGGGACGAGGGATAGGTTCCACCTCGACCCACTTGTCTTTGATAGGGTCGTACTTTTCACAGCTATCAGAAACCTTCCCGCCATGCACCTCTCCTCCTTTTAATTAGTAAAATAAGGATCTTGGTTAATTGTATGTAAAAATAGGTTTAATGGACAAGGAGGCTGAAGTATGACGAATTCATGCATGTTTTAAAAGTTTGGAGATTGACACACAGACAGAAAAGATCAAAAGTACATACATGTATATGGGTATACAAAAAACCCCGATACATACATGAACTTCAAGGCTCTGTCATGCAATGCATACAATTCATTCTGAGTAAAAACGGCCCTTTTAACTTAAAAAATCAGTTCTTCTTTATTGCATTGCATTTATAATGGTATGTGAGAACAAAAGTAATGAGATTGAAACCATCAAGACACATAATATCGACAGATAACACTAGGTAAGTTTTTTTTTTTTTCGAAATAGGACCAATCAAGGTTTCACCATATTGTTATGTGATTTTAAGACACTTTTCTGGTGGTATGCAGTCTTATTCCATAAAGAAAAATCAGATTGATAACACAGGCGTGCACTGTTGAATGATTTGAATCAAGTTCTTAATCATACAGTTCGTGATGTAAGTATTTGGTCAATGATACACTGTGTAAGTGTGTGATATGGTTAACCCGAAGTCAAATCATTCATCAGCACGATCCTGTCTGATTAGGATAATACGCTCCGTGTAAAGCGATTTTCTCATTATGCAAGTAAATAAGGACCCTTCTAATCACACGCACAATAATAAGATAATAAGTATACAGACAGGGTGATCTAAGTTCACTGCAGTCGTTCCTAACTTTCAGGATGCCTTGTACCCACTCCATATTCCCTACACCCCTTGTCCATAATCCTTACCCTACTTTAACTCATAATTATGTTCATATACTGGACATGACCTTAAAATACTAGTATTACGAATTTTCTTATTAAATACATGTAGAATTAATAGTCATATCGAAGTGAGCTCATAACAAAAATCCATATCCACGTCCAATATATTAACACGACTTATTACGTAATCACCGAGGGACAAAAATAGAATTAGAAATTACGTCATCAGCTGGCGCTGAATAGTCAACTGGAAGATTATGTCATGACTTGCACTTCTATTTATAGTGTATTAGTGTATATTGTTAAAATACATGTTCACGTCGTATGTAAAGAGCATTAAAGTAATATACTTACTTAGGAAAATATGATTAATTACCGAAAGCTATATTCGAGTGCATTTTTTTTTAAATTATAGAATAATAATTTACCAGTTTATTACATGAAAAGTTATTTTCAGTACAGATGGAATAAATAATCTGTCAAAAATGCCTTATATAAAGAATTGATAAAGTTGTTTATAGTACAAAATTGTAATTCTATCATAGTTTTTTGATAAAAACTCATTCAGGAAATTTTTCAAGAATCACAACATAGCAGTGCAGTGCGCTTTCATCTACATGTATATATATCGAACTGATCTTTCATCATTATTTTTCAATATCAAAGGGTATGTGCATATGTTTTGAGGGTTTTTTTTGGGTTTTTTTTTTTTTGGGGGGGGGGGGTTGTCTCCTCCTTTGTTTGTGTCTCCCATCCTTTCCCTCCCTTCCTATCCCCGCGCCATATAGACTCAGATTATTGTCCCTTCGTCCAATAATAACAAAAGTTCAATTATTCGCCAATCGTTATTAATCATAGAAGATTAAGGATATGTGTATAAAAGTCACTATGGAAAACTGTCTTTGCCTAAAAATCACAAAATATAAATCAAAAAATTTAGGTTAAGGTTATAGGTACTTCTAAAAAACCTGCAACAAAGATATTTTTTTCCACTCTTTCGTAAAATGTTTTTTAAAAAACCCTGTACGCACGTACTTCTTCTCGATCAGTATGTTAATGTATTCCATATTTTGACCAGATTTTTACCTTGGTGCATATTATGACTAAGGATCTGTATTGCTCTGGATCTCATTTTAACTCATCGTTATTCTTATACATTTCGTTTAAACCATTCGATAAAATAGACATGCATGTACGTTGAAAAAATGTTCCCTAAATAAAGAAGGAAAAGATATCGACGAACCTATAATATAAAGACTTTTGAATTTAAATTCTAAATCTTTTCATTTTCTTCTCTTTATGTCATGAATATGATTGAGGTCATTAAAGTTGACTTATTTTCATAGCGACATTGAAATGAGACTTTATTTATCATTATAGAAAGTCAATATAAGAAAAGCATCGAGAGCTATTCAATATTGAAAGAAGAAAGATTCGAAGATATTTGGTATCATGAATACTTAAAAGAGAGCCTATTTGGTTAAGCCAGTAATCGTTGATTTTGTTTTGATCACTTTGCTTTCCTCACAAAAAGACCCTTCAAACATTCAACGTAAAAATAGGTAAGAGGTCACTGAAATCAGCTTGATCATAATTATCTTGACAATATTGAAGTTTCCTCATTAAAAAACCCCAAACCAAAGCACCTCAACCCCCCCCCCCCCAAAAACCCCCCAAAAAACAAAAACGCACCAGTGACGTAGATGCAGCCATTAAGGACATCGGCCGTGTGACGACATCTAGCGACGTTCATCTTCGCCCTCTCGGTCCATTTTGCACTTCCGGGGTCATAGCGCCATGTGTGATCCCTGTGCTCACCAGTTTCCCAGTCTTTTCCTCCAATTATGTACAAATACCCATCCAGTTCCAATGCTTTGAAATGCACCAAATTTCTCAATTTTCCGAACCGCATCACGTTGCATTTTGGGAAGAGTCTATTGTTCATCCAGGGGTCAATCATAAAGTAAAACACTTTGGAACTGCCAATGCTCTTATTAAACATGAAAACGAAGTCAAAGGCTTTCATGTCAAGATGAGAATCGTCCGAACTTCTCGGGTATGCTTCTTTAAAACTTTTGCCGGCCATTTTTAAGATTTTTTTAAAAAGAATTCACATCCACTGACTTTGAAAAAACTATCGTTTATTTCTACACGTTGCAATGGTGTCCTTGAAATATATTTTTCTTTGGATGTTACTCAACGCTTATAAAAGACTTTATTAATAAACGAATCTCAATTCCTACACTAAATCAGTTCATATCCGTATATGCCCTTAACGTTCCAAGCAGTTTCATTGCTAAGACAAACTTTAATTTATTCAGGAGCTTTAAAAAACAGCTTTAATCTACACATAATCTCTGTACCGAATTAATCTGTCGATTTTTACTTTTGACGAGGTATATACGGCTATTAATCGCCCCACTTAATATATTGCAAACACATAATGAGTATATGTGATAAAATGTTGCAGAATTAAATGCCTCTAATTTCAATTGAGTAAAGCAGAGCTAAGGATTGTTGTATGTGACTTTCACAAATTTCACCTGTTGCTGACCCCAGTTATAAGATTATGTCTTAATTAATATCGTAATTATACATGTTGGAGACAAAAAAGAGAATTCGTAAGTTAAGTACATGTAGGTCCTATACATGTATATACTAGTAGTTAGTAACTATAAATATGCAATGAATAATTCAGTTCTGCATGAATTGTGAATCACATGTTTTATTGACTATAGTCGTGAATAGTGATTAATTGAAAACAGCGTATACAATTAATTTACATACTAGTATACAGTGAAATTTGTAGCGATGTAATATTGTGAATTTTGTATTTACACCCACCCAGTAAATTCAAAATTCATAATATGACGGCAGGATTAAGATATTTTAAAAAATGGATACACATTTGCCATGCAATGCATATTACATAGCCTACATAAACTGTAATATGAATATACATTAAACGCTGATTTCATAATTTGATTTAATTTCGTTTACCATAAAATAAAAATATAGTATTCAATTGTAATGAGTAACAATCTACACACCTATAATTTATAACATAAATAACATATACATGTATAAATATAACAACACAAAATTAAGTAGCGCTTCTTGAATTTTTAGATTTGAAATTGTAATTGTTTATAGAATTAAATGATATTATCTAACACTGAAATATTAATACGAAAAATGTAGGTGTGTGATAACACGACTCTTGGGGTGTTTCTGTAGGTGGTGACTTCTTGTCCTTCAAGAATATCCGCCATATTCTCTCTTTGAACATTTTGGCTCCGATTAACCAACAAAATTTATATCGACTACCGGATGTCCTAAATATATTTAGATGTGTTTCGCGTCACCTAGCGAAAGTAACGATACAATTCGCCAGAAAAAAGCTTCATGCTCAGTTTAGTATATAAAGAATCTTTCTAATAAGCTTTATACTACAGTACCCAAGAATATAATAATTCAAAATATAATTCACACTAACCTTGGCCATAACTGCATACTAAAGTGTGACTTATTTAAATATGATATTGTTGAAAGTCCTTTATGGTCATGTGAAAAGGTTGAAGTCACATATCATTATTTTTTCTCATGTACTAAATATGCTGAAGCCAGAGACGAGTTATTCAATAATGTTTGTAGCATAAGCGATTTAAATATTGTTAATACACATACTTTGCTTTGGGGAAAACTTAGTAATACTGTAAATGAACACTTGTTTTCCCTAGTTCACATTTTTATTAAAAAATCCAAAATTTTGATTGCGTATTTACATATGTATCAAAATGTGCCAATAGAAACCTTACCTTGTTGTATGTAAATAATTTTGAATCTTTATATCTATATATACATGTACGACATTTTATTTTCATGTGAAAAATATTGTAGGGAGAGGTCTACATAAGTTATAGAACTTGTGCCCAATCCCATTGTAATTATACTACAATAAAATATGTTCAAACCAAACAAACCCAAGAACCAGAAGAATTATAACATATATGCATGCGCGGATCCAGACATTTTTTTCGGGGGGGGGGGGTGTCCGAGGAATATTCGATTTTGCCGCGGGGGGTGTTGGGTGTTTCCGAGGCATATTTTCGTCAATTTTACTATGAAAAGTTAAGAAATCTGAATTTTCCAGGGGGAGTCCGGAACCCCCGACCCCCCCCCCCCCCCCCCCCCCCCCCCCCCCCGATGCACGCATGATATGTTTAGTGTACTTTTCTTCTAAACAGAAAAGAGACAAATTGCACCAGTGACCACTGATTCAAATTCGTCTGCTAGGTCTATCAATGCCACATAATTTCAGATATATATGTTATAGTTATTGAACAATTATTTTGGGTGTCACGAAATATTCTGATGGATCGTGACGAGTTCGCGCTAGCGAATGGGTTCACACCCATCAGATCATCACTTAATACCCAAAATATAACTTTTCAATAAGGAACTTGTATCATGTCAATCATTGGTCACGACGCATTGTTTTAGCTCCACCCAAATGAGCACACGTGTACGCGCCAGTCATTTCGGTAGCTGCACTTTACGGGTCTGTAGCTCCCGATCTGAAAAAATTCGGATGGACGACCTGGGAGCTACAGTTCCTTACGGGTTAAAAAGTTGCAATTTACGGCGCACAAAAACTAGCGAATTTTTTCAGACCTGAAGCTATCATTTCAGTTGCCCGATGCAACGAATTGGACATTGGCGATTTTTCTGCGTTCGACGTCATCGATAACTTTACTTTGTCTCAAGTCTGCGATCCAATGGGAAAAGAAAAAGCCGTGTTTGGAGGATATGATAAACTTACTATGTCACAGACAATGTATGCAAGGAGAAAGTTATGCGGACTCTGGACCGTGGCTTGAGACGACGATGGGAGATATGCTCGTACATACTAAAACTGTTATATTTGTATCTTCAACAGATGATAAGCAACAATACGCATGTGTATACATATGTACAATATTTATATTTTTGGTCAATATTCGCGAGTTTGTAGATTCGCGGCAAAAAGTACACACAGCCTTCGCGATTTTTTTAACGTTTTAGGTTTCTTCATATATCCCTAAATATCTACATAATCATACATGTGAAGGTATAGAAATATCTAAGTTCGGATTTGGCATATCTAATGCTCATCTTTTCCTTATCTTTTCCTTATGCAAGTTAATTTTGCGCGATCAATACAAAAAACTTTTCCTTAAGGAAATTAGATGTATGTACTTGCAAATATGCTGTTTCCCGCTTGAGGTTTTGAATTAGCTTAGCTCGAACGGTTTATACTGCATGCATTTGTAAGCCAGAAGATCTTATTTCATATCCCTGCAAATTGAATATCTGTCTTTGTTACATCTATATAATTTTTGATGATTTTATTTGATATTTTTTAATTAGAAATAAATCTTAAAATTATTTTATGAATGTTCAAATTGCCGTTTTCTTTTGAAATCTGTACAAAATCATGCATTTGCTCACATTTTAATAATATTATAAAGAAAAATTGTAAAATTCTTATGATTTCTCTATAAAAGATCATCAATTTCTTAATTCATTTGACTTCTGATAAAAAATGTACCCTTCATGAGCGGATCCGGAAATTTTTCCACGGGGGGGGGGGTGGGGGGTTCCGAGAGATATTCTTGTTTGCCGGGGGTCCGAGGCCTATTTTCGGTAACTTAACGGAGTGGATTTAACATGTTTGAATTTTCAAGGGAGGTCCGAATCTTCCCCCACCCCTCTTGATCTGCGCATGCCCCTTGTCTGTCAATTTTTCGTGTATCGCAAACCAAATTTAGAGTTATCGGTCCTTACGCATACACTGTATATTCTCTTGTCATTAGCTAAGTTATTTGATAATCGATATGGATAAATTTTTGTGACATCGATTTAGGTTGTTTTATGCAATTCTGTGCGCGAGTTTCCTTTGACTCACAGTCTCACTTCAAATCTAAAGAATATGGGTATTTGAAATTGTTTTAAAAATGTCCCCTCTGCAATACATATACTCATTCTAATGAAAGCATCGAGGAACCAGAATTTATATTCTATTTATAACATTTATGACCCAATAAATTGTTTAAACTTACCCAAGCCAATATATAAAAATGTTTAAAAAAAGTTTTCCGGAAGATTAAAGCTGTTATATTTGAACATTTTGAACTTCCTAAAATTTAATTAAAATATTTTTGAAAACGAAAAGAAGACCTATAGAGGAAATTGGTGCAATGATACGGCTTAACCCAATGTCGTTGTTTTTGGTGTGTTTGTATGTATTTTAGAAGAATGTTGGAAATCTTTTACATTTTGTGTCAAACGCAACATTTTATAATGTTCATGAGAACGAAAAATAAATCCTAGTTACACGTAGTTCTGTAATATTATGTAAATTCATCACAGCCGCAATAATAATTCACTATTAGCGCACCATGCTAATATTCTTTTTCCCACACTCTATTTCATGCATGATTTTTTTTTTTCACATAATCATGTAAAAATGTGTAAATAAAAATCACATAAATGTTGAAAGATATAAAAGTATACTAAAAGACAAAGAAGGGGAGAAATTTTCTTGCTTTTACAAAGTTGATTTATCTCATGTTTGATTGAGCCATGTTACATGTGTACATAGTTATCTTTTCTTTGTAGTTGTGCATGTCTCCAGGGGTTCCTTACGCATGTTCGATGAATTAATTAGATGGACAGGTACTGAATAGTTAAGTAGAATAACTTTTAAACACTGTAAAACATATCTGATCTACAATGTAGCAATAATATATCAATCATTTTATCTCTATCTGTTATCTTTCTGATCGACTTTGTTATTTGTGCATTGATCGTGCCGAATTAAAAAAAAAGACATGCAGTCTAGTTAACTGATTTAAAAACAAGTCCTCGGGTTTTAATTTTTTTAATATATAAACTTGTATATTTCAAACCTCTAATATCTTTTTTTACTAAAGTAAATCGATAAGGGTTGAGTTCGAATGAAAATATTAGGTGGGGGTGAGGGTATTTGCTATTTATAACACAGAATATACTTAAGTTGTAAAATAGAATTTCCTGAACGATCTTGCCGTTCTATTTCTTTAGAGGAGTGAAGATGGGACTTTGTTTTTAAATTATATTCCATAAGATAAAATTATTATAAGTTTTTTACAATGCAGATAACCAACACTTGCTTAGACTATACATAATTTAGTGACTTAAGAAGTACAATTGATACCAATCTTTCAAATATTTAACAAAAAGGATACATTTTCCTCCTAAGTGCTTATTTCTTTAGTGTTTGTTATTTTTTTTTAATAAGATAACATTTTCATAGGTTTTGCAATCAAGAAAAAAAAACGCAACACTTGCCAATACATAATAAGTACACATAACACTGATCTTTCAAATATTGCGATGTACAGATTTATTTTCTAAATTGCTTGTTTCTTTGTAGTACGAGCTTATTGAATAACTTTAAAGACGCATAGTCTCTGGGAGTAGTAAAATTTAGTATATACTTGTCGCTTACTTCATTTACAAAATACTGAAAAAACCCAAAATATGTTACTCATCTTATACTCTAGTATTCCCAATGACAGAAACAAAAATTGAATCTTTATATTACTGTATCACGGAAAAAGAAAGCAGGCGTAAAAAATTAGATTTCTAGTATATCGTGAAAGACACTTATAAAAATTGTTATAAATTTAGTGAAAGCACTTTAAATGAATATAGAATGTCTCTATTAGATAATATCTTGGACTTCCAAGTTTTCGATTACTCAAGAATAATACATATTGATATGCACTCTAGAACCCGCCTACAATCATGATATAAAAAAAACTAAAAAAAAAACATCTTCTCATGCCATTCATGGAAAAAAAAAACAAGGAAGAGAAACTATTTGGGAATTACAAGTATAATTGCCATTTTCATTTAAAATTTTACATTCACTTTTAGTCATAAGCACTTCCTATATAATGCGCATGGTACTTCCATCCCCTGACATCCGGAATATGAATGAAATATACAAGCGCGTCGAGGCAATAAGGAAGGAAGTGTTTATTTCACGTTGTTTACAAGTACATGTGCAAGTAATTAATCTTGATCAAATTACGTATAGCAAGTGTCAATGTACGTTAATTTTCTTTCTGTACAGATGACCCCTGTTCCGTAAATGTTGGTAAAGGCAGACAGAAAATAAAAAAAAAAGATAAAGGTCCTATTATGCTTATTTTGAAAACTATATTAAAATTCTTAAGTAGTGTTATTTATACATGCAAAAATTCAAAATATTTTTCGTTATGCAACTAAAAAAAATTTAAGTGATAAAAAAAAAGTTAATGGAAATTTTGTCAGATGATGTCAAAACATATTTTGAAGATAAAAAAAAAGAAAAAAAAGAAAGGGGTTGTTGTTTTTAAAGTGCATTTAGAATGCTATTAATTAAATCTCTCTTAAAAACTTAGGTCATATTGAAACATACGTCGCCAAGGCTAATGTATAGTGGATATATGTCTTCTAAGCGCCCACTTCACAACGGCACAGGGATGCTGAAAAATTAGATAAATTGGAGAGCATCGCCCTGGCATAATCCGTGACTCATGTCCATGGGCTGAAGATCTCATTAAATCACGGATAACACTAAACACATAGGGCCTTTCAGCAATTCAAGCTTTGGATTATACGACCCAGATGTATTCAACAAATGTTTGAATTTTTATGATTCATTGTAATAATTAACTTCGGACCGCGATGACCACGCATAAATAATGGGCATTATGTATTTGCACAATGACCATTATGGATCAATGCGCTGGCATAGCTAAGGGGAGCGTGTAATTTTGGTTCATTACAGCGTGCGGTTGTAATGAGGCATGGTTCTATACTTCGCTATTACGATATCACATATCTTCATTATGAATTGATAATATATCGAGTTACATGGACAAATGTGAACTATGTAATTGGATTTATTTGATCTCTTCTTCTTTGTCTGAATATTCTACTTACATTATATATGACAGATTCAGTGTATGAATAAAAAAGATTAACATATGTTGTATAAAAAACTTTGAAACTGTGGAGTATTTGGTCGCAGGGTTTTCACCCCCTCTTTTATTCTCAAAAAAGTCTAAATATTAAGTCATATTAATAGAACTATTATAATATAATAATTTGCTGTACTGCCCAAAGTTGTATTTTCTGATAAGACATATGGTTTAATAGAGACAATCGTTTTCAATGTATAGTAGTTTTCTTTCAACGTTTAACTTCTTAATATATGTATGTCTTGGTAAATCTCGCAAATAGTGTTCGCACCTTTGAAATACGCCTAAAATGTAAATTGCTCCATCCTCAATTCAATTCATAGCTTATATCACATCATCGGAATTTTTCGACTTCCGTTTCATAAATTGCATACTTTCAGACCATTTGATGAAATCTCAACATTGTTTCAGTTTCTCTCATACTTATCAAAATCTTCACAATGATGTACTTTAAATTATTTATTTACGTATATATAAAATGTGTCTGAACTATTCACATTTTTTCCTCTAAAAACCATTATACATAATCTTTACGAGAAGAAAACCCCTTGGGTGAAATGTTTAACAAGAGGAGCGAAAGAAAAAAAGCTCATCATATACAATGAATGAATCACCTCGTGAATCCTTTGATCAAAAGTATGTCAGTTATGTCAGATCGAAGAGTTATGATGATTGAAACATTGCTGCCAGTGACATTCAATATATATTGATTTATAAACAATAAACACATGTGTCGTATTTTTATTGGATTTATTACATATTTCAATTGTCATTCTATTCAAATCATTGTCATCTCTCTCTCTCTCTCTCTCTCTCTCTCTCTCTCTCTCTCTCAATCGATCTCGAAATTATAATTGAGAATTGAGTGCATGTTTTTATTAAAAAAAAAAAGCAATGAACATCCATATTATGTTTAAGTGACTGAAAACACTCTAAACCAATTTATGAAACTAAATAGTTTTTGTTATGTATTCAACATGATTAAATTGAAAAATGATACACGTTTTCGCAATTTCTGATGGGTTCGCATTTTTTAAAAATTCAAATAATTTTCATTTGATCATTTACATATAACCAGCGCTTCATTTTCAATGAATCATCAGCAAAAAAATGTTTAACAATAATCAATGTAACAACTTTATTTTTTAAAAAGTTGATTTTTTGTACTGCTGTACAATAGGACCCCCCCCCCCCTAAAAAAAAATAACAAAACAAAACAAAAAAACTTTAACAGAAAATGACGACTGTACAGTAATAAAAAATGTGCATGTAGGCTAATTGACATAATGGAATGTAAATGTGTCAAAACGGCTAACTATTAAAATGAAATTCAAGTACAGGTTAAAATAATAAAACAGGTTGATAACATTCTAAGGGCGTTAGACTTATTCGTCAGCTAGACCACCTCCTATAAAAATTACAACAACAATATCTGAGGGCATTACTAATACCGTTATATGTAAACGACATTACATTTTCGTGAATCATGTTAATAGATGCATATATAGTGAGTTTATAAATTGTTGATTTTCTAGAATCATTAATTACAAACAACTTTCCCTTTTTTACTCATAAAATCATGACTATACATGTATATGACTCTCTCTCTCTCTCTCTCTCTCTCTCTCTCTCTCTCTCCTGGAATGGAAATCGCAATTATTTGCTGATTTTTTTTTCAGTAGGTCAATAACTGCGCATAAATACAATTTTTACAAATATTATCTACAATTCGACATTTTTCTTCTGAATCAGGCCGCCCCGGTTGAAAGTATATTAATTCAAGAAGAAGGGTAAAAAAAAAAAAAACCCACTGAGCGTTATCATTTTATAAAACTACCTGTTTCTTACTCCAAACACATGTCGGTATCTAATCTCTCTCTCTCTCTCTTTTTATGAAATCGCTTTCTACATACTATCTCTCTTCGTATGCAATGATAAGACTGCTATTTTCTACCGTCAGATCGCGTGCGCCTACGTCATCTAGCGGCGAGGTGCCCCAGCACGATTTGATAAACAAGACATCAAAAAATCGCATGTGCATCAAGGCTCATCGCTTCGCCAACCTGTAGTTTGATGGAAAGATTTGTAGAAATTTATTGAATTTTTTAATAGAGCAAATCGGAGAGAAATGTGCCAAATAAATTTCCTTTTTTTAATCTTATACAGAACATCATACAAGAGTTACTTTCAAAAAAGCTTTTTATCATAAATTAAAGATATCATAAAGCTACATTCTAGATACCGTTCAAAATATTCAAGCTTTAGATTTGTTATTCATTTCACTACATATTCATGTTGAGAAAAAAATGATGCAATTGTTTCATTGGCAACAGTTCTGCAGCTATTAAATAACATTTTGTTACAAAATAATACTAAAATATCATTTCTGAGCCTGGAGCAGAACAAAATGTAGATTTCATAATGTATTGAAATCAATTCGTTTGCTTTATCGTTGTCTTTGAATCAAATATGTAATTATACAGTCTTACAACATTTTGGAGGGAGAGGGGTAAAACAATGCACACTTTAAGGCAAACTTTCTGGTATATGCACAATTTCTTATTATAACCCCCCCCCCCAAAAAAAAAAACATGAATCAGAAATACGCAACCTTTAGATGCACATATACACAAGCATTGTCCATCCTCTTATAATGACCTCAAACCAACCTTCTGTCTGCAGCTTATATATTTTCATTGAGTTTACGCCCATTTCTGTTATAAACACTTACTAGTAAGCTTATTCGTAAAACAAACAAAATCCTATTCATTTTACAATCGTTTAACCGTTTTCTCCCATGATTTTCTCCCATGAATCATATAGCTGTTCAATTTTGGATAATTTTTACGAGAAAGTTGAAATTAAACGAGATTTTCCAGGACTATTTTCGACTCTTTTTCTAATCTTTCATTCATAAAGTATCAGATATAACTCTTGGCAGGCGTCCAAACTGAATATAGCATCACTAAAACTCAAATGATTCATCATTTACTCTAAATACATCAAAACCGCTTCATCCTTGAGAATGAAAAATGTCTGCGAGTTATAAAATGGAGACGTACATTCATTTCTTATTTATTTGAGTAAAAAATCTTTTGCTGGCATCTAGCAACAAAAAACATCGTTCAATTAATAACAACCAAATTTCTCAAAATGGATTTCGTTTTAACCGTTGGCGATTTTCAAGTAGAAATCATTGATTAATATATTCTACTTTACAATATTTATCAAGAGATGCGACTATAGTATTTTAGTTTTGTAATGGGTGGACACTCATACCAACAACAACGACCATTCACATTGATATGAAACCAGTTATATAAACAGAATTAAACATTAATGAAGACAAACCATCTAATGAAATCTACCCCCCCCCCCAAAAAAAAAGACAACACCCCCATCATTTTTCAATTCAAGCCTCTCTCTCTCTCTCTCTCTCTCTCTCTCTCTCTCTCTCTCTCTCTCCAATATAATTGATAAAATCAATTTTAACATATACCATATGCCACGAATGACATAATCAATTAAAATGCATATTTGAGCGATCCCATGTGCAAATGTAATTACAATTTTCTGTGACAAACACTCCCTTTTATCGCAAAATGTTCATGATAGCTGCGACATACACGTCTATTTACAATGAGTCAATTCAGCATGTGTTTAGTATGAATATGTATATTTAAATTAATACTAACTTAAACTAACCTGAGATTAATCATAATTTGTCGATTCGAAAGTGCACTGTTCAAGTCCATTTAAGTCAAGGAATAAATTTATATATTTGTTTAATTTTCAATGAGTGAACATGTATTGTTAAAAATGGGGTTTGAAATATTGTTTTTTGAAATAACATGCATTTTGCATTTTAAGCAGTTTATCCCCCATTTCCATTTTATGAACTTTTTCTAAATCTGAATTTCTCCATGACATAAATTGACCACCCCCCCCCCCCGCCCCCCATGAACTCCTCATAATTAAACTTTATCGATTGGTATAAACCAAGTATGTATAAATTATTACAATTATTGTCAACTGAAAATACTACGGAATTAAGTAATTTAGGAAAATATCTTCAGAAAGCAGAAACACTCAGAAATTTGTCTGTAATAGATAAGTAGTTAATACTTTGATGCATTTAATACGTATATTGCTACATGTTATGTCTTACATTGTATATATATATTATGTATTCTTTGTATCTGATGAGCCATTTGGCTTAAGGAATAAATAAATAAATAAATAAATAAATCGATAGCCAATTCATATTTCGATAAGAACATGTCGGTTAATTACTAGTAATGAGTCTTCTTTTAGTTCAAAAATGATAACGTAATTTATCAATCTTAAAATCTTAAGGATTTTGCAATTTCAGTGACAAAGATAGATCCTATTGCAATCCGGATCCAGAATAATTTGCCTTGATTTTGTGTGCAACCAACTCTTCGTTTAGAAGTGTGCATCATATAATATATATCGGTACCGCTTTTATCACTGTGGGTTTTTTTTTTACATATCCATGAAGCGTTACGTTGTTGAATATTGTTATTTTGAAATGAAATACATGTAGTCTCACGCGTAAAGCTATTTTAAAACACCCAAAAAAAAATTATAGGAAAATGAATCAATTAACGCATACATTTATGGAATTGAGCGATAAATTTATTCTTGTATGTTTTGTTTGTTTGTTACTTCTTTTTAGGGGGGGGGGGGGGGGGGGGGGGGGGGAGTTCCTTCAATTTTCCCTATATACTTTACCTTTGAATAATTAATAATCAACCTCTGTTTTCTGATATTTGTGATACTCTGGTTATCTTAAAAAGAAGGTTATTAAAGTTTTTCCTGTAAGATGAGAATTTTTAACTGCATGCTCTAATTAAAATTTGAAACTAAGAGTGCTCTATATTAATTACTTTAACATGGGAGGGGGGAGGGGGGGTCCCAGTGGAGTTGTTTTTACCATTGTCAAAACCATCGCTGTCATAATTTCATGATTCAGAATTTCTAATTAAATCAATGATACCGAACTTCCAGCTAGCTTACTAATGCCATTCAAAATGTCAGATCAGAACCTCTCCGTACTTTTGTCGTGACGTAATTTTGGGTCGCCCTGGTATACGTTATACTTATATCAATATCAGAAAATTATTGTTTATGACAAATGCAGATTATTCATCGCTTTTTGAAAGATAAACCTCCCGAAATTGATAGAACCTTCATTACGTGTTTTATCAACACGGCACGATGTCTCGGTTTCCATTTTTTTCCCATTTCCTCACCCTTGGCTCAGCAAGATTTGCAACAAAAGTGCAGATGCATTCTTGCAACAAACTCAATGTGCAAGATATCTTTTTGTATGAATGTGTGTCTGAAAATTGTTCAACTTAAAAAATTATGAATTGAAAAAAAGGAAAAGATATTGTGTTGTTTTATCGAAAAGAATATACATTCAAAGCTTGTACTTCTCAATACATGTACTATGGTTTATAGAGAATGGGGAGTCAAAGGGGGAGAGAAAATAAAACATGAGAGAGAGAGAGAGAGAGAGAGAGAGAGATTGACGTAATAAAAAAAAAATTACAGGGCTACAAAAAATTTGTAAAAGTTGCTCAAAGCGTTGTTTGTTAAGCCACCATCAACATGAGTCGAACGCTTCAAAACCAGAACCGTGCATGCGGTTTTTGCGGTGAGCCTCAAAATCGATTGATGAATTTCATGCCTCGGTTACATTAATTTCTTGTTGCCCATGGCCAGTCGTTTCCACGGGTATATGAATCAGGCCGGGGTGTGGGACGCGTTTGATCTGGTGATAGTGGTCTTAGACTGAGTAACGATAACGTGCGTTTGATTTAGCGGTAATCGTGGATTCATCATGAATCGTATTGTATATCGCACCCCTTTTTTGGAAAACAGGATATGGATTCATCTTTGACATGAACTTATATAATCTCTATCAATATCTACTGTTTGTAAATATACTTGAAGGTGGAATTTTGCAATACGTTTTATTTTGCAAAATGCAGTGACTTATGTGGTTTTTATGTTACGTTAGATATAAATTGTTAAGGATAGTTTTATATTATTAGAGATAATGTAACATGTATATATACTGTGTCTAATTCACAAAGAAGTGGGCATACCGTTTACAATATTTTACTCCTAACATTTCCTTATTAAGATCGTTTAATTTCTCTTGGCAAGGAAATTTTCTACCATTATATAGCCATGAACTCTAAACCCCAAACATTTATATAATTATATATTCAAATTTTATAAAGGTTTGATTTGTCATAGCGGGACTTTTTCAAGGCGGAAGGTTGTATATTTCGATCCTGGTTTCTGATAATCTTACTTCCTGCCCACTTCGAGTTTACTTCCGTGTCATTGATCAGGAAATCGACAAGATCGGAGTATCTAAACGTGTACATTTCTCAGAATACAACCATTATTGTGTCTATTTCTATCATTGCACTTCGTTTTCTCAAATTCGGATGAAATTTGTCAAATTCATAGATATCTGTGGTATATGAAACTATATATCAACCATGCATGGTAAACTATATAATATCTTTATAATATCATGTGCAATATGTTACCTATAAATATCCGCGCGATAGAGTAAGTAAATTTTGTACTGATCAAGAGTAGACACAATGAGTTGTCACAGTTTGTATGTCACAATGCGAAAAATAAAAATAATGTATATATATAAATTATGCGAGTGTCTCTGTAATGTTAAAACAAGTTCCCTTACCCCCCCCCCCCCCCACCTTGCAGCTAATTACAAACTACAAACATATCTTGTATATCTTTATCAATTAAAATTGTGTTTTTGGCGCATTCTTATCTATAAAAACTGGACAATCGCATACTATACATTCATGTTTTAACCGACTCTGACTGGTATACCGAGGAGAGATATTCTATAAGATATGCAGCTCATTGGCAATCTAGCTTGTTCTTGTCTGGTTCGGTTTAACTGTGTCCCATTGCAACATAAAGGTGAAAAAGTTTGGTCACGTGGAACATATTATCTCTCTCTCTCTCTCTCTCTCTCTCTCTCTCTCTCTCTCGTACCTGCCAACCCATGCAATGGCGTCTTAAACGAACAGGAAAAGTAATGATTAAGCGAAAATGATATAAACAAAATGAATTACATCATACGGTTCACCTCATTTTTATCGTCGATAAGAAAAGAATAAAAAACAGGTAAAAATCTAGTCCCCTTTACGTCACACTTTGTTTACAATCTTTTATGCTAACGCGATGACAAATTTTCTCGAGAAAGGTAGCCTTGACCTTTCCCCCATTCACGTTTTATCTATGTGTTTACCTATCGTCTGCAAATAAAGCTCAGGGAAATTTACAGGTGAAAACATTGTTATAAAAGCACCTGTTCTCACTTTTTGCCAGTTTTGTTGATTTCTCTTAACCTAGTGCAGTGACTTTCAAACGGGAAAGTTATCTAATCTAACTTGTAGGTAATGCACGTATTTGTCTTATATTCGAATAAAATGAGTAAATTTCACGAGACATTTTGTTTGATATATTTGGCAATAAATAATACGAATGCAGGTATAAGAAGACAAAAAAATAAATACGCACTATATAAAATGACACTTTACATTGCCTATTTGATGAAATTCGTGTAACTGAAAAATATAGTTTTTCGTTGTTTTATCGCGATCATCTTTGAATTATTCTTGCAATACTTGCTTAGATATCAGAATAAAAGTTAAATTGAATATTTCAACAATTTTAAACCATTTTAAAATAGCGAGTATTTATCGTCATTTTACAAAAAAATACTTTTATTTAGGAAAGAACAAAGGTTATAAGTCGATGCATCAATTAGAAAAAGCACAGAATGACAGACGGACACACAGACAGATAGGCCCACACAACAGAGAGAAACAAATAGAAGTAATCCGACACTAAGAAACATGCAGGTATTAAAACCTATTCAAGAGGATTAGAACTATTTATAACATTTTTTTCTCTATATTTAGAATTTCATTTCGTCAATTTAAAGGATTATTGATATATTAAACAAAAGATGAACTGATTTTAGTTTGATAAGCTTACTTTGGAAGACGTTCAAAATATTTTGTCTGCATTGTTTACCAAATGTCTGTAAAATCTTGCATTGAACACGCAAAGGACATCTATAAATCTGTGACCCCAAACATGAACATGTACTTGTTAAATTGTTCATGCTTAGTAACACACATGAAAAACATGCAGTAAATATGTTGAATCACACATCACTCGAACCCACATTTGTATGAGGGGGGGGGGGGTGGCTGGTTCACAAGCCAAGCATTTTAAAATTTTCATTCTATGAAACATTTAACAAAATGCACTTTAAAAAACACCTTTAAACAATCAATTTACATTGTCAACATCTGGTTGGGTTCTAGTAGCAGGAGACGAGTATATAGTAATCGTGAGATTTTTCGATTAGGTCATAGTTTATAAGTGAACATGCACATGTATTATTGAAATCGCGACGTCCTTAAATGTACAAAAACCCAATGTCGTACACTACATGTACAAATCGATTTTGTAAGTATAGTCCAATACATTTCATCAATGACTATTTTAATATTTAATCGTACAATTGCTGAAAATTATATAAGTAATAAGGAATTATTTTTTGAATATTATGAGGGGATCAAATACGGTCGGGCGTCTATCATAAAGCCCTTCGGGCTTTATTGGATTTGATCACTCCCGACCGTATTTGATCCCCTCATAATACTCAAAGAATGATATTAATACGAGTAATGCTTTTGATTTTGTTCTAATTTATTTGTAAGTGTGTTTACAAACACAAGCAATTTGGTCTTCACACTTACAGGAAAAATTCAAGTATGTCCGAATGAACTTTTCAAGACCCCCAACATGAGTCGACAGAAATCGTATGATTTTATGTTGTAAGAGTAAGGCCATTGCTTGCAATATTTTAATGTAATAGGATGTGATCTGATATAATTGTTTCATACAAGATGTACATGTAATATGGACAATAGTGCACTATAATATCCTGGATAATGTCTTGTTTAGGAATCAATAGGGTTTCCGTTTGCCTAGCTACATGTAGCTAGTGTAAAGTTTACTTGTACAAAAGAAAGTTTATGATATTTACTGCGTCTTTTTGCACGATCCCGTGAGAGAGAGAGAGAGAGAGAGAGAGAGCATTAATGATAACATTCATTTCTTATAACATCTTTAAAAAACATGCGTAACGAAAGATAGGCGATCTTACAAAACTTAGATGATTTTTAAAGCAATCTTAAGCAAACCGTCTATCTCAGTTCCTGGAGAAAACGGGCGTTTATATTTTAAATAAATGATTCATTTTCCTTGACATCTAGACCCCCCTCCCTTCCGCAATTCCCTCAGTTCAGAATAGAAAGGCCGGTTGGTTGATGACAGTGTTGATCTTAGTCTGATTAATTAATTTATCAACATCGACGACAATTTCAACTGACATGTTGGCATCTGGCTGTGATGTCCAGTCTGTTGTGTTATATCGTATAATAATTTGTCAACTTCTTTCTCTCTCTCCTATCTTATCTCTCTTTCTCTCTCTCTCTCTCTCTCTCTCTCTCTCTCTCTCTCTCTCTCTCTTTCTCTTTCCATAGAAGAAGAAGAAGAAGAAGAAGAAGAAGAAGAAAGATGTTTCAAACGAGAGAGAGAGAGAGAGAGAGAGAGAGAGAGAGAGAGAAGAGATGTTAATTATTTTTGTTTGAAAAAGTTTTCTCATGTAAGTGTACAATTGATTCTATATTTTTTATTTAAATACAAATACCCTTGTTAGACGCATCAAACTTTTGTGAGACGAAAGAAAGAAAATTGACAAAGCAGGCCAAAAAAAAACCCCCAAAAAACTTTAAATGCAGGGAAATAGATTTTAATTTAATGATTTCTTATGTTTAAAAAAAACAACATGTAAATCAAAAAATGTAAAGTTAATTCGTCAAAAATGCATTGACCATTTTTGCTACAGTTTTGATTACCTGATTAACAGTGCATGATTCATTCGACGTATAAGTAATATTTTGGTCAGAGTGCATTTGTAGGAGCTGTGGGAACCGTATGAATAATCGGTCTTTACTTTACCATGTAGGTTCAATGCATAAACATATATACAACAAATTTATGACAAATCTAGCAATTATACAAACCAAAAAAAAAAAAAAGTATATATATATATATATATAAGTGTTTGGGTGTTTATCTTTATTTTCACTCAACCACAACGCTTGGACTATGACTGGTCCCAGGGATTAGTTATTAGTGTGTACACAGAGCGTAAAGGAACGGTGACAAATCAGCGGTAGCCATGATTAACAATGGCGTTGTTTATTAATGAGCAAAGGACAATTGGATTCATATCGATGACAAACAAATCTATCTCTCTCTCTCTCTCTCTCTCTCTCTCTCTCTCTCTGTCTTACGCATTAATTAGTTCATTGTCAATAATATTAACTTAAAAGAGAAAGAAAACGGAAAAATCTTTATAAGTACATTGATTGAAAGATTAAAACTAAAAATTGGAATTGTTAAGAGAAATAAGCTGCACTGGTTCAAATTTGATATATTTGTCCACACCATTAAAGAATGTTAGTTAATCCGTATATCCATGTATCTATAAAATTATGTGTTTCTGGCTTTCCATTTAAAGGGATGAATTGGATGAGCGGTATAGATTCGGAAATAGGATGGTAAAAGATTTCTCTTCCACACCTCTTTATAATGATCTAGATGTATTGTGAAAGCATAAAGTATAGACTTTTTGACTCTTCTTCTGCTCCTAAGCGATCAAAGTAAAATTTTACTAGGAAGGGTATTGAAATGACGGTATCATAGCACGATACTTATATAGATTGTATATGTCTGCAAAATTTATTAAACAGGGGACTATTTGAAACAAATATCCTGGAAAATATATACTAGTATACTATTATATATAATTTTTTTTAATCATTTTAACAAGAATGAGATGTTGAAAGACGCATATATGGGAAAATACAGCAAAAACTCGAAATTCTCTCTTTTACACCCCCAACTTAAAAAAATCTGCACTACATTTACAATAAAGCGATCTTCATAAACAAAATTTTATACATACATATACAATGCTGTTATTATAAATTATTGGTAATCAATTAGGATGTGAAATAAGAGGAAATTTCCTATCATAAAAAGACAGACCACAAAAAGGTTACACAAAAGTGTGCGTGTGTCTTTTCCCCTTTTTTCGTGAAAGACGGAACTAAGTATTAGTGGGTTTGTAGTCCTACCGTTGACTTTGTCATAATGACATCACAATGTGCAGTAGAATTTCTGGATAATGTATCAATTCTTGTGGTGATTGAGTAGACCCAGACAATGATGTCATGACAAATTAATTATTCACTCTCTCATTTTTTTTTTTGGGGCTCTATTGAAAACACCTGAATCGATTAGGTAATTTTTTTGACAGGTATTTGACGAAATAGCTGCTAATTTTAGCGCGATTTGCTGAAATAATTCTCCTTGACGTTTAATGGCCTCCGGGGATGCTTATAAATGCAATGAGCAAAAATGCAAGCAAATGCAGCTATTGTTTCTATACCATCAGGTGTAAAATAAAAAAAAATATTCCACACATGATGCATCAATTTTATATTTAGAATTTTTTGGATTGCGACTCGGTTGATTATCTCATTCCTTTGTTTGCTTTAAATTAAAACAATTGTTGCAATTGTAATATCTCATATTTAAATAAATATCCAGCGTGGTCACATTTCTCTCCCCAATGTATTCATTATTTTTCTTTTTTTTTCCCCATAAATAACAAATTAGTTAATTCTTATTAGTTCCCATAGAAGAATATTTTGAATGAATATCTTAATTTTATAATGATTTATATTCTATAAGTATATCAGATTCTTTCTCAAAAATTTCTTAGAATAAAATGAAATTAATTATAACTATACAGTTACAAAGAATTCTAATATAAAATGTACCACTGTGGAATGAAAAATGTATTAACTCTGTCACTGAAAGAATGTTTCAGAGCTGTCATAAGCAGATATGTATATTATGAAGTCATTCGTGACCTAAAAATAATTTAGGTTTCATTAATTAGTCACACCCTCATTAATGCCCGTCAAATAAAATATATTAATTAAAGAGAATGTGTATTACTCAAACATGTGTATTACTCAAATATGTGTATTACTCAAACGAAAACGAATCGTACATGTGTCAGAAAAAAACTTCCATAGTTTGTAAATTAGTTCCATTATATAGTAATGCACACTTCATCATCCAAATATCAAAGATTAAATATACATAGCGGCATGCTTTGAAGTTATTAAATTCCTTAGTCAGGTCAGACTTTTCATCCTATCCATTTTATTTATGAGTACATCATGCTTTAACTATTTGTAGTCATTTCGAGTGAAAGAGAGAGAGAGAGAGAGAGAGAGAGAGAGAGAGAGAGAGAGAGAGAGAGAGAGAAATGAGAACGATTCATGGTTTTAAATTACGAATTTAGACGAGTGTTTAATCCACGAAAGGTTACTGAATCATCACCTGCGAAATTTCTAAATCATCATTGGATATGACTGTCATCCCCTTTCAAGTAGAGTTTTTCAAAGATAAAAATCAAAGCTTAAAAATGATAAAATAAAAAAAATATTAATTGATTTGTGAATTTCAACTCTAAAGGATGGTGTAAATAATTGTCACTACCCCACCCCGAATTAAAATAAACCATTTCTCGGTGTCTCGACGAGACATAGTTTAAAAACTTTTATGAATCCTAAATTTACATGTATTTTGTTCAATCTTTTTTATGATTCCTTAAAATTTTAAATTTTTTTTTATTCTTAGTTCCAAATGAGATATAGCGAGGGGGGAGGGGTCGCTAAGCTATATATGACTTTTTAATCCAATGTATCTTTAACTTACATGTAGATTTACTATTCTAATAATGTTGAAAAAAAAATACTATAAAGATCAAAATTATGAGTTTTCTTCGTTGATAATCACGGAAATTATATAATTCTACAAAATAGGAGGTAAGGGTACTTAATATTACATAATTCCGGACTCCCTTCAACACCTTATACTTTTAAGTACTCAAAAATCTAGTTCTAACAAAAACGCCCGATGAGTTCCGATAGCAATTTATGAATCACCTTGCTCATGTGACGTAGCCAAGTATAAATACGCCGCAGTGTTTACATCGCGAGAACCATTACACGCGTACACACGATAAGGGAAACATCACTTGTTAGAGTGGAAAAATACTCCACTATTTACATACAACAACCTGTTGTGTGATTTGCCTCTATACATTAATGGATCGTAGATCGCATTAGGATATACATTTATTATATATTTCATCCAAGTGGAATATAGGATTAACTCTATTCCACCGTTTTACTTTTGAATAAGGAGGAATTCAATGATTCTGGAATTACCACCGGTTATGCCAGAATCGGGAGGCGAGGTAGACCTACTACCCCCCTCAACTCTGACCACGGACATCCTGCCGTGCCGCAGAAGACTGGGGCTGAGGCTGGACTTCGGAGCAGACGACTATACCTGTGTGCCGAAAAGGTGCAAACTCGAGTCCATGAATATCTCCCTTAGTCATGTTAGTGCTCTAAACAAACTCAACGCGAGTAACAACAATGTGAACGCTGTCTTCACAGCCAGGACCATGCCATCTCAGGAATTAGCCTCCAGGATGAACAAATCTCGGACCGTTCTTGTGTTGGATTGCCGTCCGTTTGTGTCTTACAATATCGCTCATATTCAGGGTGCTGTTAATGTGAACTGTTCGGACAGATTCAACAGGCGAAGACTCCAGCAGGGAAAGGCCAGTATTGTGGACCTTGTCGCCTCTAAAGAGGGCAAAGATATGTTCAAGAAGAGGAGTTCTAAGGAAATTGTTATTTATGATGACCATACGAAGGACGTTCAGTCACTCAGCCCAGAATCCTCTATGTATCTAGTGCTATCATCCCTATTAAGAGAGGGCAAGGATGCCTACATCCTTAAAGGTTCGTATTTTCTTTACATATTTCATTGCTCATAATGATTTCTGAAAAAGTTTACATTTCTTGAGTCAATTTAAAATCCTGCGGTTTCATTTGAAGTAGACATGATTCATAAGAAAAGTTATTAAAATGGAAAATGGGGGTTGGGGAAAGCGGCAATGAGTAATGAAAAACTCACTTCCGAAAGTTTTTGACATGATGGCTATGAAACTTCCTTCAATTTAATTTAAAACGTTTAATGGATTAAGAGTTGGGGAGATGAGGGGAGGGAGGGGGGTTCGTATTTTTATGTTCCCCTGTTTATACAGTACAATCAAATCGTGTCGTGTGAACATATCGACTTGGGACAGTATAGAGTGATAAACGCTGTGTAAGGGAGTTGTGAGTCACCGTCCCTACAATTGTTTCTTTAGTCATCCAAGCGGCTTAGCCTTGACAAAAAGGGGCTTCGTGTGAAATTTAAAAATCCTCAAACAAAGATTGGAATGCGAGTTGGTATGAAAGCTCCGATTGAATGACTCAAAACCTAGCCATTTGAAACGACCAACGCGAAGATATCTTTTTATCTATATTGAAAAAAAGATATTTAAAAAAAAAATATTCCATGTCTGATCTTGCGGTTCATAAAATTATGGGGAAAATTTAAGAATGAACTGATTATTCAGATTAAGGAAAAAAAACTCCCCAAAGAAATAAGATTTTTAAAGGAACCGATTCTTTTGAAATAAATTGGTAAACAGAGATCGAACATGTGCAATGGGGACGTAATAAAAATCTATCATGATGATGAGTCACCCAGTATCATTACTGTGACAGCAGTGTTTAATTGATCCTTGAAGAATTAACGATCAAGATAAACTATAGTTTAATACATGGGAGATTATTTTCTTACATAACGTTACGAGATGTTTGACCCATTTCAGATAAGACCCCCCTCTCTTTGCCATGCATTATATTGCTGACTTGAAACCTCTGGCTATGATGACTCATGGCCGAGAGAATTGATCGAGAGCGTATGTACATATGTCTTGCCTCTATACATACGTTACGCTCGATATATGTATAGCTCGGCTTGCGCTGTATACACAATATAGAATACTTTCAAGTGTTTGCTCTTCGCTCTAATAGCTAAAAATAAACACGGTAGTTAAGGGAGCTATTGTCATCGGCGAAAAGTAAACTAATATACAGTCTTCATGTTTACTTTTGCTGGAAATTGCTGCCAGAGAATGAAAAAAAAAAAATAAGTGGAAAATTTATATACAAGGGGCTTACTGATATATGATTGGGAAAGTTTTATCGTCTTGCGCATTTGACCTTTTGTGTTTCGCGGTGACTCACAGCCGTATAATCTTCTAATCAAAAAGGCGACAAACCTCACTAAAATTGATCAAGCAGACCCCGTAGTTGAATTGATGTAATTAATGCTCCAACCAACTGTAAAATTCTCACTGTTTTTGAGAGTTCAGAGGAACGTGAATATGTGTGCGCTGCAAGCTGTTATCTTTTTAAACACCTTCTATCTGCCGCAACCGCAGGAATGTAGGCACATATAAAAACTTTAAACAAATTAAGCAGCCTTATCATTGAAAAAAAAAACCCCATTCATGTAGAAGAAGATACTTGCCTTCCAAACTTCTAAATGATACTCATTACTCAAAAATACCCAAAAAAAAGCCCCAAATTAATTTTGCAATGCATTTTAAAGAAATGTATTTGATTTTTTGTGCAGGAGGAATCGAAGAATTCAGGAACAAACATATGGATCTCTGTGATAGTAGCATTAAGCCTCAGGAAGCGCGCCCCCTGTACAGCCCCACCACCCCTATCATTGAGCCCCAGATCGAGACGGCCACAGCCTCCCAGATCCTTCCGTTTCTCTACCTCGGTAAGTTTTCCCCTCCCCCAGGAAATCCGGAAACATACACCACAGAAACACATGTTACTATCACCTCATTAGTTCTGTAAATGTCTCTTTCTGCCTTGCAATAGACATGTACGTCCTCAAGAAATATATATACACGTATGAAATAGACAAGGGGAAATAATTGGGTTGTTTTTCTGTGTATCCAGGCAATGAAAGAGACGCAGCCAACCTACAGAGACTTCAAGATTTGAATATCACCTACGTCCTCAATACAACATCTCACATACCCAAGTACTTTGAAAATCAGGGAATCCATTACAAAAGAATACCCGCCTCAGACAGCGGTTGCCAAAACTTGAAGCAGTATTTTGAAGAAGCTGTCGCATTTATTGGTATGTAAATGTATAATGACAACTCAAAGGGGGGGGAGAATTACATTAAAATAAACTTACATAAACGCCCTATCAGAATTGAAGATGTCAAAAGTTTATTCAGAATCGAAAAGTGTGACAAAGCAACACATTTTTGAATTTTTTAAATGGATCGAACTGTTAGTTTAATATGACTCACAGTATGCTGACGCTCAATTACGAAAAAACCTTTACGTCTGTCAAGTTTGTTTTGATGGACTTGGCCATTTACGCGTGTAATACATAATTATAACGAATTCCTTGAAATTACCTGCTAAACACAGTTACTCTGAGAGAACTGACGTAAAATTATCTGAGATTTGGGAGTAAAAAAAAACCCCGCACTTTATTAACATACAAAGAGAGAAAAAAACAAGAAACAAGAAATGCTAATGAAGAAGAGGCTTTGTCAGATTATCACCTGGCTAAGGTATTATCGATAGTTCGATACCGCCAGCCTATCGCGTACCTTGATTTACAGATGAGTCACTTTGCAATGTGCCAGGTTGTCAGCTTAATTAGGCATTATTGAGGCGGTATCAATCGAGTCACACGGAGAGAGTGGAAGCGTTTTCCCCTTGTGCCCGACAGATGGCTTCAAGTTTTGGGCGGTCGCACACTTGCGATAATGTGGTCCCCAGCCTAGAGAGGGGCATGAGTCACCCTTAAAAGTCTTAATGGATTTTCATTTGATTTCGTTTAGAGCCATTTTTTACAATAAAGAAATCGTTAGGGAATGGGTTCAACGAAACTCGTTTGAAATTTTAAAAAGAGGCAAAAAGCAAAACAAAGTTCGTGAACTTTTACAAGTAGCAAAGTATCTTTCGCGCGAATAATCAGTGACCTTCGCCAACTTTTGTATTAGGTTTTCAGTGTGTCTTCCCGAACAAACCTGTTGCTTTAGATCGAATCAATAACAGCTGTAGTAACCCGCAGAGCAAAAATATGAGTCATATTCAATATCGTATTATGGATAATACTTTATGCAAACACTGTAAATAAAAATTTTCCGGGAAAAAAAATCAATGTAAAAAGGGGGAAGAAAATCAAGTAAAAATTTGTTGCAAATACATTGTAGTTCTGAAGCAATTGAGTGATTTTATTATCATTAATTTTTGTTTGTTATTTAATTTTGCAGATGAGGCAAGACAAAACGGTGCTAATATTCTAGTCCACTGTCACGCAGGCGTATCACGGTCTGCAACCATCACCATCGCTTACCTCCTCAAGCACACAAAACTCTCCATGATGGACATTTATCGTTTGGTTAAAGGAAAGAGGAGCATAATCTCCCCCAACTTCAACTTTATGGGCCAACTGATGGAGTATGAGCAAGCCTTGAACAATGGACTGTGTGAGCGTTCTGTGATCCCAAGTATTATTCCGGAGGAAAGTAGCGTATGACGTCACACTTCAACATCCGGAAAAGATCGTGGTTTTTCTAAGAATCTTGAGTCACTCGAAAGTGAAAGAAAGCGTTTTAACTGACCAAGTACTTTCATTTGTGCAATAAAAAAAATTCAAAACATGGGCCAAACACAAGAACAATACTCTTGAAGCGAATTTAAGAAACATTCCAACGATAGACTCATTGTGTCACTGTCCTGCTCATCAACAGCATCATCAAGAAATCCAAAATAGTCTATGACCTGAGACTAGGGGAAGGGAGGGAGGGAAATACTTTGTCCAGTGTTTCTCTCGTTGTCGCTAGTCATTTACCGTTTTTCTTTGTGAAAATAGTAATTTGTTTGTATTTAGTCACCTTAGGACTTTGTTTCCTTTCTGTTAGGTTCTCCAAGATCCTGCGATTTAAGACGCCAAGTGTGTGTGATTCATGCGCCGCGAATCCGTAAAATGCTAAACGCAAAGGGTTAATCTCCCTATGTGTACCTGGGCTTGCAGGATCAAACCATCTGTTATTTAAATAACACGATTAATGAATGTATAAAAAGGGAACGTACATTAGTAATAAGGAACACATACAATTCAACCGCAAACTGGTTTTTTTTCTTTCACCTTCCAAATTACAACTTATGTCTTGTCAGACAAGCATATATGTAACCGACAATTTTTTTCCCTTGAGAAAAAGCTTAACTACGATAATTTGACGTGATTCTAACTATAGAGGAGAAAAAAAAAATAATGATTAAAAATTCAACGATTAAGTTTAACATACTTAAAAGAAAAAATATATATATAACTTATTCAACTAGAGTACTAGTGAAAACGGAACTACCTCAGTGTGTGCTATTTGCCTGTTGGTACATTGTATACACACCTCCATGCTATTCTATTCACGACTATCACCATTAATGCCTTCGATTCATCCCACTATGCACCCACATAATGAACAACTCGTCAAAATTCTATGTTGTTGCCATTTATTTGTAAATAATTGTTTGGTTTTTAAAAAAAAAATTATTTAACCATTCCGGACGATGACATTTATACAGATTAAGACATTTTTTCTTTGTTAGCTCGTTTGTCCTAAATATGTCCCCTTTCATGTTTTGTGTTTTTTTTTTTTTGGTGGAAATTTTTCTCTCTCTCAGAAGAAATATCAAAATGTTAATTTTTTCATCACGAACGAACTAGCGTGAAATATTAACATTCCAGTCAGGAAGTTTAAATGTTGTGAATTTTACGGTACCAACTCAAAAACACTATTCTATACTGCATATATATGGTTGTCACATTTAATTCAGTTATGGTCAGGAAGTGCCTTTATAACATTTTTGTTTATATATTTGAAGAACAAAAAAAATTAGTTGCTGGATAATATATGTTAAAAGTTTTATTTTGACGTAGACTTTGTTCAAATGAAGGGATTACTTTGACTGTATATTTGTTGTTGTATGATATGACACTTTGGGCAGTCATGTGATGTGATCCAAATTGTTCTGTGAAGAAAATGGAATAAAAATGAAACAAAAAAAGAACAACACTTGTCTTTGTTAATTTAAGAACAGAAAAGAAAATTGCTGTGAAAAAAGGATTTGACATTGATTTGCTATGTAAACAAATACCTCCTTTATAAGAAAACCTTTTGAAGTTCAAATAAAGAAAAATGCATCAGTGCTTGCAACAATATACATGTATATACATGTTGCTGAATACAGGCAAAGATTCTTGAATCAATTATATTACTCGAACGGGAAGATAATATTAATAGAAAATAATTAAAAAAATAAATAAAAAATAAACATGCGTAGGTTATCCGTCTTTATAATCTTTCACATCTCTAACGGCTAGGAGGATGCACGCCGGTTCTTTTAAAGAAGGAGCCCAAACCGGAAGTTAGTGCAACGAGTTCAGTCAGTTGCAATGAACATATGCATAATGTGTACAATTGTGTAATGTTCCGATTCAGCAAGATAAATCTTGGTGAAGTTTAGAGGTTGAAACCCATAAAAGGCAAAGCAAGAGTCACCGGAAAATGAATTCCCATGGCCCGAAGTTCGTCATGACTTTACCCACATTTTTGGGTCTTGATCCTTTATCCCACAATGAGTTGACTAGAAATTGTGGTTTTACTCCAGGGGTAGAATGTCTTATGCCCAAACTGCTGTTACAGTAGTTTATTATGACATCACAAACCGCTAAATCGATTAGCGGTTGGACCTTTAAAGTCGGTTCTGTCTCAAGCTTTATATTTTGGAATAGGATGAACATACCGATGCAGTATTCATTGAGAGTCATTGTTTCTTATCAAAACCATACAAAGGAATAGTCAGCATTTTGACCCCAGAATCGATTTTAAGCTGATTTTTCAATATTCTAAAAGCAGACATTTATTTAATATTTGGAATATTTGCCGGGCTTTTTTTTAGAACCATAAGAACATTAGATGATGTTCACAGTAATATCTCTCTCTCTTTCTCTCTCTCTCATATCAGGACAAAGGAAACAAGTCCACAGTGTTTCTTTCATTACCAGATTATCCTATCAGAGGGCCTGATTCATCGCCACGCGGGGTGCATTCTTTGGGGATGACCTCAAAATGATCACTGACCACTAGCATTGCAATGAAACGTCAATACCGAATAAACAGTCATCTAAATATCGCACCAATGTATAAACACTGGGCCATAACAGCGATATATAAACTTCCTCACTTCAATGTCACTTAGCCGATAATTTTTCCTTGTTTGTTGTGTAACAATATACCCATGTACTTAAGGTTTACTTTCAGTTACGAGATTTTTCTACGCAATGCTTAAAGATCTAGTTTCAGTTTTATACCTCTTCATAAATCAGTTATTTCTGTCTAGATTCAGTCAAAATCTATATCCGAGCTGTTCCGAAAAGTTCCATTGAACTTTAAAAAAACCACATTTCAACTCAAGTACCAATAATGGTTTTTGATCCATGAGAACTGTTAAGTGTAGTAAAGAAATGTTGACTATTAATTTTCCAATTAAAAATTTTTCCAGTAATCCTTGTACCTTTTGTACTGAAAACTCGACGTTTTGTTTGTTTCAAAAATTGTTCAATTCAACAGTAATACAAAAAAAGGTCAATAAAAGAAATCAAATATTGTTCTTTGAGGAAGCTTTACAAAAACCGTATCGATCATGATCACTCGCTTGACAACGTAAACAAATTTATTTATCGGATATTGGTAATTATTCATAGAGGTGTGAGATTATTAAGCAATATTCCTTATTACTCAGATCCATGGGATCATTTTATGCTACGACCATAATGACAAAATATCTCCAGACATGGCGTCGTTAGGGAAGGGTAGAAACGGGGTGTGATATTGCTCCTATTTGTCAACACGTGAATAATTTAGTGGCTCATTTCTTTAAAAAAAAAGTAATAGTAAAAACAGTTCAATTCTATCATACATATTGTCTCGTTCAAAGTAAAAAATAACTGCATTTAAATTCCACACGCATTCGTCTGTCTCATTCAGGCGTATAAATTATTACTAGTGCCTACAAAAGCATTATACATGTACATCTATACAGCAGTGTGTATAATTGCGGTGGAATTCAATTCATTTCTTTTTTCCAAATTCTAATTTTTCTTTATTCATTAATTTCATTTTTCGACCCCGACCCAACCCCCACACCCCTATGACCCCCTCCAAAAAATCTCCATCGCTCTACATTTAAACCTCGCCAATCTTATGACTAAAATCAGCAGGTTCTTGTATTTTTGATTGAACAATATTTGTTAAGATATGAACAGTGGATAAAAGTTCAACTCGTGATTTCAAACGTATGCATGGGTGGGTCCCGAAAAGTGGCGGGGAATATAGATTTATGAGCATCAGAGAAAGATATCGGTCATTGGAACAAACTGATAATACACACATTTTTATCTTCCGGACTTAACTTGAACACATGTTTTAGATATGAGATGGCGAATTTCTCTACTTATCTGGACTCAGAATCAGACATACTGTACAGTAATCTTGTTTTATTTACAATAGCTGATTATATCTTGTAACAACGTATGCTGTGGTTATAGAAATAAATGCAAAAATAAATAAATAAATAAATAAATAAATAAATAAATAAAAAAATAATAAATAAATAATAAATAAATAAATAGATAAATAAATACGTTGATGAATCAATTTACATTTTGAGTCTTTATTTTTGTCAGTGAAATAATGAATTCCTATAAATTAGTTGAATTAATAAAAACCCGCGAAGATGACATTCAATCTTTACTGGAACAAAGTGTTTTATTCCACACCTATAATTAATCCTTTCTGCGTCAGATGTGACGTAATCAAACTCTTAATTAAGAAAAAAATTACATAATTTCAAAATACAATGTTAAATAACTAAGGTAATATTGAAAGAAAAATACTCGATCCTAGAATATATTTTTTTTTTCATTAGTTTTCTTTGAAAAACCCGACTGATTTTGAAAAATCACGAAAACACACTCATAAAAAATTCATGTATGTACAACAAACTTAAGAAGAATTTCTTTTGAAGTTTACATTACTTTAGGGTGTTTCGAGAAATGAAGTAATCGCAATTAAGAATCTGTAATATCAAAGTATTGTAATTTGTTTCCTTTTTCAAATGTGATTTATGATTTAAGTTATTATTTATTTGTAAGTTTCAAACTTTCAATGTTAAACAACGCACATCGACAGTCATATTCAATGAATGAGTCAAAAACATTGGTGTAAAATCTAGAACAATAAGAATAAATTCATGGTAGAAAATCAATCAATTATACGATCTTATTCATTTGTATTTTCTTTAATTTTTTTCTCCCTTCAATTGATTGTTTCAGTCAATGAAATCTATTAAAGTTTTTAAATGGATTAAAAGGAACGACAATAAATTTTAAACTTTTAAAATCCCTCCATTTATAGTAGGTATGGACCTTAAGAGGTTTAAGATCCAAAAATAATATATTTGTCATTTAAAGTGATGATTATTAGATTTCATGAGGAGAGAGAGAGAGAGAGAGAGAGAGAGAGAGAGAGAGAGAGAGAGAG
>WFKH01006014.1:39477489-39499182 GCA_016163765.1 Magallana hongkongensis
AATAGGTTACCAGAAACTATTTCTGCATCAAGCATTCGAATTTTTTAAATGGTATTGGACCACCATCACCCCCCCCCCTCCCCCCCAAAAAAATAATTGAAAAATAATAACCAAACACAAAAACATATCAACCCCCTTACGAAATGAATGAAAATATTTAAAAAAAAAAACAACAAAAAATTGATTGGAGATTAACTATTCATATTCATTTGTTATCTAGATAATATATCAAAATTCTTATTCATTTAGTAAACCTTTGTCTTTCGAGAGAACAAGCACACGTTGCCGCACGAAATGTTCGAAGTTGAAAAACTTGAAAAACCGGATGAAAACGAAGCTGGTTTTCAGTTAAGACCGGCTTGTATTTTAATACTCCCCATAGAGTACGGCTGGAGGATGCCGAGGGTGAAAAATCACGCAAACTTTGTGAAGAAAGTCATTATTCTTTGTTCTCATTCATAATTTACACACTCTCTTATCAGGTTTGTATCACCATCACGGTCACGTAAGGCTTTTACCACACTAAAAACATAAATTAATTAATTATTAACACGCCATGACTAATAATGGAATTTATTTTGTGTGAGTAATTACACAGAATTTCTTTTTAATATCTTGTGGGGTTAAAAGGTTTTTAGTTCGGATATGAAAAAAAAAACGTGTGACGAGAAAAATGACTTCGCTGGGAAAATTACTATGGGCGAAAAAACAAAACGTTCACCATTTACCAGAAGCAACCCTAGACCCCCATCTTCGACATGTGCAATCTACATTAGTAAGATTGGAATGGCTGCAAAACAACATTTTTTGAACGAGGACAATAACAAAAACACGGGCATACATTTCGGGCGTGCATGCATGATTGTCTGTCCTGACCAAAACTGGACATTGCTGATTTCTAGATTGTTGATGTTGAGCGTTTATGACGTCCAGCAGCCGCCGCAGCCACAAGACGCGGAAGCCAGCTCTGAAACAAACACCGAGTGATTATCATGCATTCCTCCATCATACACTCATCCGCGAAGTGAAGCAGACGTCCATTAAGACTCATCACAACATGTGGGCAATAGATGTACGCATACATGTATACAAAATATAGGTCCCAAAATAGATCGACCCCGGGAAGTGAGCCGTATTTTGTGTCAGGCTCTATTTTTGGCTGCTTGGAACACGTTGAACGCTCTGAGTAAGAACTTAGAGAGAGAGAGTCGTTTGTTTGCCCTGAGAATTCGGCCATGGTGATTTTGTTTGGCTAACCCTCTCTCTCTATCTCTGTTATTTGTTGTTAAATTCAATACACATTTTGGCATGACTCAGAAAATAAAATTGAGGTCACATTCTTCACCTATGAGATCGCGTGCGACATTTGCCAGCACATAATATTCAAACATCAAACAAAAAATTCTTTTAAATGAAACGTTTTTCAGTTCTAATAAATCATAATCGAAATTCGGGGGTAAAGGGTTTGAATTATGAGTAAAGGAATCAATATTTTAGCTAAATTAAACAAGCAAATGGTGCAATCTGGTTACTGTAGTAATTCAGTGTATGACGAGATCTGCAAATGATTTATAAAATTTTTACAAAAAGTAGATGAACACCAAATATAGCGAAACATTATTAAAACTTATTGATATATTCAGCTTGCATGGAAATATAGTGAATGTTTATTGGTAAAAGTCTATAGCGTATACACGTACATTGTGTTTTCATATAGCAAAACTTGACAATAAACATTAACTAAAATAAAGCCCCGAAATCAGAAAAAAGGAACTTTCTGAATTCAGAGTAATAATCGGAATCATAACTGATGTTAATAGAATCCAGTTGAAAATAATTATACTTTTCAGTGTACGCACACTGTTTGAGGTCGAATTGGCTGGTTTTCTTCAATAAGTTCAAGGACGCGCCTTACACACCCTTTGATTGATTCATGATGCAAAGCTATACCGACAGCTGAAGAACAGAAATATAGGTGGTGCCATTCATGTACACATGTAAATGTTCGACGTCTATTTTCCAATGGTTCAGTTGACTTTGGCCAAAGCTATGCTATGAATGAGAATACATTTCACCCATCGGTCAGTTGCCAAAAGATCACATTCTATGAAGCTGATCAGATAGATAAGAGTTTACGTACGATGTAAAATAAAATCTGAATGAGAGGAGAGAGAAGGTTAAAAAAAACCACAGGAAAGAATGTTTGTAAACAAGATTGCAATCGTTGTCAAATTTCACGCCGCTGTGAAAACTGAAAGCACGTGCGTTTGTTGTTTTTATAGGAACTTGAGAGTTATTGGATTTTTTTTTTTTTTTGCTTTTATTGTATCAAATCGGGTTTTTTTCTGTTCTGGTTACTGCAAACACTTTTTATTTATTGAATTAAGGTACATAATTACTTACTCTCTGCTCATAGAATTCATTTCTATAAAAAAAAATACCAATAATTCAACGTTGATAAGGATTTTCATTACAAAGTTTTAGAGCACAATATAGTTATACAAGAGAAAAGTGGGATTTTTTTTTTTGGCACTGAAACGATTCTTTGCACATGTACATGTATTTATAATAATAACTGTTTTCTTTTTGCAATAGGAACTTTGCCGTACGTAGTGCGCCATCTGAAAAATGAAAATAAGATTGACTAAACAAAAATGATCTTGAGAATTTTTTTTATAACACCTCAATATATATTGGCTTGCTACAGACGATATTGTGTCATCAGTCACCCACGTGACCTAAAGGCTGAGCGGAGATTTCACCGAGACTTCCCCGAGATAGTAAATGCGAGACTGACTGCAGGTTTTGTAAGAAAAAAGTTTATAACACCTTAATATATATTGGCTAGCTACAGACGAGCTTTTATCATCAGTCACCCACGTGACGGGAAGACTGGGCGGAGATTGCACCGAGACCTCACCGAGATTTGATTATAGGAAATGCGAGACTGACTGCAGGTTTCATCCAAACGATCAAAGATATGTACTAATACATGTTATTACTTTTATATAAGATGTTTGGTGCTCGTAACAGAAAGGTGTGCAAGTTACGATTTCTAACTGCGAGAAGTTCGTTGTCTCCATATTGTTTGTGCAATGACGAGACAGTAAGTGAATAAACATCGCAACAAAAGGCATACTAAACAATATCTCCGTGGATCAATCACCGAGTGATTTCTTTATGTCATACACCCACAGTGAATTCTATAGACATGTTCTGTGTCTACTGTCTACATCAACTTCATATTTCAAATATGAAGTCTAATTTTACAAAGTTGAAAATTTAACCAAAAATTCAATATGAAAGAATTTAATTTTCAAAAACTTTTATTGATAAAATGGGGTCTTTATACAATATATTACAATATAAATAAACGTTTATATGGTAATACTTTTAATAAATTACATATTACATGTAGATAATTTAAAAACACAAAGGAGATGCAAGTAGCAAAGATCATCTTAACATATGTTTGACAAAGCTTAAAACTCGCTTAATACTCAATCTTGCTAGCATGCTGTATGTTACGACCTTATTATGATCGAAACACAAGTATTCTCTCGACTGATCGATCTTAGAAAAAAAAAGTAAAAGAATAAAAATGTTAAATAAAGATATAGCAATTTAATTTTCGAAATTAAGATTTCAAATTAAATTTATATTCCTTCATGTAGACCCCCCCACCCCCAATAAGACTATCGGACGTTCATGCATGTAATTAAGCTAATAAGGTTTGAATATCAAACAAGTGCCATTGCCAACTTGCTATACAACCATAGAAGGGAATTTCATTTCAGTCAGCCCAGCTTACGTCGGCTGGAATTAGATATCGCTATATTCATCTCATTTTGTGACGCAGCCGCACGCACAGGTAGTTTTTGGGGTGTCTTTTCCGCTAATTAGTCTAGACGTGAACTGGCGGGGGAGGCATGACGTCAAAGCACATACTGTACACCTGAACCATAAAGAAAAGGTTCGTTCTATTTCGATCACAAACCCCGTACAAACATCTTCTACTCGTGCATTGTGCGCGCGGAAGCTTGATCTCGTTCCAACATCATTTTCACCTTACGTAACTACCATCATTTATTTTTTATTTATTTTTTTTTCTATTGCAACGCTGACATAGATCTAATGGTAGGTATGGAGTGTATAATGATGAAAAAGTTACCTGGTTCAAAATGGTGGGCAGATGACAAAAAAATAACATGATTTGAGCTTCCATTTACAGGATGGAGCTCGTTAGTTGTTTACAGTTTGTCGTCACATCATCATCATCATCATCACCCATTTATGCAGTTCAGGAGCGTGGATGTGTTCTTCCCATTCAGTATCACTGTACCTAAAACACATTTGACTCAAAAAAATGAGACAAAACCTATCGAAAATAAAAAAAGATTAATTAATTAAATAAATTAGTCAATAAATAGATACATCACCGCCATCATCATCATCATCGTCATCATCTCCATCATCATCATCATCATTATCATCGATTGATCGATCAATCAAGATTCTAGATACAGTACCTAGTGATTGAATTTAGAGGATTAATGTCTACATATAGGTATCAATTATTCTTATTGTGTCTTCTTTAAGGTTGTTTTCATATATTTGGTATATATATATATATATAGAACTCCGATTTCATAAGTAAGTACCGGTACAAGTTATTTTTCGGGAGGAGCTTAAAACAGTCTTTTTATAAGGTGTGAGATTCAAAGAACACGTTTGTAGACCCCCCCCCCCCCTTCCTCCTCTCATATGCTGGATCCATTACTGAATATTATACCCAGACAAGGAATATAGAGATTTGCATAAGTAAACATGTAGTTCAGGGGCGGATCCAGAAATGTATTTTTTCAAATATTCACTAATAATTTGCCTCTTTGACCAAATACTTCTATAAAAGTTAATATAAGAAAAAGGTCGATAAATTTTGTTTTTGAAAAATAGGAAGGGGGATAAGGCCCTCTGTTGCTACGTGACATCCTATATAGATCAATGATAGGGGTTCAGGGCGCGAAGCCCCAAGAAGTTCCTGAATTTTAGAAATTTCAAATGAATAACGAAGCAAGCTGTAATTAATATTAACCTTAATATTTTTGTTGTGTTTTTCACAAGTTACGAAATTTGTTACAGCGTCAACTTTTATTGTGTAAATCAAGAGTTGGGGACTTCGTAAAATGTTATCTTATACATATAAATGGTGAAAACTAGAAATAATTTAAAACAGTTATTACATGATGTTCTAACGATCACATTCAAATCGCAAATGTCAAATACCACCTTAAAACTATCATTTCTTCTGGGAAATCGTTTTGGTTTTTTGAAGGACAAACCATGCTGATTTCCCAACATATCATAACTACTTACTTCAATGATTTAATTTTCCTCTCCTTGCCCATAGTTAAAGATTAAAGTCATATATACACGTACATAACATGACTTTGCCCAGACTGTTCCCCTTTAAAATTCACTAATGGCACTATATTATGTATATGAGTATGTGTATAAATTTTAATTAATGAATAATTAACATTTCACATAATCTTAGATGAAAGTATATACAATATCAAGACAGAAAAAAAAAATCAACCCGGGGGGGGGGGGGGGTGCGCCGGCGCTGGATCCGCATATGTTAGTTTCCTTTCGTTCTTGTAGCTTGAGAAATTCTCTATCTAGGTATAGTTCAAGCAAAAATCAATAGTATGTTATTAAAACAGTTATTTGAAAAGACGCCCCCTTAACGACACATTTTTCTCTAGCTACTAGCAAATCAAATGAAATGGTGACTATTAGAGAGAGAGAGAGAGAGAGAGAGAGAGAGAGAGAGAGAGAGAGAGAGAGTATTACTGTACGATTTTTTATTGTGGACTTTATGCGTGTAAATATTGTTTAATTCCCAGTGCAATACGTCAATTGACCAAATCAATCAACTTACAGTTATGCATTATTCTATATTTCTATTTACTAATTTGAAGCATATTGTATGTGATTAGATTAGGTAATAATTGACGTTTACTGAATTTTATTTTATCAAATTATATTAAGTACACGACTTGAAAGCTGCAAAAATTGAAAAGTAAATAACTTTAGCTTAAAAAATTGTAATGTCAAAAACAGTAGTTTTGGCTTTTTTGATAAAATTAATGCACGTAACAATCAATTAGACTATAAGTATGTCCTTCTATTGGATACTAGTATAACAACTCTCTCTATAGATATAAAATCACGGTTTTTGAGTGAGTCACATATGATAACTATTAAAACAAGTATATACTAATGATCAGGACAAAATTAAAGTCTAAATTCCAAAAGTCTGCACCACTAAAATTTTTTTTTTTAAATAATTGTTGAACTTTATAATTTTGCAATCTGGATGTTCTAGAGTTAATTAAGAAAACGTCTCGTAAATGCATTACATATTTTTAACCCAAGGATACATGTAGCTATATGATAATATGTTATGTCTTTTACGTGTTTGTCTGTGGTGATAAATGTGCAATGCACACATGTATATAACACTCATCCATTACAATAAGAATAATCGACTATCAGTTTCTTTTACACAGGCCTAGATGTCGTGTCGTAAATTTTGTATCTACACCCACCCAGAAAATTCAAAATTTACAAAGTGACACTGGTATTTTTTACGGTTTATTTGTAAATAATCGCACACACACAAAATTATAATTCATCATATATTGGACCAAAGATGACTTTCTGTTCTACAGAATACACAGATTCCTAGCTTTTTACGGTAAAGAAAGTTTGGATTTTTTTTTTTTCATATCGGTACGTGTTTTTTTTTTTTTAAATGTTTATTACCTTTCTTATGTATAATACAAATTTCAAGGAGTCTATATGGTCAACTAATTATCCATCATATCTGCTTAAAAATTTTAAATATGATATTTTTAGCCGTAAACTCTCATTTAGAAAAGAAAAAGTCAAAATATTTTAGCTTTAAAATTTGAACTTTTTTTTTTTAAAGATATATCTTTATATAGAACTCTCCTTGATAAGGAGATTCATATAGTCTAAAAATGGCCACGACCATCAAGCCCTCTTAATTCCTTTATTGTTTCATTCGTTTGATCAGAGAACTTTCTTGAATCCATAATAAGTTTAAAAGAAAATCATTTTTCAATATGATTAATAGGAGTGTGATCAAGAGAGACCCTTTGTACACAAACATTGATTTTAGTTTTGAAATACTCGTGTGTAATTTGTCCATAAAACTCATGTTGAAACAAACATCATTACATGACTCAAAAGTTATCTCACCGTTGATCATATAAAGGTGCACGTGCTTAAAGACAGTTATTCCATATCTCATATCCAAAGAATTTCTTATTGTAGTTACAAGTTTTTAAAATTAATGAATTGCAATACATGTAACATTGCATAGATGTTTTTCGAGATTTTGAATGTCTTCATCTATAGCAAACATTGTGTATTATATACCTCTTTGAAATGTAAAATCAAAATATTGTCATAAAAAGGGAATATTTCGAAAATGCGACGGTAGACAAAGAAATTTATATTTTTTTCCAGGAAAATGCCTAGATTGACTTGCTTTCGTTTTTTCATTTGTTGAATTTTAAATTAATTGATCGATGCGCTACCACATACAGATGATATGCTTTAAATAATTAAGTCCCTCTATATATACTGAATTATACAGACAGAGTATATTATTTCACGATAATACACGTCATAAATATATTTTTTTCTGGATAGCACCCACTCCTACGAACAATTACCTCGTGGAAGCCTGATTTCACAATTTTTAAAAATAAAACCTCAATTTACCAATGTTCCAAAAATATTGTTAACGTACAATTTTCTGCAACCCCTTGAGAATTGGTTTCAATTTTCAGCAGAAGGGCCAAGGGACTCATTTGCATTTTTATAAGAGCTAATTTTTAATTATTTATGCAGCAATTAATAGAACTACTTTTTTGTTGGTCATTGTCAGTGCTTCAGTTTCAGATAAAATGTGACTAATTCCTATAGTCTGAGTCACAATCTTCTAACACCAGAGAACCAATCACGATGAAACAGTACTGAAACATTTGAATGCATAAATTATGTCGCCCCCTCTCCTAGCTCTTTTTTTTCCCTCAGTTTGAATCAATTCGACAATTTCAAAAAGCCCGAGTTTTATTTTTATGGCATGTATATTATTCTAATTTTGTAGAATCCAGAATATGCTCTCTCTCTCTCTCTCTCTCTCTCTCTCTCTCTCTCTCTCTCGTCATCATTTCATTTGATGTTAATAGATGGAGAAAAAACCCGTCAAAAGGCAAAAAATCAGGCGATCGAAATGGCGATTAATTCTATGCAAGTTTTTGTCAGCATGAATCATAACGTTATTGATCAAATCAATAAAAACAGCCATCAATTTGTTCACGTCCCTTTGCTTAATTGGGTTTTTGTATTATTGCTTATCAGTAGTTCGTTCTAAGAGGGAAAACGTTCATTTTGCTAGCTGATTTTGATATTTGTTTTAAATATACAAAAACCGTTTTCTGACGATCGAATTGATGCGAGCAGTGTGTTTACAAAGGAAATTGGTCATTAATACATTTAAATCGAAAACAATGTTTAGGGATATCAAAATGCTTTTTGGACCACAGTGCTAAATCATTGGAGAAAACTTGATTTTCCGATACACTTTTCATGCAAATGCATCGAAAAGGATACAGAGCTAAACACAATTTTTGCTTTAAACAGAGTAATATTCTTCAACTTTTGTAAGTTGATAAGTAATTTAGAGCTAAGAAAGTCAACCAAATATTTCGACATGAAAAAAAGTCAAACGATAAAGTTTTCTTCCTGAAAAGCTCATTTTCAGCAATAGTAAACTGAACATAAACTCGACACATTTGTAAATTAGTGAACATTGCAAGGAATGACTGACGAGAATTCTCTCTCTCTCTCTCTCTCTCTCTCTCTCTCTCTCTCTCTCTCTCTCTCTTATATTTGAAATAAATACTCTTCATATATATTTCTAAGAAATTCATTTGAATTTATAAATACAAAACCCGACAATGAAGAAACTATAGAGAACGAGAAAATTGAATTTTCAGTGTACATTTTTGATGTAACAGAAAACATTCAATTTTTTTTTACATTCACAATACGTCCAAAAAATGAATTTGGGGATATAAAAATTTTTAATCATTGATTTCAATTTGACTGATAAGATAAATAAAATTCTCGCTGAATATTTGTACGTCGTCATTACTTTATATAATCGGGTATAACTTTATTAATATAGTCTAAGGGTCTGGTATTTAGGACAATATACAAATAAAGAAGAACTGAAGCACAAAAATATAAAGAAAAGGAAAAATTATTCGCCCACGTTGGGACTCGAACCCAAGACCCTCAGATTAAAAGTCTGATGCTCTACCGACTGAGCTACGCGGGCTGTTGGGTAATACAATTACTATTTAAAACTGGTTAAATTTTTCAATTTTTTACAATATGTTCAAAATATTGTAGTTTTCTCAGATAAGTCGTCGTTTGTTTACGATCTGTGCTTCTATACATAAGGCAAGATGTGATATTAACTATGTCACAGACCGGTAAAATATCTGTAGTTGTCAATATTATAATAATAATTAAATTATAGGGAATATACAATATTAATAATACTTTAATACATGTAAATCATGTAAACATGTAAAAAAAAAACCCACCAAAAAACCAATTTTAAAGTAAACATTTTTCATATTGCTTAATGCTGTGATATTGCTTTTTTCTAGATTCCTTTTTGGTCGGTTGAAAGTAAATATTTTTAAATGTGACACACTCAGCGCAGGTACATGTATGTACAAAGGGGAATTACTCAAATACTATATGTAACACGGACCCCTGATAAAAATGGTGAAATGAACTGATCATTTTATTGACTTTTTTCAAACTTTATTTCTATTAGAACTTTGACAATCCTTTTCCAGTGATGCATACATTGGCAAAGAATACTGCTATATAGTTATTTATTATTAATAATTTACATTTTTAACATATAAGTTTAATTCTGTCTTCAAAAGAGTCATGTTTTTTTTTTTTTTGTTTTTTTTTTTATTCACTGCAGGCAATCAATAAAAACTTTATTATTTATAAGAGACAGTATATTGATTTATATATTCTACACTTATCTACACTTATCAAAGAAATTTTGAACTGGTATAATTTATTTGATATATACTGGGATAAATATGACGCATGAGAGATTATCTTGCTAAAGAATATTTTCATACAAGAAAAAACGCCTCTTCAAAAATCATGAACTTGATGCGGCATGCAATGTCGCGGTAAAGAAACCCCGGAAGTTATTTTTGAGTTTACATCCTGAATGCATTACATACTATTAATAAGAGGGCCGGATGGTCGTGGCCATTTTAAGGCTATAATCACATGTACATTCTTTAGACGAAGAGCGCCGTATAAAGATACAGTGTATAGGAAAATTTTTCAACTTTTAAAGCTTTAAAACCACTTGAAATTTTTCTTAACTTAGTTTTATGCCCAAAAATCTCATATGTTAAAGTTTAAGGATGGGTAATTTGTTGATCACCCAGCCCCTTTAAGACTATCAATTGTCTTGATCTATTTTGTAAATAAACTGATACACGGAACAGTTAGATAAGATTGTTCTAAAGAAAACGTGCGCTATTTTTGGAATTACTGCTCTTATGAGTAAATATCTGAGACCAAGCTTTTTTCATACATGTACGGAACTGTATATATAGCTCTACGAATTGTCAGCATAAATTTTCTCTTAAAGCTGCTGTTCTGCAGCTAATAATTCTAATAATTCATTCGGTAGTGTGAAAATCGAAAAAAAAAACCACTTGGGTACAATGAATACTTATGGTGAGAAATATATTTTGCCTAGAAAACTGCACCCCTTGATTGTAGGTGTATAATGTTGAAATTATGATACAATGTCTAATTTTGTTGTTGCTATTTTTTCTTTTAGACAAAAGCAAATGATCAGTTTTCTTATATTATAGAATTGCATAGCATAAGTAATAAAAGAATTTGGAGAATCCGGGTATCGATCCCGGTACCTCTCACATGCTAAGCGAGCGCTCTACCACTTGAGCTAATTCCCCTTGATATTTTTACTTACTTATTCCACATAGATAACAGACCTCCGTGAATCATAAAAAAAATGATTTAACTAATTTAATAATGACACATACACTATCCTGCAATGCATATTTTCCGCAATTGTAAAATTTTGATTGACACGGCGTTCATACTATTATTCATTATAGTTAGAAAACTAATTTACCTAACATAATCTGTATAATCAAATGTCGTTAGTAACAATTTATTGCCTGAATTTTCGAAAAAAAAAATTACCCCAGAAACGACATAAAATTGGATTTTATTTTTATCTTATTTTTTTTTTTTTTTTTTTTTGGGGGGTTGGGGGGGGGGGGGGAGTAAATCTTCATTCACTCTCTCACCCACGTTTTGAAATCTTTCAAGGGTTAATAGAGATGTTTTTATATATTGTTCTCATTCCCTGTATATTATGAAAATTATACGAAAGTAAAAAAAAAAATGTAAGTATCTGTTGATATATTATAAAAGCCAGAAAAATTAACCTTTCACTGCATGGATAACATATTTTATATTATATAAACACAATATAATCAGAATTTAAATAAAAAATACAATTCCAAAATTGATGTTTAAAATATTTGGAAAAAAATGCAAAGCAGCTGGTAGAATTACATGTATCACAATTAATAAAGTTTGAAATAGATCGAATGTCAAAACTAGAACTCCGCGATAAGATGAACAAAAATGCCGAGAGAACAAAGGTATTCGCTGCTTTAATCTAATATTGGTCAAAATTTGCAGGGGAATTAGCTCAAGTGGTAGAGCGCTCGCTTAGCATGTGAGAGGTACCGGGATCGATACCCGGATTCTCCAGAGTTCTATTTTTGGAAGAAAAAAAAATCATCGTTAAGATATCATGAAATAAACATTTGGAAATAAAATGTCTGTACTAATTAATGGGCAAATTAATTTTCATACAACAGGATAACATTTTGCCATTTGGAGATGATTCCAGTTCCAAACTTAGTTGTTTTATTGTTTAAATTGATCATTTTGTAAGATGTGCTCTTTTTAATTAAAAAAATTGCTCCCTGTTTTTAGGAATACCTCAGTCCCTCTTATGTAGTTATTACCAGGAAAAAAGTATGATCATGAGATGTTGCACCTCCAAACCTAAAACCAGGTAATTAATTAAAAATACTTCACTGTTTATAAATGGTTGCCAGTTTTAAGTCCTACGGCCATAAAGAGTCCGCCGCAGGTGTAGTTAAAGTGTCGTGTCAAAAAAGTCTTACTCATTTCATGTCATTTGATTTATTATTTTCCGCTTTCAAAGTATTATTGAAAGAGAGTACTCTGATTTGGATATCAGGGGAATTAGCTCAAGTGGTAGAGCGCTCGCTTAGCATGTGAGAGGTACCGGGATCAATACCCGGATTCTCCAGGGTTGTACTTTTTGAGAAAAATCATATTTTTTCAAGCATCGTTGACACCTGATCGAAAATATTACGCATTTAAATAAACACACTTAAAATCTCTACTTTTTTAATGGCCGGATTCTTTTCCATTTCTCTGCCAAATAGGGAATGGTTCCAGTTCCTCGAGTGAGGATATTATACATCTATAAATAGCTGCAGGTCTTTAGCCCCCGGTCTGAAAAAAAATCGGATGGACGACCTGGAAGCTTAGTTCCTTACGTGTTAAAAAGTTGCATTTAAACACCTTATCACACCGGGGCTGCGTCTTTAAGGCGATCCTGCTGCGTCCATGAACAATGCAGATCGCTGAAGAGCGCGCAGTAGAGTCTCCTACAGCGGCGCAACAACGCAGCGGCATCTTTATTTGTCGCGGTAGAGTTGCCTAGAACGCCATTCGAATAACTCTGAACACGTCATGAGCAATCAGCGAGAGCGTAGTCAATCGCCAAGTATAAAGAACTCCATGGGAACGCAATTACACGCCACAGGAGATCCGTAGAAACGCCTCGGTCGGCGTCAGGACGCCGTCATATGCATGTATTTCCCAGGGAACGCAACCTGATGTTACAGTGCCTTTAATTTAATTAATTCCAAACACATTATGTATATACTCGATTCCAAAAGTTACTCAGATATTTTAATACAGATAGCGTCACTTTACTTGCTTCTGATATTCTTTAAACCCCGTAATATAAAAATATCTACTCTCGATCTGCACGTGAATTTAACATACAGATGTACTTCATTTTCCAAGGCCGGTTAGCGTGGTTTAAAGACAGTCTGAGGCAAATAAAGCAATGACATCAGCAGTAAATTGTCTGAAGAATTTATTGGTATTAACTTTTTCCACGTAATTTGTGTGGAAATAAAAAAGTTAATTAGTCCAAATCTAGCGCAAAATTTTGTGCATCGTAAATTACAAATTTTTAGCACGTAAGGAACTGTAGCTCCCAGGTCGTCCACCAGAATTTTTTTTCAGACCTTTAGCTACAGGCCTGCAGCTAATCTTTGTTATTATAAATTAACGAATAAACCCTTGATAACTAAAAAAAGAATTTTTTCACGGGCAGGTTCTTTTTCTTAATAAATGTTTATATTTTTTTTCTTTTTTGGGAATGGTTCCAGTTTCGAACGAAGTGTTTTTGTGGATAAATTTATTTATTTTTTTGGAAGTGCTTTTTAATGTTACTACATATATACTGTCTGTCTTAGTAATATTTCTCTTCCAACAGGATGCATCCCTGCCATTCATTCAACTGCAATTTGACTGAAAGATAACTAAAATGACTGAATGACAGAGCTCTGTCATTCAGTCACCTTTCCAGACCATTTAGTTAACATTCAGTTGTCTGAATGACGGAGCTTCACCCTGTGTCCATTTCTCAAATTACGATATATTTTTATGCAGAGACTGCACCATACCCATATTGTATTTTGTTTTGTATGTATATGTGGTAGAACATATCGATTTATTACAAGTACACGTGAGTTTATGTACTGCAAGAAACGGACAGAGTCTTTACGTGTTCTACTAGTCCACTGATGGAGCATCATTCTTGTCTGTTACAATGGGGGTAACGGGAAAAAATGCTCAAAGAAAGCAGGGATATCCAAAATAGAATCTATGTCGAATATTGTTCAAGGTTTGCCGGAATGGCATATAGTGCATATTGCTTTTCAGTGTAATTTTTTTCAGATTTCTTGAGGAGAGTTATCACTAAAAAAGTATGTAAAGATCATGAGATGTTGCACCTCGAATTCTAAAACAAGTTATATAAAAAAAAAACGAATTAAAAAATATGTTACATTGTTTATATTGTTGGCAGTTTTAATCTTGCAGCTATAAAGTACAAACCGCAGGTGTACTTAATTAAGCTGTCAAAAAATTATTAATTATATTATGTCAATTTTCCGCCTTCAAATTTGAATTCAAATCAGAAATATACTCTTTCTGTAGATAAGCTCAACAAAAGGGGAATTAGCTCAAGTGGTAGAGCGCTCGCTTAGCATGTGAGAGGTACCGGGATCGATACCCGGATTCTCCATTGATTTCTTTTTAGTAAAATCATTTTTCGTTCCTTTATCGTTTACACTTGATCGTAAATATGTCGCATTTATCCATTAATCAGAAAATAAAACCACATGATACCGGTACTTTTTATGGGTAAAAATTATTTTATTTTCTGCCAATTTGGGAATAGTTCCAGTTACTCGACTGAGGATCATTACAGATCTATATATAACTTTGATAACTAACAAAGGTATTTTTTCACAAGCAGGTTCTTTTTCTTAACAAATGTTTATTATTTGTTCCTTCTGGGAATGGTTCCAGTTTCAAACGAAGGTGTTTTTGTGTTCTAGTTTATTATTTTGTTGGATTGCTTTTTTAATGTTACTATATAAATTGATTGTCTCAGTCATATTTCCCTTCGATTTCTTAGACATGCGACATATTTCTGAACCGAGCCTGTACCATACACAAGCTGCATTTTTTGTATGTGTACATACGTGTGGCAGACTATTTCATATGTAATTATATACTACAAGAAACGGGCAGATACTTGACGGGTTTTACTGTTCCACTGACAGAGCAGCATTATTGTCGGAGTAGTGGAAAACAATAGCTCAAAATAAGCAGTTATATCTAAAATAGGATCTATGTCAAATATTGTTCAAGGTTTACCGTAAATGGCATACGGTGCATATTGCTTTTCAGTACAATTTTTTCAGATTTCTTAATATATATAATAATATATTTATAAAGATCATGAGATGTTTACGGAAGCGTATACGTGCCAAATTGTGAATAATTTTATTTCAAAATTCCAACTTTAAAGTTGAGACTTCCAACTTTAATCTTGAATATTCCAACTTTAAACTTGCAATTTTAAACTTTTAAGTTGGAATTTCCATCTTTTTTATCTTGTAAAAGCCAACTTTAAAGTTACGATTTCCAACTTTAATCTTGGAATTTCTAACTTTAATCATGGAAAATCCAACTCTAAAGTTAGGTTTTCCAACTTTAATCTTGGAATTTTCAAATTTTAGTTTTAAATGATTTCTTGTAAATATAACCGTGTACATTGTATCACAGGTAAACTGTGTATTAAAAGGACCTAGACACGATTTGAGCTAAAAAAAAAAAATTTAACTTTATTTTTTCATTTTTAATGTCTAGAATGGTTAATATGGGTAATTTTAATGCTTCATAAAAATTTAATATCAATATATTTAATGTGATATCAAGTTATAAGCAAGATACAGAGCTTGAAATTCTTTGTTTTGTAAACAAAGCTCGAGCCGTTATTGTTTGCATAATTATATCTTTTATTGGTTTAAGTTTCAATCAAATGTTGCTTTATTTTATTGATAATATGATTTATAAACATTGAATCAGTTTATCTTGTTTGCCACGAGTCATTTTATCAAAGAAATGGTTTTATTTTACTTTACAAGCAAATATTTGTAAACAAATATAAGACTTGATCGTTTGTAACTTGACTTCTAACATTCAAATTTTGGTCAATCATTCAAAATGCACAAGTAAACCATTCTACATATAAAAAATGAAAAATTAAATTTTGATCCTTAATCGTTTCTAGGTCCCTTTAACTTATGAATTTTATCTGTCTGAACTAGAAGTTTTTATATAAATAAGATAAAAACGTATATTCAGTATCAAATATCGAGATTATTTGAGTCAAATCATTGTTATCTTAATATGTTAAACAAGAGGGTACCGTTAGTTAAAGCAATATGAGCTGTATTTTTTAGAATTTTATTTTGCTGCAAAAACCTGCCAGTATGATAAGTCTGCATGTAACTTAAACTTTTATGATAAATAAGATTTGAAAAAATCATTAAGTTTTGTCCGAGGAATGATTTCTCTTCTAAGGAATATATAGCAGATCAATTTTTGTACAGGACGACAATAATTCAATTTTGCTCCTATTAAGGCTTCTTAACGGCCTTTTCCACAAAAATATGGCCAACAGAAATATAAAAACCATGATATTTTTGTCATTCTAGTAGAAAATAACATTTTCGTAAAAAGAAAATTCAACATGAAAATTGCAGCTCATATTGCTTTAAATGTAATATTAGAAAGAAGCACACGAGGAATCAAACCAAACCCGTGCAATTTGTATATTTTCTGACCGTGCCGATATCAACGTGGCGTTGATAAAGATGAATTATTTAAAGAAATTTTTGTGAAATTAAGAAACTTATCGTAACATCAAAAATAGATTAAAGTAAGAATTCCCAAGAATAAAGTACGTAATTCCAACTTTAATGTTGACTTTTCTAATTTTAAAGTTGAAACTTTCATTATTAAAGTTGAAAATTTCAACTTAAAAGTTTGAACTTCCAAGATTAAAGTTAAAATTTCCAAGATTAAAAAGTTGGAAATTCCAACTTTAAAGTGGGAAAATTTAACTTTAAAGTCGGAAATTCCGACTTTAAAGTCGGCTTTTCCAAAATTCTAACTTTAAAGTTGGAATTATGTAGAAACAGAGATTCAAAACGTGGCAATAATAGATCACTCTTCCGTAGATGTTGCATCTCCAATTCTAAAACAAGCTTAAGGTAATTAATAAAAAAGGAAACTGAATGAAAAAAGTATACTACATTGTTTATATGGCCAGTTTCTTACGGCCATATAGAATCCACCGCAGGTGTACTTACATGTAATTAAGGTGTAAAAAAAAATCTTAATCTTATCCTGTCAATTTCCGCCTTCAAATTAGAATTTAAAAAGAGTACTTTTTCTACAAAAAACGAAGGTGTTCATTATTTTTTTGAAAGAGCTTTTAAATGTTATTGTATATTTTGTCCGTCTTTGGAATATTACCCTTCGATTTCCTCAAACTTAAGCTATGCGACATATTTCCGTACAGAGCATGTGCCATATCCATGTTGTATGTTGTTTTGTATGTTTATATACTTGTGGAAGAACAGATGGGTTTTTACAATTTCATGTGTAATTATATACTGCAAGAATTGGGCAGTTACTTGACGGGTTTTACTTATCCACTGATAGAGCATCACTCAAGGGTAATGGAAAATATACAGTGTAGAAAATAAAAAAAAGTTGCCCGTATTAGACAGTGATATCCAAAATAGGATCTATCTCAAATATTGTTCAAGATTTGCCAGAATGGCATATAGTGAATATTGCTTAATTTTTTTGTACATTTTTTTCAAATTTATTGAGGAGAGTTTTCATTAAAAAGAATATAGAGATCAAAAGATGTTGCACCTCCAATTCTAAAACAAGGTAATTAATGGAAAAAAAAACATGAATGAAAATAGTGTACTGCATTTGTACTGCATTTTTTATGTTTAAGAGTCCGCCGCAAGTGTACTTAAGATGTCCAAATATTTTTTAATCATTCAAGTTAATTAATTTTTTATTTTCCGCCTTAAAATTAGTATCTACATGTACAAAGAGAACTCTTCCAGTATTTGAACGAATGGGTAATTAGCTCAAGTGGTGGAGCGCTCGCTTAGCATGTGAGAGGTACCGGGATCGATACCCGATACTCTTGTAATTTTACAAACAAAAAAAAGAAGAAAGAAAATAACTATTTCAAACTTGAATAAACTTATCGTTATTACATTTAAAGGGACTTAGACACGATTTGAGATCAAAAATTTATTTTTTATTTTTATATATAAAAAAGTTTACTTGTCCATTTTGTATGATTGAGCAAAATATGAACGTTAGAAGTCAAGTTACAAGCGAGATACAGAGGTAAGAATTCACTGTTATGTAAACAAAGCTCGAGTCTTATATTTGTTTACAATTAATGTAAAGTAAGGAATTTACAATTTCTTTGACAAAATAACCCGTGACAAACAAGATAAACTGATTCAATGTGTTCATAAATAATATTATCAACAAAAGAAAGCACCATTTAATTGAAACATACCAATACAACACATATGTAAACAATAATAAGACTTGAGCTTTGTTTACAAAACAAAGAATTTCAAACTCTGTATCTTGCTTGTAACTCGATTTTTGACTTTCAAACTTTGAGGAAACATGAACAATAATTATAATCATTCTAGACATTAAACATGGAAAAAAAATTTGACAGTTCTGGGCTCAAATCGTGTCTAGGTCCCTTTAAATACATGTAAAAATCAACGAATAAAAACTAGATAATAAAATGCCTGTACTCACAGACTTTTTCATACCTCTCGGTTATTTTTTTACATTTGGGAATTGTTCTGCATGTAGTTCCAAACGAAGGTGTTTTATGCTTTAAATGTATTATTTTGTAGGATCCGGTTAGGCTGCTTAAAAAAATAAAATTACGGTCTGATCTTAGGTAAATTTCTTCCCGACGAATTCTAATATATTTTAACAATATGACAACTATGTATTTCCGTACAGAGACTGCAACAAGTGATGTCGTATTATGTTGTGTATATTTACTGTATATACAGAAACTGATGTACATAAACCAATGGAAAAAATATCATTTTTGCCTGTGGCAACATAAGTATGGAAAAAAGAATAGTTTATAAAAGTAAGCAGTGGTATACGAAAAATGATTTAATCAAATATTGTTCTATTAAAGTGTGCCAAAAGTGTATACACTGCTTTTCATTAAAATTTTAAAGATTTCTTGAGGATATTTATCACCAAAAAGAATATAAAGATCATGAAATGTTGCACCACAAAATCTTTATTAAGCTAATTGATTAAAACAAGGAATGAAAAAAGTATACTCCAGTGTTAATGTGGTTGTCAGTGTTAGTCATCCGCCGCAGGTGTACAGTATTAAGTTGTCAAATTTATTTTTAATTATTTCATGTCAATTAATTTATTTGTTTCCGCCTTCAAATTAGTATCAACAAAAAGTACTCTTTCAATGAACTGATCATCAGGGGAATGAGCTAAAGTGGTAGAGCGCTCGCTTAGCATGTGAAAGGTACCGGGATCGATACCCGGATTCTCCAATCTCTTTATTTTTTTCCCCTCCGTCAACTGATTACACTTTTGGCTTTAGTAAAAGACCTTTTTTATATTTATGATTTTTTTCAAACTTTGAGAAAATTTTATTGCAAAATGGTATGCGTTTCCATTTTAACTATTTCAGTTTTTACATAAGGTAAGTACCGTTTTAACAGGAAACACCATTAAAGACCAAAATTCTAAAAAAAAAAATTAACAATCGCCTTAACTTTTTAAAATGGGAAAAACCCAAACAAACATGTAACAATAATAAACATAATTTATATAACTTTAACTTTTAAGTTCAGTTAATGTATTTTCCCCATTTTTTTCCTATTGCTAAACGATGTTCAAGTTTGTCGATCACCGTGACGTCAGTGGGCCTACAGCTGTGCGCTACAGGTGATGTTCAGGTGTCAAACTTATTCTAAATTACATGGTGTTATTCATTTAATTATCTCACGTTTCAGATTGAAACATACAGCTTGTGCTGTAATCGTACAATTTTTTTGTGTGTCTATTTTTGGTAATTCATTTTGTATTTTGCAGATAATTTGAAGAAAAAGAAAAAAATAGCGCGGTAATAGTTCTCAGATAGTTCAAGTAAAGAATCAAAATTCAAAGTAGCAATTAAAGTTTATATTTATGATTAACTTACTGATCGATATAGTTTAGGGATAGGAGTTGTGTTCTAATTCTTTTTCTCAAATAAACCATTCAACAAGAAATTGAAATAAAATAACATAGGATAAAAATTTGAGACGTCATCAAAGCTACTATTGCTTGTACATACACCTTACAATGTTGAAATCCAAAGCTTATTAACATATTTCTTCTCAAATCGCACAAAGTTTCAATTTTTTTAAACCGACATATTCATTTAACATAAAATAAACGACAAATTATAGCTTATGTTAATAAAAGTTTACAAAAGCAAGGAAGAATACAGATATAATTTAATGATAAAATGACCCCCAGGTCTCACTAGACAACGAAATTACCTTATCTCATGGACAAACACTTCCTTCTATTACTAATGTCTTCGTTCACGGTTTTAGAAGAAGGGGAATTAGCTCAAGTGGTAGAGCGCTCGCTTAGCATGTGAGAGGTACCGGGATCGATACCCGGATTCTCCAATTCTTTTTAAAATGCCTTTTATTTACCTTTATGGATCTTGTTGAGATAATATAAATATGGAATTTTTATTAAATTTACATATAAAAAAGTGAATTTTCATGGAATTGGCCCCCTTCACTTTTATGAAACCATGTAAAAAATTGAAGTGAAAATAAGGAAATGAACAGTGAAACCGAAGCTATAGGTATTCTAGTACTTTATTGTTTTTAAACATAAATTCCAAAAAACATTATCACAACAATTTCAATCTTATGTCAACCAAAGTTTTAAAAATCGAGGACGAAAACAGGTATTATTATGATGTAAAATTTGCCCTTTTCCTGATAAAATAAAGACAATTACTCATCTGATCTCAGTCAGTCACTTTCTGTCATTATCAATGCGTTGGTTCTAAAATCTAATGTTTACAATAAGTGGGGAATTAGCTCAAGTGGTAGAGCGCTCGCTTAGCATGTGAGAGGTACCGGGATCGATACCCGGATTCTCCAGTTACTTTTATTTAAAAAAAACAACCCACAAAACAAAATAATCAATGCAGTGGTCCGGTGATTAAATAAATAAAATATTATAATAACTCTAAAAAATACTTAATATCAATTAAAACTTTTTATATATGCATCACACCGTTTATTATACCGATATATGGCATCACTTAAATAAAATCAATAATTTTATTATCAATTCAGCAATTAATTTTAGATTTCAAATTGGTCTTAACTTTACAACTAATATTAGGTAACTTAAAGGATATCCCTTGTATTTTGTGTGTATTTTTGCAGAAAGATTTCCTTGGCAATAATAAAATTATATTATCAAAGATAACATAGACTCGTAAACAGCAGGCAGTCCTTAAAAAAAAAAACTATAAAACTAACGCGAATCTTCAAATTAAATGATAAAATTTTGCAAAATGCTCTATGTTTAAAAGCGTGTGTAAGTGTCAGGCACGTAGCATCGTTTTTGAAAGTGGAGGGGGGGGGGCAGACTCATCCAAAAAATCTTGACAAGCAAAAAAAA
>WFKH01006014.1:39499282-39519172 GCA_016163765.1 Magallana hongkongensis
TGTTTTGTTTTTGGGGTTTTTTTATGCCATTCAAAATTTCAAACTGAAATTTATGAATGACATTCTATATTTAAACATCAGCGCGATAAATTCAAGCTTGTGTCAATCAAAGTTTAAAAAAAAAAAAACTCGAAAAAGAAGACAGGTGTTCCTCAGGTGTCAACTAAGTTCGTTTCCTCTATAAAACCAAGCTAATTACTCACCTTATAGTCAATCGCCTTGTTTTATAAGAAATAACCGTGGAAACTACCAAAGTAAAAGTAGGGGAATTAGCTCAAGTGGTAGAGCGCTCGCTTAGCATGTGAGAGGTACCGGGATCGATACCCGGATTCTCCAATTTTTGATAATTTCTTAAATTCATCCTACCTGAATTTTCCAAGCGGTTTATAAAATATGTGTAAACTGCGTCATGTGTTGGTATATTTGTAAAACATGGGTTCAAATTAAGGAGGCAGATATTATTTCTTTTGAAATAAATAATAAATTGACTATAGTTCTATATCAACTAATGAATACTCGAAAGTGTAAGCAAATGCGATGTGTGATATTGTATTTTTTAAAATCATCACCATTCAACTAGGGATTCATAAGAAAAATATGAAACATACAGAGGCAGTTCTTTATATAGTTTCACAGGCATCAAAGCTTAGTGTGTAAAACAAGAGGCCCACAGGCCTGGACGGTCCATAGCCCTTAGATTGACATTTCAAAGAGTCTCATGTTTGCATTTTAAGCTTCATTTTGAAGTCTAAACTCTATTCAGAGACTCCTTTGACTGTTACCCCGCTTTTTTGTTGTTGTTTGTAAAACATTCGTTCATGAAAATGGATGGGTGGGGGCGGGATTCAAGAGTCGGGGGAATCTCAGAATATGTACACCTTTGCTGCATGCAGGCCAAAAGTAATAAGAGACCTGCAGATCTTTAATGGTCAAATGAATCTTTATTATATTTACAATTTCAGTTATAATGCACACACAAAGCATACAGCTTATTTCTACAATGCACAGGATATTAAAGTATCGTGTAGATTTCCTTAAACACATGTAGAACACATATTTATTTCAATATTGCTAAGTGACAATTTACCATGTGGTTTTCAAGATGAAGTTAAAATTGTTAATGGATGACACACAACAATTACCCTATTGGTAAGTAAAAATACATGTTCAATATACTGTGGAATCATCATTATTCGTGGGGGACCAATGTACATGTATGGCCATATTTAGCCTCAACTTCTGTCCTATGGCCTGGGCAGGTAATTTCACAATTTAACATCAGGACATTATGAACATAATGACAATGCATGACTGTGATAGTACAGATTTTGAAGAAAATATTAAATCAATACATTTTACAACGTGGCCATATTGGCCCCGGTCTATGGCCTGAACCTCTGTCCCAGGGACCATGAATTTCACAATCTAGGTAAAGGACTTCATGGACATCATAACCATGCATTTAGTTTTTTCTCAAATATATATGGGAGTAGAGAAGAAGATTTTCTAACATTTAATACATTTTTACTATGCATTGTATGGTCATATTGGCCCCGCCCTAGGGTCTGAACCCCTGACCCAGGGGCCATGAATTTTATAATTTAAGAATAGAACTCCGTAGACATCATAGCCGTTCACTAATTTTTTCATAAATATGTATGGGAGTAGAGAAGATTTTTTAAGATTTAATAAATATTCACTATATGGCTAAATTGACTCACCCTAGGGTCTGAACCCCTGATCCAGGGGCCATGAATTTCACCATTTAGGTAAAGGACTTCATGGACATCATAAACATGCATTTAGTTTTTTTCCCACATTCTGGGAGTAGGGAAGAAGATCTTTTAAAATTTTGCCTTTTTTTTTGGCCCCGCCTATGAGGCCCCAGGGGAGGTAAAATCTGAATTTCACAATTGAGATTCCTCTTACCATAGAGATGCTTCACACAAAAATGGTAACTATTGGCCTTTTAGTTTTTAAGAAGAAGTTAAAAATGTAAAATTGTTAACGGACGACTGACGACGCACGACGACGAACGACACCAATTGCAAAAGGTCACCTAAGTGATTCAGATGACCTAAAAAGCTTGACAGATATGGATGCTGATACAACTACTACCCGATAGGTTAGAAATAAAGTGACTGTGTAAAACTATAGAAAGATATAGCGACCAAATACTATACAGTTTTTTTTAACTTTTACGAAATTTTACCAGTTCTCTGTATTCCTATTACATATCGGATACAAAACTAACAAAAAAAAATCACAAACAGCAAAAATATTTTATTGAAATGCAGTATCGTTTCTACAAAATTGAAAGATGTTGAGGCTTGGATAGTAAAAAATCAGGAAAAAGTCAACATTAGAGAGGACACAAAAGCAATGAACTTTCAATTGACTGGTGTCGGTGAAAGCATAACATAGTTGAGATCACATAACTCAATGTTTTTAACTTATTCTTAGCAATCCAGTAGGTTTACTTCGCAATGTCCATTCAGTGAAAAAATACTACCCATTACATTTTATAAGGCGCAGCTTAAACTGTCCGTTATCGGTTATTAAAGACAGTTTTTTGTTATAATTTCCTATAGTTCAAAACTGTCTTAAAAATAAAAGCGAGATTTTAAAATCCGCGAGGGTTGCCTCTCGCGATTTTACGCGGAAATTAATTCCTCGCGTTTAATTAGGAATCTACAGTATCATCTAATTAGATGTCTGTTAGTGTCCAATGGCTTTTAAAAATAAACTATAATTTTACAGTACTTTAATTTACATGGATTTTTCCTTGCGTAGAAGCATGCAATTATACAGCATGACATATTCACAATTCACAAAAAGTGTTCAAAAGGCTTCGACCTACTTAATATCCAATGTTTTTTTTTTATATTTCTTGTTTAAGTCTGTTTATGTACGACAACAAAATACATATAACTTGGTCGGCACTTAAATCTCGATTGTCTGACAGCGCGCTATTTTCATCTTCAGACAGGAAGAGTATAATAATGTAAATTTGACATACATAACCATCGATGCCATAGAGTGATCGCCAGTATAAACAGTAACTCAGTAAGTACTATATTTTTTAATTAATTTTGATAAAAAGGAACTTCAATAGAATGGCTCATATGAAAAAAAAATCCAAGTTCAATGCGGAAAAATAGATCAAGTGGTTTGTTTTTAACAATTCTATTGCCATTTTATGATCCTGGTGATAATTATATAACCTAACTAAAAAAAACACGAAATTTTAACTTTAGATGGCGTTGTCCACGCCAGGAGTGTCTTTCATGGCCCAGCACTATGTGGAGTGCAGCACTGAAGAATGTGAGGGGAACTACCAGTTCTACTGCAATTCTTGTGAACGTCCAATGTGCAGTCTGTGCAGAGACGAACATCTAAAGAGTTCTAAAACAGATTACCACGATGTCGTGTCTCACAAACATCGCAAAAGACAACAGCTTCCTGTAGAGAAATGCAAGAACCACCCATCCAAGGATCTGGATATCCTCTGTGAGGAGTGCGATGTCCCGTTATGCTCAAAATGTTCCACTCTGCCAGGTCATCGCGGACATACATTTGTTGATTTAGAAGAAGAGTACGCTGAAAATTGTAATACATGTCAAGAGTCAATCCTTAAAATTTGTCAATACTTCATTCCAGAGTCACAACATTTACAAAAGGAAACTAACGATGATGTGGCAGAGGTAAGGTCAATTTTGGAAAACATAAGATCGTTAATGAGGGCAGAAGCTACAGTCCTCAAATCTACGGTAGACATAGTAACATCAGAAAACATTGATCATGTCAATAAAGTAGAAGAGTCTTTAACAGAAATTTTGAGAAGCCAAGACGGGATATATTCTGATTACATTTTATATCTGAACAAACTTATCAAAGAGTTTCGAGGCTTCTTGTCAATGTCTGAATATGAAAACAATCCGCTGATTTTCTCCATTTCGGAAGCGCTGAAAATCAAACCCATTCCAGATACATCAAAACCAGTCATGCCAAAGTTTACTGCTGGTCAATACACCAAGGATGACATCGTCAAACTACTTGGAAGAATAGATGTCCCAAACATTGAACTAGAGAATAGAAAAATACAACCCATGGAAACTCTCGGTAGACAGTTGAAACCTACAGAGAGACAGGACAGAAAGACATCTGACGTAAAACAAACACCGCTGTCCTCTGTAAAAAAAGTAGGGGAATACATAATACCCGGTGTTAGAGTAGCATTTCACGTATCGCCGGATATATCAGGCAGACTCTGGGTCAGTGACTTAAATGAAAATCTTGTTCAAACCGATGCAATGGGGAATCCCATACAGAAGATTCAAACCAGTGGTGGATTTGGCTACCATTCAATTACACAGGAAGGGAATCTGATTTATGCAGACAGATACAAACAAGTCATTATGACAGTGACGCTAGGTTTTGAAATTGTTGAGTTCATCAGAACAGGAAAATGGACGCCACTCAGCATACACTCTTCCCACACCAACGGGGACATACTACTGGGGCTGAGAAAGGATGGAAAGGCAAAAGTCACCAGGTATAACAAGACAGGAAAAGAAATAAAGAACATACGGAGAAACGAGAAAGGAGAGGAACTGTACGATTATCCATACTACATCACAGAAAACATCAATGGTGACATCTGCACATCTGACATTAACAGACATGCAGTAGTGGTGGTGACTAACGCGGGACAATACAGATTCTCCTACACAGGCCAGAAGATGAGATTCATTCCATATGGACTCTGTACTGATACCCTCGGTAACATCCTGGTATGTGATGGTTACAGCAAAACAGTTCATCTTCTAGATCAGGACGGTCAGTTTTTGTCTCTACTACTCACAAAACAACAAGGGGTGTGTCATCCTTTCTGTGTGTGCGTAGTTAATAAGAACAAGCTCCTTTTGTGTCAAGACAACTCAGTTGTAGCGTACAAATTTCTTCAGTGAATGGTTCATAAGTATAGACGGCAGCATTTAATAAAACGTGTAGAACTGGAATCATATTCAAAACGAAGAAATAATACAACAACTACCTATACTTATAATGAAGACATTTTGCAACTAAACTACGAAATGCCTGCACTAGAGTTACTCTTTACACCTTGGATATTTTCAACACGTGTGGGACGAAGTCCGTAAACCATTATAGTAACCAAATTTTAACTGATCAGTATTTATTGTGGAATTGATGAAAAACTTACTTTCATTTTCGATAAACTACCCAGGGGTAGTAAAAATGAGAGCAAGGTGGTGGACACGCTTTGGCGGATCTAAGTCAGTTGGAGTTGGTACCAAAATATATACTTGCAATGATATAATATTGAATACTGTAAACGTCATTAATTCCATGTGTCTAAAATTTCACGATTTTCTGTGTTAGTACCGGTTAAGGTGTTTTTAATTTCACGAATAATCGATTTCTTCATTATAGAATAAATAATCAAGATTTAACGGAACAAAATCTGATGAGTAATGAACATACAACCATGCATTTACATTTTTTTTCTGTGCTGTCACCTTAAGTTACTGTCTTAATCTCTTTAAAAGCTATGACGAAAAAAAAATGAAATAAAGTATTTTGTCGAACATAGTACGCACTACGTTTTTGACGTTAGTTTAACTGTGACGTAGGCAACATTCTTTATACGATATAAAACAATTTTTTAGCCAATCAGAAATCGTGTTACAACCAGAATTAAATTATTTAACATGCACAAATTCTGTTAGGGGATGTCAAAGTTCTGTAGTGATTTTTATATTAGCTCACGATATTTATATGCATCGACATAAATATTTTTAAGAGTTTAGGGCAGTGAACAAATCATTTACCTTCCGATCCGCATCAATACTCGTATCGAAAAAAATATAGTAAAACCGTCCCTGTGCATAAGTTTTGAGGTATTTTATTTCAAAAAAAATGTATAGCAAACTCTTATACATGTAGTTCTTTGCTTTCATAAATCAACTTCGAAATGATGTACAAAGCTTTTTCCTAGAGTTTGCGCAGTACTTTTCATGAACAATTGAAGAAAAATAACGTCACATCGCACTTTGACATGTGCCCCCGTAAAAACAAATTCGATGACATGGTCATTTTTTTTAAATGATATTAATTCAAAATCATCACATAAGTATTTTATTTCAATTTGGATAGAAAATCTATTGCAGAGTTTTTTTTAATTATTTTTTCTCTTACAAGAACGCTTTTCCCCATTATGTTCAAATGAAAAAGAAAAGTAATACACACAATTTTTGTAATGGTCCCTAATAAAAATCTAATTCGATTTTCATGTTATTTTTTGATTGATTTTGATATATCTTTAGTATTTCTAACTCAAATAAAATTTTCATAAAAATCACTTTTGTAGAAGTGAATTGGGTCCGCCGTCCTTAATAGATTTTAACATAAAAACTATCGAAAGGGTTGACAGAAAATTTGATTTTTCTGTTTTTTTTAATTGGTCATAATGTTAACCGGGTTTAATAAGGCTCTAAAGGGTAATAACCGGTTATTGCTGGTTGATGCAGACTTAACAATCACCAATTTCAGAATTCTTTAAACAAGTGCTGCCTAATAAGTGATCGACAAACGTTCTATATTTGGTAATTCTCATTTACATCCGGTCTTTCTAAGAACTCGACAAAGGGTTCCGGTTACGAAAATTTTTCATTATTCCGAAGTACCAGAAGAACATATATATGTTAGATTGTTGTTTTCAAGAGCGTTAGCGCAAGAAAATCATTTTCATCTACAGATCTAGAGCTGGCTTTCAGTATTTATCATGATTATGTGGTAGATAATAGAATTAACCTTCATATCAAATAAATTCAAAGCTAATGTTAATGTCACTAAACATAATCTAATGAAAAAATGTTAATATGACCTTTACAAATCTTTAAAAATCCATTTACAGTCTATCGTACTTAAACAGCTTAAACAGCTTATCTAAAATTAATTGGGATTTGTCCTAAAGACATTGCTATGAACATATAGCTACTTGTGTCGTTGAAATCTTCCAAGATATTAATTCTGCTCTTGGTTTCACTGCTTTATCTAACTAAAGGAATCTCACTATATACAGGCTGCAAAAATATTGGCAGTATGTTGGTGTCCTTAGATGCTAGACTGAACACTTTTAAATTTTCATCTTTAAACGCGGAACTCAAAATTTTTATACTTTGCTTAAGTTCCGGAAGATCATTTAAGGTAGATCAACGCTTTTTCCCTTATGGTTTTAGTTTATACTCTGACTATGAACTTCCGGTTCATAACGTGTACAAATACATGTTTATAGAGTCTTTAGCATTTGTACATTTAATCGAAAGGGTAGTCAGAGAAAATTGACAAGGAAACATTAAGAAACTAGAAGGAAAATTTGTGATAGACAAAAGCAGAGGGTGACAGGGCCCTGTTTTTGGTGTTCTACACGCAAAGTCAACTGGGAACGGATAACATCAAAATTGGTACTGTCTTTAATTTTTACGAAAAAATTATTGGAATACTATTATTTCGACAATCCGCTGTATTAAAATAATTAATTTTTAAAACACATATCTTATTCACGCATGTTTTCTTTGTATAATTCCTTGGTCATACTTGAAGTGTCGTTAATAGGAGCTTAGATTCCTGATGTGTGATGGCAACAGTCTTAAGATTAACGTTATTAGAGAATATCGGGGAAACAAAAATAAGAATAATGTCTTTGCTTGTATCATTTCGTTTATCTGTTTAAAGTATACTTTCAATACTTATTACTATTATTGTCATTTTTGAATTTTCTCTTTAAAATGGAGTAAAACGGCAAAGTTTAATTTTCTTTACTGTGATAATCTAATATGTTTAAGGTTTACTCCATTTTCCTTCTTCCTCAATCATTTAAGTAGCAATTTTAAAATATGTAGAAGGTTTTACATTTGAAAAAAAATCAAAGAAGTTAACTTTAATACATTACTAGTATTCATAACACAAAAATGTGCGCATTAACAGTCTATCAAAGAAGACATGAATAAATTGATTTGTTTTTGTAGGTAAATAATTGGTTAAATTCGATTTCAAAATAAACCATATTTCATTAAAGCTGCATGGTTCGATTTTTTTCACTAAAACAGTATCGAATGATTTTCCATACAAACCAATTATCTTAGAAAGTTATAGACTTTTGCCTATTTACACCAGCAGAATCGGTCTCCTTTCAAAGTTAGAAATATTTAAAGTTCTTTATAGGCAAACAAAAAAACCCAGACCAAACTGCATCATGGGAATGTTTAGAAAAGGGAACCGTTTGGTTTCGTCCCCCGAATGATTGGGTGTATTCAACCCGCATGTTACGCATCGATTATAAACAAAGCAAACTTCAGAAATATTAGTGAACAAAATGATGTCAAAGTCGTAATACAATCATAGCAGCCTCGACGCAAGGGGCAAATTTTAATATGAGGCGAAATGACACGGTACCCTTTTGTGTCGTTTGTTTATTAAACAAGTTTTGTACATCATTTTTTTCATTGAAATATGGCTTTATTGATCGGGAAAACTACTGCAATGTCTTTTATTATAGACATACTTAGCATAACCATCGTTTAAAAGCGTTCACAAAATTTGATATAAAATCGGACCAAGCAGCTTTAAACTGACATGATATAATAGACTACAATGAAGTTTGAATTCCAATGCTCTTTGGAAAAAAAGTACAATATTTCCTCGTGTGCCCAATAGTCGTGAGCTTAAGAAATAATCTGATTTAGTGAGCGGTTAAATTAAATTCATGGTTATTTTATATGATCCTTCAACTTACTTTGTTGTATTCAGATTTTGTTTATCTATAATACAATAAAGTGATTTAAACAGCTTATTATCAAGGCTCAAACCAAGCGAGGTTCAATTTCGGTCCTCTTTGTATGGAACCAGTAATTGTGCACCCAGATGTGTAAGCATGTATGAGCTTAGATTCATCCGGGTGTATGAGGCCAAGAAAAAAGTAAATTTTGTGAGGTTTGTAACTTTTTTCATTTTGATATCACAAATATCACATCAAATAGATTCATGAACATCAGAATATTGCTAAAACAGCAAAGAAACATTAACAAGTTAAATAAACTATATGTTTCATCATGATGATGAATTTCAATGCATTTCAAAACTTATGGCACATTAAACATACATCTACATGTATTTAAGATAACAAATACTTGATAAAATCTTAAGAATCATCTTAATTTATCAAAATCCAGTGATAAAAAAATTCGAAGCTCTACTCTATTTGCAGTGAGGACATTCATAGTGATTACCAATCCGGACCACTCTGTGTACATATGTAGTAATTTATTTGTACCCAATGTCTGCATTTATAGCACTGTAACCACTTCACAAAAATAAGAGATGTGCTATTTCTAGCAGCATCTGGGGTGGACATTTTACAAATACAACACAGTTCTTCCTCAGAAATAGATATGTCCTCGGAGTCTTCGGATAAGAAGTATTGCCTTGAAGACCTGTTGTCATTTGGATGTGCATGGGAGGGTTCAGGTTCCTGTGAGTGAACTGTTTCCCCCCTCTTGGTTTCACACTTTGGGCTTCTACCATTCTTGGTAGAAGTGTTATGGAGCTTCTGATTTTTAATGTTTTTTTCTCCGTTTTGGGGCTGCTGCTGCTGCTGTTGAAACATGCTCCATAATATTTGCTGGAACCTCTGGCTCAGTAATGGCTCTACCTGATGTAATTTTGTTTTCTTTTGTTTTTTTTCATCTGCATTCAAATCAAATTCAATTTTGTCCTCTTCTTCCTCGTACATTTGAGTGACTGTCAATACTGAAGAATATTAAGGGGCCTGAGCTTCAGCGTTAAAACGATATGTTCCACACTTGTAAGGGTAGATTTAAGATTATGTACTGATAAAGCTTTGTTGTATGCCTGACATGCCAGGGAACACACATCCTGGTTTACGATCACTGTTGAAGTTGGTCGCATTTATTGGTGGCGCAAATTGTCATAAATTTTCTGGAGAGGGCCATAGCAACCAACATCAGTGGGTTGAAGGATATGATAGTGTATGCTGGCAAATATGCAAACAACATTTGTCCATTGAACTGTCGCAACTAAAACATGAGATTTGTGCTTATCTAATAGCAGCAGACGGAAACATGTTTAACAAAGTGGATCTGCAAATACTGTAGAAAAATAACAGAGTTGAACCATCCACTCTCCGTAACATCACCAGCTGCTCCAGGTGTTGAATCTTCCATCATCTCGGACCTCATCCGCATACCATGAAACACAAAATATGGTGGAATGGCAACACTAAAGACATCCCAGTATGATAACGCGTTTAAACGCGAAAGTTACGCGTTTAAACCGAAAGTTTAACGTTTGTTTGCGAAAGTTCCGCGTTTATTCGCGATCATTTTTTTTTACCTATGAAAATGAGCTCAATGGGCTTCCGTATATCATAACAAAGTTTGTATCTTCATGAATATTTAAATGTCATAAAGTATAAGTCTAACAAAAAAAACTTTTTCTCCAGCAAATATATCCCCTTCCTTGATCCACTCTCATTTGTTCTGCATTTCACTTTATCAAGTGCTTCAGAGTGTTTGCATCGCTGTTTTTGGAATCTGCAAGCACCTAAATGATGTAACACATGGTTGTTTGGACCAACATAAACATCACAAAAGACCCGTGTGTATGAAAGCTGTCTTATCCTGGAGAATGAATAATTCCCACTTCTGGGTAAAGATATACGTTGCGTTGAACCAACAGGTCTTGACTTTAAAGCTGAACGCCCCTCGTAAATAGGCATTGTCCGCCATATTTCTCTTTCATCACCGCTATCCCTACAACCCCTATATAAGCCGCAGACCTCTTAACAGTTCAAAGTATTTCGCTGTAGAGGTCTCACCTGTGTGGACGTTCGCATTGCCTCGCCGTTTTACTCGGTCGCGATGAAATTATCAAGTTTTACGCACTTTTTTCAAGCCAGGAGAATACTATTATCAAATAAACTAGCTGGTCAATGCATTATTTACAAATAGAATATGCACATAAAATAAGAATAAAATGCATAAAATCCAAAGACCACGAAATGAATACTACACGTCGGCCACGAGTTTCAGGTGTGCAATCGGGTGTAACGAAATCGAAGGGTTTATATACCAGGTATCTGTGTGACGGTGCCTATTTACGAGCGGTGTTCAGCTTTAAGACTGGTTGCCGATTTTACTGCTTTTGTCACCAATTGAAATTGAAGTTTAGAAAGTAATTAATATATTTAATCATGATTGTTTAAATACGCACTTGTCAAGAGACTGGAGTTCATTGGGAGTCTGGTAAGACAAGCAGAGAATAACGATGTCGTTTTTCTTGACCACCTGAAGTATTTCCAAACTGATATGAGATGAGTGTGCACCCATAATAAGTAAAACTAGACGATGCAAAGGAAGATATTTTGAAATTCAAACCAATGCTTAAAAATCTGTCTGTCGATGAATGAAAACTTGCTAAGAGCAAATAGTAAATGATAAAGACAAATTTCATAATAATAATGTTGACTTGACCTTAAAAGTGTAAAAACTAATGTTTACTCGGGGGAATTAGCTCAAGTGGTAGAGCGCTCGCTTCGCATGTGAGAGGTACCGGGATCGATACCCGGATTCTCCACTTCTTTTAAACAATTAAACGATTCAATTCCTGATGATAATTTTATTTTATATAAATAAAATATTTGATGTTTATTAAAGTAATGAAATCAGAACAATCTAAAGCTAAAGACTTTGTTACAACGCACTTTGAAAAATTACGCAATTTGAAATTTTTTTTCAAAGTGCGTTAAATTTGGGACCAAGTCAACGCACTTTGAAAATTTTTTATTTTTTTTTTCAAAATGCGTTGATATGGTTGATATTAACTCATTTTGAAAAAAAATTGTGCAAGGTCTAGCCGAAGTCGTTAAGACCCTTAAATGTTTTAACCTAGTTTTGCTCGATAAGACATTGAAAAGAGAATGAGATTTTACCTTTCTTAAATAACAATTTCGCAATGAAAAGGCTTGTCGATAAGATCATTTAATATAATAATTTACACATGAAGAAAAATAGTTCAAAAGGTAATTGAGATATGTATATCAAAATATCACATGAACTGCACCAATAAGTCGTCAGCCGTCCTTCCAAATAATTTATCTTTTTACTTTCTGAATATTTACTCTCTAAAGAAAAAAAGAAAATGATTAATTGAGGGACACAATAGCTGACCTATACACGGCGTTTATAGGCTTATGAACAACTATAATGACAAAGTATATCGAATACAATACTAGCATGTATATTTTTTTGAAAATTAATGCCAAAAAGTGCAGGCTCAAATGCTGATTTTTTAGTTGATTTGTTTTAACGGATGTACATGTAAATATCTTACTTCATATATCGAAATAATTTATTTGGTTTGAATTTGAGAAAGGGATTTATGCTTAGAAACCTGCAGATCTATGTACATGTAAGTTTATGGAATTGATATAATGCTTGGGAAGAAAAGATGATGCGGATGCATTCTTCAAGTAATTGATATAAATATTTTATTGGAAATTGTACTGTATCTTTGGTTGTACCCTCCCTAGTCACAATGATGCCAGACCATATTAAAGAGTGTTTACAAAGAAATATAAACAATTAATCTGAATAAAACAAAATCAGTTAAGAACGAAGTCCACATTTTGTGATTAATACATTTTTTTTCAAAAAGCGTTAAGTGTCTTGTTAGTAAAAAATGTTGATGTTCACTCATAACGCACTTTGAAAAATTTTTGCAAAGTGCGTTGACTTGGTCCCAAATTTAACGCACTTTGAAAAATGTTTTCAAAGTGCGTTGATTTTGTCCCAAATTTAACGCACTTTGAATTTTTTTTTCAAAGTGCGTATTTTTTAAAAGTGCGTAGACACAAGGCTTCTCTCCCTCCACATGAATGACAGAACACACTGTACGGGCAAGAACTATCAATGACTAAGAATAAACTATTTATAATGAAATATTAATACATTTAGCAAAAGTTTGAGAGTGGTAATCAGCCCTTTCAAAATATAAAGCTGTAGTTTCTGTTTTGATAAAGCTAGGCCTTTTGTGTTTATCCAATTTAATATGTCGTCCTTTTTGAATGAATTTGAAGGTTGTTGCCCTATGTTTTGATGCATTATGTATCTTATTATAAAAACAATATATCCATTGCTACATGCATGCTCATGAACCTAAAAATAAAGTTAATTTCGATTAAAAAATCTTTAGTTAGTAAATTATTTCTTAACAATTTAAAAGTATCTATTTTTTTTCAAATCAAGAGAAATAATGCATTACTTATGCGTGGAAAAGCTTAGAGAGAAGAAAATAATTTAAATTGGAAAAGATAGCTGTTCTTTTAAATAGAAATGTCCATAACGTGTATGCAACATTTTCATTCAACAATTTTTTCTTGTTTCTTGGCTTCATCAATCTGTCAAGATCTATTTGTACAAATGGATTTTCTGTTGTTTCTATCGTCTTTTTGTAGTTTTGACACCAGGAATAAATTGTTCAGCATACATGGCAGTTGCGTTGTTCATATTTTTACTTGAAATCATATAAACCATTTCTCTATTTGTTTTCATCCACATTTATTAAATACCAAACTTCATCATTATACAATCCCTTATTTCATATGGACAAAATTTGTGGCCGAAAATAGGCAGGCACATGTACGTATACTTTTACAAACACTGGAAATAAGATGCTATTGCTTATACATCACTTGAAAATCCATTCATGGCTGTATCCAATACCCAAATCTAAGCTGTGATATACGATTACCTGCAATTACATCTTTTCCTGCACACATTTCTACAGGCAACTTCCAAATCTTTTGTGATAATTTCTTCAGCACCTGACATGCAGTTTATTTTCAGCTCTGTATTTTTTGTTTCTTCCCTTTCAGCTTGAAGACTTTCTTTGGTCTCTTTTTCTCCATTTAAAAAAAGGTGAAAAATAATTATTTATTTTTCATACTTATTTAAATGCCGACCTTATCTTTATACAAAGCGAACAATTTGTCAGCATAAAATATTTGGTGTAAATGCCTTGATATTTTATTTTTTCTTGCTACAACATTGCAAATGTTCTCTTTACTGTTAACATGTGTTCTGTCTTTCGTACCTTTTATTGCCTTTACAGCAGTTATAATTTCCTTGATAATGTATTGTAAATCACAAAGACAACATGAAATGTACTTGACTGTAAACTGTTTATTTCTTGAAGAAAAATCATAAGTAAGTGTTGTAAAACTGAATTAAAATGCAAAAATATTTATTCTACAATGGAGTATAAATATAAATTTAAAAAAGCTGCGAAAACAAGACATTTCTGGCAGATGCCGCAATAAAATGTAGATATATTTTTTTTTTCTAAAAAGTTTATTTTTATACAACTCATCTATACATGCACAAACTAGATTGATTTTATAAAAAAATATATATATATATAAGAGATTAATAACGGCATATTATGCAAAAAAAACTAATATACTTTCATCAAAGTCCATTAGATAATGGCATAAATGCTGATACATCTCGCAGCGTGGAGGTCGCGGAGTCTATAGTGTGTAGAACCACACTAAAATGTTTCTTTACAATCTCCCATCGTCTCTCTTCACCCGTGCTCCCTTCAATTTCAAACATTCCATCTACAAGACCAGGAAATGTGGCACTGCTGTATGCATCTGTACTGCTCTCAGCAAAAATGATGTGTCTGAAATAAAAACAAAAACAATGCAGCCAAGATGAATGGACACGTCTTTAATGAGAGGATTGAAAGCCATTAAATATTTTATATTAATTATTTTTATACTCAGATTATGACGTCATCTTTTTTAACATATAGAAATATCTTGAATATCTAGGCAAGTAATTAACGAAGTCCCTTTAAGCTTGTATCCATAAACGTTAAGGTTCTGATGTATACAAATTAAATGGTGGGACTTGAGCGGGTTATAAAAAGTGCATACCTAGCCAATGGTCGGCCCGGTAGACCTTCGGGATCAATGAACGCCCGCTCCATTAACATAATTTGGTCATTAATGCCTCGAATGGCGAACGGACTGAAATAAGATAAGAAATCCATCGATAACTTAATGCTTGCACATGAATAAAACAATATTTAAAAAGAGTTTTCGTTTTTAATTAAGAGGGTTTTTTTTTTTTAAAAACCAGTGTATATTTAGGTCTTACTTCTTTCTATCCACAGTATTAACTCTTTTCTGAAAGGAGGCAACCTCAGCGGCAAAGAGATCAGTAGCTTCATACAGCAAATCTGTGGAATTAAATAAAATAGGTGTGAACCGCTTGATACCCGCACAACATTTCAAGTGCAATAACTTTTCTCTTCCACTAGTTCACTTCTCGTGGTTATTTCAGGGTTTCGGATCTTTGCCGAATAATTACAGCAATATAGGTCTTTCAGAGTGAGGTTTGATTTCGAAACGGGGTTTGTTACCAGTTTGAATGCCTTTTCTCCTCATCAAACTTCCTAAATTTCGATCAAGTTCTTCAACGCCTTCTCTTAGTTTATTTGCATAATCCTGGATCTTGAATGGGATTATGAGAGAATCTGCTAAGTTCCTTGCCACTTCCGCCCAAACCTGTCCTGATGCGCGATGACACTGAAACATACATTGTTCATGTCGAAATTTATATATTATTGTGTTCTTCAATTTTATAGCTGGTTGTGTACATCACCAAAATAGAAAAAAACAAAACAACAAACAATAGGTTTTGGAAACCTTGAAACCTCGGTCCATGAACTCATCAACAGCTTTAAAAGTTTCATACTTGGAATGATAGAGTGGGTAAGATGCTATCTTGTATTTATCCTGAAAAAGAAAAAACATGTTTCATCTACAATGTTGTTCGTGGTGTATTACAAATGATATAAATACTCAGTATTTATATTCAACAATCCCCAACGTACATGTTATTTTCACAGTATAATATTCTCAATAGAAGACTTATTTTTTCCACTTACCCAATTATATGTATAAAGGAAGTCAATACTAGGTAGACCTGCACGTTGAACAAAAGTAGCATGGTCGCTACCGGTACCCATACCGAAAATTCTAGAGACAGAAAACTAACGACTGTAAACTAATATCGTACTGCACAGTACGAATAACAATATGTTGTACAGAAAAGAACAAGCTTCTTAAGAAAGGCGTTTACCTAGACAGCAAAATCCACACTAATGAAAATGAAATACCCGTCTCATAAATTGATTTTCATATTCCTTGAATTATACGTTTGATGAAAATTAAGGTTTTGTTAAAATAAAGTTTGTCATTATCTTCTATAAATTATAAAAAATAAATAAACATAATATACCTTGGCTGTGTTTTGTCAGAGTTCGGGAAAGCGTGCAACCATTTGTCATAAACAGTTTTAAGCTGTGTATCGGTCTTGTCTGGGTTTGGAACCTTTTTGGTGGCGTCATACACCACCGATTGCATTAAAGGTGTCGCCAGTATACGCAAGGAATAGTTTCCTGTTGGAAGGGAAGATACATCACAATCGCAGCTTCTCGGGCCTTTTCGGCAGAGCTCGGAAAACACCTCGAATGTATAACCTAGGCGTCCATGACAACCCCCCTTTTTATAAAACTTGATATAATTTCAACACATTGTACGATCTGTTGAGATTTGAGTTAGACTTCATCAAAGTCAATGATATACCCTAAAATATACCACAGAAGCGACCTACAAGGCTATCTATCCGATACTTATTTTAATGGGAAGCGACTCCATTTTGTATAAAATTCTAACATCCGGTAATGTTAATACATTCGAGGTGTTTTTTCGAGTCTGCCGGAAAGGCCCGAGAAGTTGCGATTGGATACATCATTGACATAGAAAATTATTCATAGTTTCTCTCTCAGAATAGTTTACTTATCCTCAATAATGGTACCTTTCTTTAAAAAAGTATTTAACAAACTACCGACTTCTATCAATCACAAAAAACCCACTATAAACAGACCTTCAATTGCCATATCCATATTAAGGTAGGCTACCGCTCGGTTACCAAGATTTTTTACGTATTGCTGAAAAAAAAGAGGTTAACATTGAAATTCTTGAAGAAGGCCTATTTCAACCTTATTGCTATAAATGTTAAAAATGAAAGTCATGATATATGCAATATTTAAATTATGTTATTTAAATTTGATTTTAATAAAATTTGAAACGAGTTCTTTTACGCAAATAAAACTAATTTTAAATCTCTAAAAGATGTATGGTATCCAATGGAGCTGAACACAGATTTTTTTTCTTGTTGTTTATTTATCAAATAAACACCGTTTTTCATACTTAAACGATTCAAATTGTTCAAGATTACACTGCTGTCAAACCTCAACCCATTCCGTAGATCCCATGAGCATGTATTCTTCTGCACCCCATCCACAAAATATTATTGTTCTTCTTGGACGCCATTTCTCTGCAAATTACAGGATACAAATAATAAATCTTCAAAAAGGTTTATGTATAACTATTTACGAACTACATGTATTAGAATGATTTTTCACTTGCTTGAGCGAACAAGATTCCCCATCACTCGGGACACCTCTTTCATTACTGCTGTTCCACTAGAAGGATCGATAGCTCCGAACACCCAGGCGTCTAAATGGTTTCCCATCAACACATACCTGTCTATTTACAGAATCACAAATTGTTTTTACTATAATTCTTATTTAAATCATCATCTCTTTTAGCTTTTCATTTAGATTTCTACATGTATTTTATCGTTTTGACCCTTTCTTGTAAATTACCATAATATGACAACTGCTTCCAGAAATTTAACTATTAAGCGCTTAATTAATATTTTCAGATGAAGCATTTATTTTGTTACAAGTCAAGTTTCTTATGTACCGTCAAAATATTTTTTTTTATATTTCTATCGACATAAAACATTTTCAATTTTTTAAAAAATATTTCATTGAAACTTTTTCGCATGAAAAGTTATTCTTCTTCTACCATAAGTATATACATGTATACAAATCTGTATAGCTTTTATTTTTCTAGAAATTAAGTTTCATCAATTAGCACGTGCCTAAAATCAGGTCTCTGACAATATCAGCAAGAGTACGCAAGAGTTTTCAATGAAACGGTAAAAATGTAATTAAAAAGTATATCAGTGTTGCTAGATTTTTTAAAAAGATTATAACAGAAATAAATGAGGCTTAACTATTTTTAAAATTGAGAAACAATCTTCGACATATTATATCATAAATATGAGGATATTATATGTTATGTTATGGCTTAAAACTAAGAATTGATGTTTTGTTCATAAGCTGGTAATAACTATGCTAAGGCAACTCCAAGTCAACTCCAAGTAAGTCTTTGCCAAACCGTAATGCCGTTCATTTTATTTTGGCTGAATAGTAAAATTTTGTTTCCTGTTTTAAAACATCTTTATGACGAAACGTAATATCAATTGTGGAACGAAGTTGACCGATTTTTACAAATGGTATTTAATTTATCGTTCTACCAGATTTCTTAAAGAGTGATTCAGATTTCTAAGGATTGGTTCATAGTAAAAAAAAAATAAGTTTGATAAATGCTACAAAATATTTTCAATAATAATCACCTCACCTGGCTCAATACTGCCCCTGATCACCCCGAAGACGTTGTACGTCTTCTTTCGGGTATTTTTGGTGGAGATTCTTATTCTAATTTTCCTGAAAATTCAGAAGGTGATTCTTCCAAAATATTTTTATCATTAAATTTTTCGATTGGAAATGGTGAAAAGAACGAATCTTCTTAACAGTTTTTTTTCATTCTAAGCACTAATAAATTCGTTGTAACAATTATGTTATAAATGAGTTTTGACCTTTAAAAATGATCCTGTACATTTTTGTTTCATTATTTAATAAAAAAGCGTTTCAAATTAATATCAATTCGATTACTACCATCCTGACTGCTTCAACGGTCCCCCGTATCTGTACGTTATATTCAGTCCCCCTCTCCAACTCTCCGGAACTTGGTCACCACTCATATAGCTGTAATTTATAACCCTCTAAATGACTACATTGATCATTACAAGCTATAGAAAACAACATGTATTCAGTTCAATGTCTTACGTTTAGTGAAATATATATACCAATTGGCCTCGCCGTCACCAAAATTTTTAATAATCACTCAACTCAGTCCTCGACTTAAAAATAAAAATCCTTAAAGGAAAAGTGCATTTATTTAATTTGAGGTCAAAACTCAGTTGAGGCCGAGTATTGACTTGTGGGAACCGAATTTGGTGACGGTGGGGCCTATTTCCATTTTTCAGAATCAATCACAAAATTCAGGACCGGTAAATTATAATAAACAGTGTACATGTACGTTACGTGTATCAGATCATATGTACAGTGTACATGTAATCTTAAACGTGTGACATACATCAACTCCATACCTCATCAGAGTTTTAGCAACTCCATATCCGATAGGATGACACGGAATCTTTGGGAGCATAGTGTTTGGGTCACTTTCTTTTAGTCTGTAGGCAGTTTCTGTAATAAAATGAAGATTTTAACCTACACCGTGATTTCTTAAACAGAATACTCCCAAAAGCATGACTAGGACGGGTACCTGTAAAGTGCGAAACGAAATAGAAACGAAACGAAACGAAACGAAATGAAACGAAACGAAATCTACCGAAACGAAACGAAACCTACCGAAACGAAACAAAACGAAACGAAATCAAAACGAAACGAAACGAAACTTACCGAAACTTACCGAAAGGAAACTATCAGAATATTTTTGAAATTATTAAAGGTATATAATTATATATATAATGTGTAAGGATTATTTTTGTACTTCATATAAAA
>WFKH01006014.1:39524538-39537857 GCA_016163765.1 Magallana hongkongensis
AGCGTATACCAAACCTTCCTATCAGCAGACCAACGACAAGGCCCACAATCGCCGCCACCACGGCCAACAGCAGAAACCTCCTCGTGTTCTGAGCACGCGGACTCATCTTCACACTGGGGCAGCTTCTGCTGATGGTGATTTATGATGGTAAGAGGGGTGAAGAAAAGTGTAACACTCACCGAAGAGTCATCAGGTTAAACATTGACTTTATTTATTTAATTTTTTTTTTTTTTTTGGTTTTCTCGTATGTGCCTCTTATTCCTAACCTATTCTTTTTAATTTACGATTAAATATAAAAAGGTTATAATTATCCGTATTATTTACATTGAGCACGAGTAGCATACATTTTTTTCCCTTTTACATGACCTAGATAAGAGCTGCTGTGAACAATAATAAACGCGGGCGTGATAAGGCTACACATGATGTTTCGATGCATATTAGATCTATATGAGTTTGTAAAAATGCATAAACACGGAATTTGGAATTGTAGAGAAGTTTTGAACTACGTTTACCCAATATACCGATAGCTAGGATGTCACATTTAAAAGAAGTAAATGTTTGCTATAGGGTAATTGAATGTCTAATGTCATTAGTACTTATTTTAAAAAGAATGAGTTCAAGAAGGATGGCAAAACACTTGTACTTATTGACAATTGACTTTAAAAACTTTTAAATTTCAATTCACGCTTTCTCTAATTTGAAAATATAATTTGTTTGCTCATCCATCTTTTTAAATATAAAACCGTACTCAGTGAGTGAGAATAGAATAACAATATATGACATAGCCATTTTGAGATATCTATTTAGTTATATAATGTATAATTTTATTTACAAGTATATTGATTATTAACAGGATTTTTTTTCTTATCTTGACTGTAAGAACATCATTTATTAATTATTAAATATTCTGTGGTATATTGTAAATCTTGATCCACAATCAGGCGTTTCAATGTTTTGTTACTTTAAATGTATGAAATAGTATCATTCGTGCAGAGTTCTTTAAGCTGTAAGATTCTCGACACCCCATGACTTTACTTCTTATGACAGTACGTCACAACATGGCGATTTTAACCCATTATGAAACATGCAGTTTATGTTGCCAAAATTTGGTGTCTTTCTCTGTGGCGCAATGGGTGTAGACCCGCAGGTCACGAGTTCGAATGGTGAAGGGACTTTTGTTTTCATGAACAGCGGTTAAATTTTAAAAGTTGAATTTTTTCCCCAAAATTGATTTTTTTTTCTGTTATTTTCAAGTCGTACACATGCTAGAAATCCATATCTTTAAGTAATTTAGAAGTTTGGGCTTATATGCAGAACTTTTCCCAAAGGTGTGGAGGACCCTTAACAAATTACATTGATATTGCATCGATTAAATAATTGTTTATATAAGTACGATAATTCTTACTGTTTTAATAACGTGTATTTTTGTCTATAGGTAAATTACATGAAGAGTTCACTGTTCATTGTGTATTTCAGAGTCCCTTATATTTTATAAATTATAACACGCCTTTTTTTTTATTGGTACAACGCCTATTTTTAATTTTGCTAATTTTTGTAGCTATTTTTCTAACGATGTATTTGAGGCAATTTTTTTAAGGTTCGTTGTGTAATTGTGATGATTTTCTTAAATTACACTCTCTAAACAGCTAAAAAAAAAAAAGAAGGACTGGTGTAATTGTCTGTACTGCCCAACATCTAATGCATAACCTACATGATGGAATCTCTTGGTAGGCCTTTAAGATAATTTGAATATGCTTGATAGCAAGTACATCGTCCTGTAAAACTTGGGACTACCATCCCTCAGTATGAGAAAAAACGGTTTATTATTTTGGGTTTTTATCACGTGTTACGCATAAATATGATGGAAAAATAAAGCTAATATGTGAACTCTGTCATCTTCGTATTTTTTTTCGCTTGCTTGGTTTTTATAATAAACAAGAAAAAAAACTGTGTGTTATGAAGTTTTTTTTCGATTTTTTTTTGAAATCACAAAAATATATATAGCAGTAAAATATATACGCGTGAAAATTTCATTAAATACATGATATTTTAATATTTCATAATGGCATAAATGCTGATACATCCCGCAGCGTGGAGGCTGCAGAGTCTATAGTGTGTAGAACCACACTAAAATGTTTCTTTACAATCTCCCATCGTCTCTCTTCATCCGCGCTCCCCTCAATTTCAAACATTCCATCTATTAGACCCGGGAAGATGGCATCGGCGTATGAATTTGTGCTGCTATCTGCAAATACGATGTGTCTGGAAGAAAACACTAAAATTATTATCAGGGCACCTACACGGTGAGATTGTTTAGTTGCCTTTATTCTCTCTTTTTAAGTTGGCTGGCTAGGTGGTCAACAAATTCCCCATCAAATCTGCCTTAAAATGTTGAAGATAATATCTTTGGCCATAAATATCATCTAGTAAAGAAAAATCCAACTATTTTTGCTTCAAAATTTTAAATATTTCTATTTCTTTATACGGTGTTCTTCTTCTCATGGAGATTGAAATCGTCTAAAAAAAAATGGCCAAGACCATCCAGTCCTCTTAACATATGTGTAATTTCCTTGAATACTTTACAAAATAGACAATAAGCATGTCTTTATAACAAAATGTATTACGTCATTAAATACATGGTGGGACTTGAGCGGGTTATAAAAAGTGCATACCTAGCTAATGGTCGGCCCGGTAGACCTTCGGGATCAATGAACGCCCGCTCCATTAACGTAAGTTGGTCATTAAGGCTTCTAATGGCGAATGGACTAGAATTAATAAAGATTAATGAGGATTATTTTAAATGCAATAATAAATAAATAAATATTCTTTTTCATTCTTATTTATCTTTAATAACCAAAACAATTAATGAATGCATTTGTCATACTTCTTTTTATCTACGTATTTTGCTCTATCCTGAAAGGCAGCAGCATCTGCGGCAAAGAGTCTTATGGCTTTGTACAGCAATTCTGTGGTGTAAACAAAAGCTTATTAACGTCTGATTCAGAATTTGACTGTAAATGAGCAATTTTGTCAAATTTAGGCAAATAAAAATTATTCATTTCTAAAGTAACGTAGAACAAAGAATCTGTATTCTAATGATGTGAAGAAAACAAAGAATCGCTCTCTATATATGGACAATAAAAAATGATCGGGATATTATCAGACAAATCAGAATATTTGATATTCAAAATACATGCAAACTTTTGCTAACCATCGTCATTAAATTGATGTTGCATGGCATTTGTTAAAATCCACCTAAAAGAAATCATTACTTTTAAAAAAAAATTTCCACTCAAAAAGTAGATTTTTATAACCTACAGCTAAGTCAAGAACATACGCCAGTCTGACTCATTTGAGAAATTATCCAAAAGAGCAACGACCTACTTATTCTGAACAAACTTTTAGTCAAGTTTGATTTTTAAACTATAAAGTTACCCAATTCAATGCCATTTTTCTTCATCAATAATCCAAACTCGTTTTCAAGTTTATCCACGCCATCTTTAAGTTTTTTGGCATAATCCTCGACTTGGAAAGGGATTATCAGAGAGTCTGCTAGGTTTCTTGCCACTTCCGCCCAAACCTGTCCCGATGCGCGGTGACACTAAAAACAAAACAATGCAATCTGACATATATACAAAGAAGTTGATTGATGAGTTGGCGGTATAGTGTGAGTGGGGCATTTTACAACGTATTCACACAAAAAAAGGAAAGACACCTTGAATCCCCTGTCCATGAACTCATCCACAGCTTTGAAAGTTTCGTACTTGGAATGATAGAGTGGGTAAGATGGTAACTTTAACTCATTCTGAAAAGACATGCTCACTCTCTTAAACTTTTAAACATGTGTATAACATCAAATTTTAAATGAACGCAATTTCGGTCATGGAACTTAAAGTAGAGTACATGTACATATACTTCTATCACTTACCCTGTTATATGTGTAACGAAAGTCGGCACTAGGTATACCTGCCCGCTGAATGAAGGGAGCGTAGTCACTTAAAGTGCCCAAACGGAAATCTCTAATGGCATCGAAAAAAAAGAAGAAGAAAGTTTTATTCATATCACGTGGTTCTAATTTGATATTTATTTTATTTTCTTAAAACACAAGATACATCAATTTCTGTTGTAACGTTTACGGAGGCTGGATGGTCAACAAATTTAACATCAGATCCACCTTAAACTTCAAATATGACTTTTTTGTGCCATGAAGTATTATTTAGTAACGGAAAATCCAAATATTTTAGCTTTCAATTTTGAACACTTTCCTATATCTTCATGCACAGCTCTTTGTCTAAAGGAGGTACATATAGCCTTAAATGGCTACGACCATCCAGCCCCCTTAATGACCGTCGGTTTTCTATATTTTCATCGTTAGACAAAATATTTATTATCGCGCACAACAATATGTCTTGAAGATTAAATACTTATTTCTCACTGCAAAAAATTTCTCATAGGTTTGTTTTGATATCAATTATCAAAAAAAAAAAGTTATAGACATTTATTAAAGAAGCATCCCCTATTAACAATGCATTCTTTCTTGTTGAAACATTGATTGTAAATAAAAACTGTTCACCCTCAAAAACAACATTTAATTTCTCAAAATTAAGATTTGGATCAAACTTTAAAATACTTATCAATAATTCTTGAACATTGATATTCATTTCTATAATTTTGACTTCAAATTAAGTTATTAAAAACTGCGTTAAAATAAAACTCTTTTTATACTTTTGTTGTGGTATTTTCTTAAGAATGGAGGATACATGTTCGCATATATTTTAGATTCTCTCGAACGAAATGTACCTCGGTCGGGATTGGTCAGCGTTTGGAAAAGCGTACATCCATTTGTCATAGACAGTTTTAAACCTTGCATCGGTCTCGTCGGGGTTTGGTACCTTTTTTGCTGCAGCATATGCAACTGACTGCATTAAAGGTGTTGCCCTCAGCCGCATGGAATAATTTCCTGTTAAAAAAAAACCCCAAAAGATAACACACCTTTAAAACTCGTTGATTGTACAATTCGTAAATGTTTTCAACTTGAGATACAGGCATACTCATCATTAATAGTTTGTATGGTGGTAATTTAATATTTCCATAAACTGCAAATTAATGAAAGAAAAGATTTCTTATACATTTAAAAAAAATAAACTTAGGAACTATAAAGCCAAGAACTTTCTAGCGGTCACTTTTGCGCACAGACTTTAAAATCGTTCATAATATAAAAATATATATATATAACCTCATCATCTCACAAGGAGAGCAAGAAAAACAGAAAAATATCCATAGACTTTTATGAACTAAAATGCTTAAAGGAATTTTAAATAAAAAGTAAATTTTAATAAACCATACCTTCGATTGCCATATCCATATTAAGATAAGCTACTGTTCGACTTCCAAGATTTTTAATGTATTGCTGTAATGGAAGGTTTTGCAGTGAAATTATTATTCATAATAAAATACAAAATTAGTCACATCGCAGAATATTACGATTTATTAGAAACAATTTAAAGGTCATGATAATAGTATCGACGTAATCGATCATGATATAATATTAAAAAATAGTTTTACAAAATGGTTTCAATTTGATAATTCTTGAATATAAAACTGTTAATATCTTCCCGCCATTTTTGCATGAAGTGTGATTGTATTTCAAGAGTGTTTTTCTGAGTTACAAAAATTATGGCTCATACTCGTCATAAACTTTGAAATTCATGTAAGATATATCTATTACTTGACAGTCCCTGTAAAGGTATCTAAATAAATATACAATCATGGATGGTGTTGAACACCTTCAACAGTCAGTTGATTCCCATTGCAAATACCTCATGTTATAATAAAATTCTATGGGTCTAATAATAAGGAAGAATACCTCAACCCATTCTGTAGACCCTATCAGCTTGTATTCTTCTGCACTCCATCCACAAAATATAATGGTTCTTCGTGGACGCCATTTCTCTGCAATTTAAAGTTTTGAATTAGTGTCCCAATTTTTTAGGACAACATTTCTAATAAATATGTAAACAGTATTTATGAAACTAGATGTGTCGTAACGCTACGAATGCCCCCGCAGGCGACCAAAATTTCAAATGCCAAATTTAGTATAACATTTGTTTGATTGCAGTATAAGTTATAAATCCCTGAAAATTACTCATTTTCTTTTAAGTTCAAGAGGCATAACTCTGTCAAAAATCAATGGACTGGAACCAAGTTCAAACTTGACCTGTATTTTCTAATAAATTAACCTTATATGAAATATCAACTTTACATAATATGCATATTATGCATCACTTCAAAAGTTAGAGAGCGGAAACTAAGAATTTCCCATTTTTTCTTAAATTCAAGAGGCATAACTCTGTCAAAAATCATCGGACCGAAACTAAATTCAAATTTGATCTGTATTTTCTTGTAAATAACCTACATATGAATTATCAGCTTTATATATGCGTCCCTTCAAAAGTTAGAGAGCGGAAACTGAGAATTTTTCCTAAGTTCAAGAGGCATAAATCTGTCAAAAATCATCGGACCGGAACCAAATTCAAACTCAACCTGTATATTATAAGACACATCCATATATTAAATTTGAGTTGAATGTGTGCAACGGTTGTTGAGATAATGATCGGAAAGTGAATTTCCCATTTTTTTCTAAGTAGCAAATTCGAACTCAACCTGTATATTCGTAAGACACATCCATATATTAAATTTGAGATGAATATGTGCAACGGTTGTTGAGATAATAATTGGAAAGTGAATTTCCCATTTTTTTCTAAGTTCAAGAGGCATAACTCTGTCAAAAATCATCGGACCGGAACCAAATTCGAACTCAACCTGTATATTCATAAGACACATCCATATATTACCAAATTTGAGTTGAATGTGAGCATCGGTTGTTGAATGATTGTGAATGATGACGGAATGACAGAAGGACGGAATGACGGTACGGGGTAACACTATATGCCCCTGCCATTTCATGGCGGGGGCATAAAAAGTAAATATAGTTAATCACAAAAATTAATTTCATTTACTTTTTTGAACAAGATTTCCCATCACTCGGGACACCTCTTTCATTACTGCTGTTCCACTAGAAGGGTCAATGGCTCCGAACACCCAGGCGTCTAAATGGTTTCCAAGCAACACATACCTGTCTAATGACAACCTTCACAAATAAGTAAAATGAAAAGTTTATATATATCAATCAATAAAACAATTAACTATTGAACCAATTAGGCGCATTATTTAAACAGAATATCTTCCTAGAGGAAACCTGGCTCAATGCTGCCCCTGATCACTCCGAACACGTTGTACATCTTCTTCCGGGTATTTTTGGTGGAGACTCTCATTCTTATTTTCCTGAAATTTATTACGAATATAAACGAGCTATAAAAATACTTTTCTACGATATGTTAATAAAATGTCGTTTTTATTTTAATCGCGTTTATTTATTTTAAAAAAAATGTTTGAATTATATATTTAAAGAGGGTTCGATGGTCGTGGCCATTTGAAGACTATACTGGTCTCCTTTAGAAGAAAAGCCAATAGGAAAATACCAATTATATTTAAAAGATAAAATATATGGATTTTTTCTTTATATAGCTTAACAATTCATATCTTAAGTTTTAAGGTAGATCTGATGGTTAGTTTTGTTGACCATCCAGCCTCCTTAAGTGTAACCGAATTAAAAAGGCATTGTCCTGTTCTTGTATTCGTAATTTGCATACAAAACAACATGTAGAACCCCATATTTATTGCTTTTTCATCATTGGACAACAGTTTTGGCCAGTTTTTGGGCGGAAACAAGCCAGTTCAAGAAATGTTTACATTTTTATTCTCGATTGTACAAGATGGCCGCATATCCCCCTTAACAGGGGGGTATTTTAATGATTTCTTAAGGAGTCCGGAACAAACCCCTTCCAGAATAGTCATATAAAAAAGTTATAAATAGCGATAATGACACCCCCCCCCCCATTCCGAAAACGAGAAACAATATTCCCCCTTCTCATAAGGATGCACTGTGTAAACAATACGATATTGATAGTTTAGTTTTATTATTTATACTTGGATGGAGTTTTATAGGTAATTTTGAATACATGTAAATTAAATACAGCAATGTTATCAATAGCTTAGTTGTAAGTTAACAAAGATGTTGTACATGCTGAAGTTGACATGGTGATGCCATTGCAAAAAGTCAAAAAATCCCACCAAAATTCGAGGATAATTTTAACCCAAGTCTTACAGAAAGGGAAGTTGAAAGTCCGGACTTTTTTGTGTGCAGACTTAAGTTTCGCACTGTTAACTACAAAATTGGGTTGTTGTTTTTTTTTTGTTAATTATACTTTTAAAAATTCATTTTGTACAACATTCCTCCAGATATATCCCTTTTAAACAAATAGAATAAATATGTCATGCTACTACCATCCAGACTGCTTCAACGGTCCCCCGAATCTGTATGTTATATTCAGTCCCCCTCTCCAACTCTCCGGTACTTGGTCACCACTCATATAGCTGTAATATAATCAAAAAAAATAATTATAAGAAAGTTTTGAATAATTTTATTGCAAAATTTGAAAATTAATCTAGAATATTTAAAATAGATGAACTTTCTATTATTTGAATTATTTGGTGTTTTTTTTTCATAATAAAATTATGTCATTAATCGGATTTACTTGCATGGTCGATATATACATTATCAATGAAAAAGATAAACATTTAAGCCAAATGTAATACATTTATGACAGTTACGCATGCATTGCCTGCATACCTCAACAGAATCTTAGCAGCTGCATATCCGATAGGATGGCAGGGAATTTTCGGCAGCAGCACAGAGTTGGTGCCATTTTCTTTCAGTCTGTATGCAGTTTCTTTGAAAATACAATTATTTTTCATTATTTCGCCGCATTTTGTTATAAATTGTAATTGTTTTAATAGTATATTTTTAACTAAGCAATATTCATTTTTTTTCAAAATGTCTAACTCAAATTGTAAAGCTTTATAAATGACCAATGGTTATCAATAAAACTGTCATAGATAAGTTTTATAATTCATCGATCGACGTATTAATTTTTTTATATCAGATATCAGTAAGTTTTGAAAATATGAATCTTGGTAAAAAAAAAAATAATAAAAACCTATTCCTAAAATTGAACTCATATTGTTGTATCCATTGATCTTTTTTTGGTTTACCTGTGGCTGGGTACCCAGGCGTCAGGGGGTCCCCTATATATCCACGAAATATGGTGCCCCTTTGCGTTCCGGAATCAGGAAGAAACCAATCGTGTGGGTAAACTTTCGTCGTTTCGCCATCGTTTGCATAATCCTCGGGATCGGAATACAAAATGATTCCTTTTGCACCACGAATTTCTGCTTGGTATGCCTTGTTGAAAAGTTATTTCTTCATCATAATAATCATTAAATCCATACTTTCAAGAACAAATTTATGTTTGCTTTCGAATAATAAATAGCGGGTCGCATACAAATATACATGTACGTCTGCATCAAATTTTATTTTTCAATTGTGTTCATGTACCTCCAAAACTCGACGACTAATATTGAAATTTCTGAGGACAGCCAGAAGTTGTATTTCTTAGATAACCATTGTAAACAAATGGTTTGAAGATATCCAGCTTTAGTCAGATACAAGCATGTAATTAAAGGCATAAAATTAATGATTACTTTTTTCTCAAACTTAAAGGCTTGCCGCCAGTTGGAAAGGAGTTGTTCGAAATTCTATAAAATAATGTAAGTATTTATTTGAAATGGACCAACGTTTGTCTTTTTAAAAATTCATGAAGGGCAACTATATAGTTTAAGCGATAAACTAATCATTTCTTCATACGTATCAGGACCTTCGTTTTAATTAATATCTGCCAAAGAAATGTTTTGCACTTTTTATGTCTTTTAAATATAGTATTTTTTTACGGATAGTGAAGCAACTTATCTATAAGGTTAACATTATGGAAGCTGTGTAGCTAATGAGTATTATACGTTATTAAGGATTTTTATAGACAATGCTCAATATTGTTTTTGAAAAAAAACTTATAAACATACGAAAACTCATCCTCTAAGTGAAATGAACGTACTGTTAAAATTTCGCTCAGGTCACGATCAAATGAAAAGCCACCTTCAGTATTGTTACTATATTCATAAAATGATCATCTAGATTTATTACAAGTATATAGTAAAAAAAAAAAACTTCAGTTACATTTCACCACCATAAAAAGTACCAGTATTCAAAAAGCGAATTTCTAAAATTCGTTAAATTTAGGATGTTTGATTTATAGCACAATTTTTTCAACATTAGATTGTGGTATAAACTTGGATCTCCTTTTGTATGTTCTGTACTCCTTTATTTTCCTCATATTCACTGAAAACCTTGACCGGTTCTTATTTGTTGCTTTTTCGTATGCTTATTATAAGGGCGTTTTCATTTTATTCTCCCGTTTTTAATGTTTACAATACATCATTAAAACATTTTAAATAGTCAACAAATCTGAGTGTCAATCGTCGAGTTATAAGCGAAATATAGTGCCCACAATTCTCTGTTATGTAAACAGAGCTCAGGTCATTGTAAACACATAAAATAGAAAAATTAAGTTTGCCCAAATTCGTTACCATGCCCCTTTAAAACATTTTGCCAACCCATCAGACAGAGTAGATCTCATGTATTGTTCAAAATAAAATCAATTTTCATTGCTTGTACAGTTTTCGATAAATTGTAAAAGTGTCATTACACGTCTTAGCGCATTTTACAATGTGAATTGCCTAGTACAATAATCTTGTTTTCTTAATTTTTCTTTCCAAAAACTCGATCAGCAAACTGTCTGCCTCTATAAAATTAAAGTCAAGAACATAGATTCAAGAAAATCCGATCTCAATTTATAATTTTTGTGTTGGGTAAACTGTCATAGTATTCTTTACTGCAAATGCAGAAGCAGGAGTAATCTCACATGTTACCAATTACCCTTGCGATGTGCTAGCTCCCAATTGTACAATATCTGTTGTTAATAAGGTACCTCAGCACTAACCTTGTCGCCTCTAAAGTTCTTGCCGTAACGAGCCAGAACGATTTTGCCAGTGATGTTAACGTCTGTGTTTTGAGCCAGCCATCTAAAGTCCTCCACACGGCCGTAATTAACGTACACCAAGTCTGTCTGTAAAGTTAATTCATAAAAATGTAATAAAGAAAACGTTTTATTGTGAGACAAAATAAATTGATCGTTGATGTCGTTGAATTCATAAAACCAGTTCTCTGTAGATAGATGTCCATTTACTATCTTGCTACATGACCAAGCCACCACCCTCAAGAAGAGATATTTTCATAAACTCGAACCGAGTCATGAGTGTTAATATTTTAACACAAATTGCAGGTTAATTATTCAATAACACATCCTTTACTCGTGTTATAGCATTTGTTATCAAAATGACCAACTTGCCTCATTTTATTTAGCACTAGGTAAGTATTTTTCCAACAATGGTTAGTCTTGGACATATAAAGATGAATGTGAATTTTTTTTATTTTTTTTTTTTACAAATGTGTTCAACTTATGGGACCATGGTTTTTTTTTTTGCTACATAAACAATACCGGTACTTTATCAATATGGTCAAATAAATACTTCCCTTTTTTCAAGTCATATTAAATTAAAAAAATTAAATATTTTGAAAATAATTATCTGGATAAATAAAATAGTGTCCATTCTTACAGAGCTGACATCCCCCGATGCAGAGTACGCATTGAAAGGCGGCACCACGTTCGATTTGTTCTCACTGGGGTCCAAGATAGGTTCATACAGCGCGGACTTCCACGCCACTTGGCCAGCAGAATCGTAGACAAAGATTCGATTCATCTTGCTTTCATCTTGGGTTTCGGGGTAAGACAACAGTACATCATACGGCGTAATGAAGGTTTCATCCAGACCCACCGACCTCCAGAACTCCTGGAGCTCTTTGGCTTGTTTGTAGTCGGCATCTGTCCCGGCAAGATGGGGGTATTCGGTCAACTCCCTGTTTAGAGATTGGAAGAAAATGATCGGGAGAAAATGATCAACTTATTTTCTAAATTTCGTTAAGGTTGGCATGGTTCAAGCATATCCTTTCATCGTGTCCCGGCGCCATAATATTTAGACGAGCTTACATTTGATCGTAGTATCAGATTTCCAAAAGAGACATATAGTGGAATATATAGCTCGTTCTAATTTTATGGCTCCAGTTATATGTATCGGAATTGATGGGGGGAGGGGTTCAATGATTAATTTATGATTTTATTTGAAAACACATTATTGGTTTACACTAGTACATGTAGCTAGAATCAGATCAGACCCAACACTTAAAAAGTAAATCGCCTTTAATTTACTGTTAAGAGAATGTTCTTGTACTATTTGTAACTCATTTATATATAAATGGTAAAACCGGAGAGAGCTTAAGTTTTTATCGTTGTATTTCCGTCTGTCCGTCAGTATTTCTGCCCCAGTTTCTTTTTTCAGACTGTGTTGTAATTGTTAGGTGAAATCATGCGTTGAAACTTGCTGCGTAAAGATCAAGCTGGAATTTAGGTACTTTCTATTAACAGGTGTTTTTAAAAAAAGTAATTAGTGCTAAAGTCGAACAGTCTTTCAATTAAATCAAGGTTAAAGAAGAGAAGACGGGAATTCATCTTGAAGTTTCAAGACAACTGTACCATTCCTTCCAACACAGCGTGAACATCAGCGACATCAATCAATCAGACTTAGTACCTGACACATCAAACCATACAGAGAATTAAAAAAAAGGTGTTTGTGCTACGCTGAATAAATAAATCGAAATGGGAAAAAGGAAAAAAAAAAACGCAAACGGAAAAATAGCATCCTTTAAACCAGGGGTGCCGGGTGGAATTGCTTATGCAATACTCTGAGAATGCTTGTTATTTAGCGCAGATACAATATATCAAGGTCGTCGTACAAGCAATCCTATAACAATACATTTTTTTAGCAGGGAGAAACAATGTATGCCCTAAAAACTACGACGTTATAGGTGGTAAACAAGACTCTTTATTATGCATGATCGTACTGTGTATAAAGAGTAATTAACAAGTATATTGTACATGCATGAATAAATCTTAGATGAGAGAATTCATAAATAAATCAGAGCAAAATAAAAACACTCAAAGAGCAACCGTTGCCATTAAATAACATAACATTCACCACTGACCTGAGGTACTGTCGGATGTTTTCGCTGTTGATACTGTCCATGATCTCAGCAGATAGATATGGGTCTGCATCTTGCACGAATGTTTCGGATATTCCCGTGACCCTGTAGTCGTCGTTGTCCGAGCGTATACCAAACCTTCCTATCA
>WFKH01006014.1:39582115-39593437 GCA_016163765.1 Magallana hongkongensis
AGTTTATCTTGTTTGCCACGAGTCAGTTTGTCAAAGTAATGGTAATTCCTTACTTTACATTATTTGTAAACAAATATAAGACTCGAGTTTGTTTACATAACATCTGTATATCTCTTATAACTTGACTTCTAACATTCAAATTTTGGTGAATCATTCAAATAGCGCAAGTAAACTATTTTATACATAAAAAATAAAAAATAAAATTTTGATCTTAAATCGTGTCTAGGTCCCTTCAAGTTCACGTAAGCACTCAGCTATTCTCTTTATGATGGTAGATGATTCAACAATTCCAAATACTCCGTGTCAAGAAAATTAAACCCCTAAATTCGTTGTCATAAGAAAAAAGTTCTTACCATATTTGTTAGCCAAAGCTAAGATAGCATTTGATACAAAACTTTTTGTCGTTGCTCTAGAAACAAAGCTGTTATGACGTCACACAATGAATTTCGTCACACAACGAATAACGTCATTATGTCTTTATTTATAAAAATAGTTTGATGAATAGGCTATAAAATTGAATAGGCCTATTTGTCCTTTCCAACCGTACATAGATGACAGAGTTCAGACAACGATCATTCAATAACATGGATTTCTTATTTTAATGCCCCCCTCCCCCTTAAGGCCCTGTCACATCAAGTTGCGTTCCCAAGGTGTGTTCACGGCGTTATAAAATACATCGAATCGCCTTAGGATCGCAAGAAAAATTCAGAAAAATGTACAATTTTATTTGAAATTTTAACAAGATTTCATGGCGTCCTGACGGCGACCGAAGCGTTTCTATACGGAGCTACCGCGGCGTGTATCTGCGTTTCCACAGAGTTCTAATTGGCGATTGACTGCGCTGTCGCCGAGCGCTCATGACGTGCTAAGAGTTTTTACCTCGCGTCCACTGCGTGCTCTGCGCGCTGACTGCGTGCACAAGACATTCTTTACTTATTGGTAGGTTAATGTTAATGTTAATGTTAATTTGTACAATTCTGTGGGAAACAAATGATAAAAAAATTTGTTTTATTTTGATGAAATACCATCTGCGTCCTTTAATAGGTCCTGGAATATTCGCAAATGGTTATCCACATCAAGTTTGATAATAATACATCCCTTGCTATTGTACAACAACCATTGTTCGAGTTTTCGTGGTTTGGCTGACAACGCAATAGAAACGCCGCGGTACAATGGCTAATAAACGGAGAAGAAACGTCAAGAGTGCGCGATGAACGCAGCAACAGCTCTTTGGGGTCGCTGTGTGAACGCATCCAAAAGAAAAACAACTCGTTCAAACGCTGTGGATGCGCAGTGAGAGCGCGATAGACGCAGTGACATTCCGAAGGACTCCGAGAGGTCTCTGGGCAAGCGCAATTGAATTATCACTGCGTCTACACTGCGATTAGCTGCGTTCCTTGAGCGCACCAACGGAGCTTTCATGGCGCTGTTGGAGACCTTACGGCGCTGTCACGGAGACCTTACTCCGTTTCTACTGCGTGTTAATAACTGCGATTAGCTGCGTTCCTTGAGCGCGCCAACGGAGCTTTCATGGCGATGTTCGAGACCCTACGGCGCTGTCACGGCGACCTCACTCCGTTTCTACTGCGTGTTAATCAGAACGCAGAGCCACGGCGCATACTTTGTGCATGTTCAAAGTGCGCGCGTCGCATGGCGTTCTATAATGTTTGAGGCGATCCCACTGCGACAAATGAAGATGCCGTTGCGTTGTTACGGCGCTGTAGGAGACTCTACTGCGTGTACCTTGGCGTTTTACTTTATTTAAGGACGCAGCGGGATCGCCATGAGGACGCAGCTCCGGTGTGACAGGGGTTTTAGTCTGTCGTGTTTCTTGTTCTAAACCATTAAAGTGATATAGCTATAAAAATACGCAGAATGGTTAGATTTATTCGGACTGACATACAAAGGATACATGCTAAGATACATTTTTCAAGACGAAAAGAGACATTAATGTAGAAATAATATTGCAGAAAAAATGCGGGTTATGTATTTTTTTCCCGCGATGTCGCCACTTGTTACATGTATGTACAAAAGCGACAAGGAAAATGAATTTCGTATTTTGGCAAACTTTCATCGTTCACAGCGTATAAATGATTATGTGGAAACTGAAAGGGCTGAAATTTACACGCCCCCATATCGATTTGTTGAAACCTTCAGCAACCTATTAAACAAGAGGCCCGGGGGCCACATCGCTCACCTGAGCAACAATAGCTATAACTTTGATCATATCAGCATTACAGTATCAAAATCAAAATATCTTGACAACTATAAGTACAGTAGAACATGCACAAAAAGTTAAAAAGTTAAAAAATCTGCCGGTTTTATCCAATTATTTTTTATGGTAAAAACCAAGCCCTTTTTGTTGTTTTAGTATTTGTGAGAAGATTTTTCTCTATTCCTATATACACCCCCCTTCTGTAGCCCCATTGTACCCTAGGGAATCATTCTTTGATCAAACTTTCATCTGAATATCCTGTGTTTTAACACGTCTCAGGTTTTTTTGGGCTAAACGCTTTTCCAATTGATTTTTAAAGATTTTTCTCAATATATCTTTCTATGTAAAACCCCCCCCCCCCCCCCCCAAATTGTGGACCCACCATTCCTCGGGGATCATGATTTGAACAAACTTAAATCTACACTACCTGAGGATGCTTTCAGACAAGTTTAAGCTTTTCTGGTCAAATGGATTTTGAGAAGAAAATTTTTAAAAGATTTTCTTTGAGATATAGATGAAGATGTGAAAAGTTTACGACAAATCCTGATCAAAAAAACTCAGAAATGAAATCTACACAATCCAGTTTTAACCAGTTTAACGTTATTGATCAGTCGAAACCTTCAGAAACCTAAAATATATAACATACAATTATTGCATAAGGTAATGGAGGTATTATTAGTTATGTAGGTTTGTTACTGACTGACTACAGAAATATATCACGTCAACCCGATATATATTTGTAGTCAGTCAGTAACAAACCTTATAATAAGTGTTTTGGTTTCCCGAGGACTATCAAGTGAGATATGTACTTTTAACAAAAAAGTGATGATCTTCGCAAATCCATATAAAAGTGGCCTATCTCGTCCAATTTTACACAACCAAACTCTTCGAAATTATTATTCTCACCTTTCAAAATCTATTTGAAAATCTTTGCTGCACCCTTCTTTACAATGTTTTGTTGCTTCTTGATTTTAAACGTTCTCTCCCTTTCCTCCGCAGAGGTTTGAGCAAATTTTGGCGCTGCCATTTTATTCTGCTCCAGATATAACAATGTGATGTCAATTCAACTTATAAAGGAACACGGTTTCTGTATCAAATAATATGCTTTACGGTGCTACCGTTGGGACGAGCGCAGCAAAAATTACACATATTTTGCATCAAAGAATTTTTGAGAGAGAGAGAGAGAGAGAGAGAGAGAGAGAGAGAGAGAGAGAGAGAAAGAAAGAAAGAAATAATATTTCTATGTTTAAAAAAAATCTTACAAAATGCATAGACTTGCTTCTCCTTAAAATCGTTCTTAACTTTTGGAGAGAATTGATCAGTCTGTAAAATGTAAATTGTGTTTAATTGGAAAACGATATATGATATTTTCCTTTTGTACCTTGTTGTTGTCTGGGGTTTTTTTCCCTGGTTCATAAATTATGGGTGTTTTTATTTGTTTATTTTTGCATGATAAATACATACGTTGTATCCCTGTCCCCGGACCCACTTTGTAGGTGTGTAATTTCCCATTTAATTTAATGATTCGATAATATGCAATATCTACATAGATTTTTTAACTGTTTTTAAGTGAAGGACTTTATGATAGATTTGACCACGCTCCGACCGAAATTATCACATCATAATATTCAAAGAATGATTCCTTATTACTTATCCTAATATAGTTTTCAACAATTGTATATACGATTGAATATTAAAATATTGACATACATTTATTCATTTCTTTGAATTATAAAATCCCCCTTGCGCTCCATCAATGCAAAAAAGCAAATATTAACCCTAATGTTTCCATGTCTGAAAATGAGTTAAAGTACTGGGTCTTTAATGATAAATCCGCATAAATGTCATCATATATTATAGCTCATCTTTTATATTTTTGTCATAGGAATTAAATTATATATTTTTTTCAGTTTTCAGCGATTTTGTGCAAAACCCGTACATTGAACCCAAAAGGCGTAAAAAGTAGCCGATGGATTTCTGTCGATTTTTTATATGATCAATAGGATATGTCAATAGATTGAGTTATACCGAGAAACCTTTTGTTGCAATACCTTTGAGGTTGGGCGAATTTTTTGCGCTAGATTGACTGGACTGAATTTTTTAGACTCTAACAACATTGATCCGTAATGTTACATTGAAAAATGTAAATATTGAGGTATGATATTCATGATCAGTGGCATCGGAAGCGAATTGAAAGATTTAAAGTGGAGGGGGGGGGGCTAGACTTATCAGAAATCTTGACAAGCAAAAAAATATGGTTATGTCTAACTTTGCAAAAAAAATGGGGTGGCTCCCCCTCCCCACCCGCCCCCCCCCCCCCCCACCCCCAACCCCCCCCCCCCATTATCACTGCAAAAAAAAAAAAACCCAAAAACATGACACGCTAACGCGGGTTATGTATTTTTCTGCAATGTCGATACCTTTATATCTCACATGAATCACAAAAGACCCACTTTATTGTTTATAAATATTTACATCTATCTTTTAAAAAATTATTGTTTATATTATAGTTTTTTGTGATGAAAATATTTGTCAACACTGTTCAACTCATGCGATATTCTTCTACATATGATATACACTGTAAACGGTAACGCAACATATTTGTTCACTAAACATTTTCTGACGAAACTGAAATTCATTAGATATCGGATCGAAGAGCAATTAATGCATTTATGTGCTCCAAAATCATTTCAGATTTTGTGCTTGTGCGGATGTATATTTTTTTTCCCATGATTATTATATATTTTTCCGTAAAAGCTACTACAAAATTAACATCTCATTACTACGAAAAGTATCTCGGAATAACGAAAAATTATATCGTATTTATGAGAAAAATTTCCTTAAAACTTCATAATGAACTCCTAATTAAGTGAGAATACAAGAAATCTAAATATTAAAAAAAGAATTTTATTTAGGATGATTTTGTAATTATGTTTATTCAGAAAGTACAACTTTCGTCAGTAAAACCCATCAGTATATAGTATAAATAAAGATGACTATAATTTACAAATATACATTATAAAGACCCTATTGCATTGAGTCTATAAAAGAAGATGGAGTGAAACTGTTCCACAATTCATAGATCCGTATAAATACCATATACATGTATATTACACTATTTTTATTAACAAACACTAAGTGTGTCATTTCATTAATATTGGGAATAAACATCTCGTGAAAACAAGTCAGGAATTTATCACAAAATTACGAAAAACAATTGTGACAGTAATTAGTCTCGAAATGAATAAGTCTGGCTAGTTATCTTTTTGTAGTTAGTTAAAATATATTAATTAAATCGCTCTTTACATATATTCCACGCCGTTTCCTACATTTGCTATCAAACAATTAAAAAATCTTTCCAAGAACGCCTCATTGCTATCTCGAAGTTATATGATCTTTTTTTTTAAATCGACATAGTATTTAGATATTTTTTCTCGTTATTATAAAAATTATTTTGACATTATTAGCAATATGAAACGTCTTTTATTTTCGCTAGGTGTTAAAATGAGTAGTTTTCATGTACAACGAGTCTAATTTATGCTTCGATAATAAAGAAATAATTTTTTAAATACTTACCATTGTGTGTTTATAAAATGGCTCTACTACTGGATATTCCAGCTATGACGTCACCATGGATGCGTCATAGAGACTAACCTTTCGGAACTCACTTATCCTACACTTAAACCACTCCAGTCTACGTTTAAATAAGAGAGGTTCCGAATAGATGATAAAACAATGACGCGGGAGATAACTCTTTTCAACTTTGTATTTTTTTTTTGTGAGGCAAAAGGGGAATATAGACTGTTTTTTTTTAAAATACATGTATATATTATGTATTGGTTATACAATAATTTTATTATCAGAAAGGCGTTGGTGGTGCTATTTAAAATAAATGTCAATTATTTATTGTTTGTAATTTATAATTTGATTTTTTTGGTAGCAGAGTTGAACCATGATCCTAAAGCATACATGTATAAAAATGGTCATCTTCGCTAGCCAAGGGTTTACGATCCACTACGCTGTTGTAGAGGAGCGGAGTAAATTGTAAACCCTTGGCTAGCGAAAATGATAAAATGGTACGAGTAAACTTACCAAACATTAATCGGTTTTTTTCTACCTTTCAACAGTTTAATTAAGCTATACATAAGGTTTCACAGGCACCTTGAAAAAAAAAAAGAACAAAAGAAAAATTTCCTGAACTTTAATAAATACTTTAATAAACACTTATTTGATATTTTCTGTTGATTGTTACATTTGGCTAGTTCTACTTTTTGAAGTTTTTTATTTATCTCATTATTAAAAGATTGTATTTTAATAGATATCACAGTAATCATAGCCCTAATATCTTATTTCTAATATATGTGAAAAGTTACTTACTGTATTTTTTTTTATTTAATTTCATATAAATACAACATTTATACTAACATAAAACATAAATGTTTTAGGTAAATGACGTAAATTGAAAACATTTAAGAGAGAGAGAGAGAGAGAGAGAGAGAGAGAGAGAGAGAGAGAGATGATGATGATTTGCAACAGATGCAGAAAGGGGAGTTGGGTGTTGGAAGAGTGTTAAGACCTCGGTTTTCTGGATATTACTGTATTCATACATGAATTCACATACGGCAAATACTCACAATGTCTTTTATTCATAAAAAATATTTAAACAATAAGATACTTTCTTCGGTGATTCATGTGGGATATGAAGGTGGCGACATTACAGAAAAAATTTACATAACCCGCTAACGCGGGTTAAGTAAATTTTTTCTGCAATGATCGCTACCTTCATAACCCGCATGAATCATCAAAGAAAGCATTTTATTGTTTATATATACATCTTTCTTTTAACTTATAATAAATTGATCATAAAAAGTAAGTAAAATTCACTAAATTACTGTTTATGTACATAAGTACGTTAGCTACAAGACACAGTTAAATCGTCTTCTCTGAGACTTTGAGTTTGACATCATCATGATAATTTCGTGCAGTCCGTGATTTTTCTTAGGTCGCTGTAGGTTTCTACCAATCGATAAACAGGGCGTGTCGATTTCAGTCCTGTCAGTTTCAGCCGCTGTAGATTTCGACCAATCGATAAACGGGGCGTGTAGATTTCAGTCTGGCTGTTTCTATAGAGCTATGAATTAACTATGAGTTTCCGTAAGAAATAGAGGGAATCATACTTGGTAGATGTAAATATACAATATTGGCACCCTGCCTTAAATGACATATGAGACACTAAAAATAGGATAGGTTATGCCCCTTTGCATTAAAAGTACTCATACAGAAAAATTATAAAATATCTACATGTTTCCTTATATATAAATATAAATATAAGCATTGAATGTTTATTTTTGGATGTCGTTGGTCCTGTAACACACCAAGGCGGTGCAGACAAATTATCGTACCGCGCTAACCTCTTTACATTATTTAAGGAATAAGCAATCCTTAGAACTTGAGTATTATGAGGTGATACTAATAATAATTTTGGTCGGGGCGTGGTCAAATCTAATAAAGCTCGAAGGGCTTTATGATAGATTTGACCACGCTCCGACCGAAATTATCACCTCATAATATTCAAAGAATCATTCCTTATCACTTATATTTATATTATTTCCAATTTCTACACTTTTACTACGCGGCGCAGCCAATATCGTTTTTCGGTTATGCTATATGACAAGCCCATTTTACGTCGCTCATCTTTTATGAAATTATTGGGTTTTAGGCTTCAAAATTGATTCGTAATGTTATCACATACAAAGACAGTAGAAAATGTAAATATAGTGTTAAATTTACAGATTTACATACGAGTTGTAGAAGTAATTTAGTTTTGTAAATAATTTTAATGATAACCAATTTTTATAAACAAGATCAAGAAAATTGTGTTATTAGATTTGCTTACCGATGTTATTCTTAAATTTAAAAATATTTATAACTTTTTAGTTATACATGTATATGCTACTACGTATACTTTCTTTTTATAATGCCAAGGTTTGTCATTTTCCATCTTTAGTCTATAACCATGGAATGCTATGTGTCTTGGTAACTTTGATTTTTACATCAATAAAAAATATAGTAGCATCAATAAATTAAAGAAAATTTGTGACAATGCGTGCCAGATCCCACACCATGATTTTTGATTTTTACGTAGAAATAATTATAAAATCAAAAAAAAAATAAATATGAAAACTACAGATCATACAGGAATTTTTTCATCGCGACCTAGTAAAAGATACCTGCAGAGAACCTTTTCCCAGTTGTTTTAGTCTCTTTAAGTGCCAATTATGATTAAATTTGGTCAAGTGGTTGCGGACCCAGAGAAGTTATTTATGGAAAAATTGGTAAGGAAAAAACTATGAAACTATGGTAACATGCAAACATTTTTTTTTTATCCTTCAGATCAGAAAATCCAGAAGTAATTTTTGTAATCTATTTACTATAGCAAAACCTTGGATGAAAGATTGATTAATAAATTCATCTTTTAAGATTTTTATTATATTTATCCACATACATGTACTTTATGTTTAATTCGTGTTAATCGTTTTTCAAGCTGTTGTACTCAATGCAGCAAACAATTTAAAATAATATGACGTTCTTTATTCAGAAAGTGATCTATAAACACACTAACCTCGACCTAGATTTCGTGGTGACGCATTTCTGTCTCGGTGATCAAGTTTCACAGCGACCTTCTCTTTCCAACTCGTGTGACATCTGCACAAAGCCCGCCAATCGTGACTATTGCAAGGCCTGGTTCCTGCGAGCTCTAATTATATACAGACGCTTACATAGATTTTGGGATCAAAGTTCTATTTTATAAGACCGAAGAATTACTTTCAGTCAAAAATTTAAGGTGATAAAAAACTCTTTCGACCAGAAAATGGAATTCATCTTGTGTGCAATTCTTCATTTCATATGGGTATTTTTACGATTTTTCGAAAACTTGAGAACATTTTTTTTTCAATATAAAACTTGTTTAAATTCACTGATTTTCCAGTTCAATAATTCGTTCTAAAGTATTTTTTAAATTTTGTTCATTCACCTAAAAACAACATGTCCTTGAGGCGGTTTTTCAGACAGAAATAGACATTACTGACACTGCCAGACTTACGACCTTGGGAGCGCGCCACAAAAGCACAGAAAATTTGTAATTTTTTTTTATTCGTTGACAAATCATAAACTTAAATCAGTATAATTGATTTCCAACATAACTTCTACCTTCGTTTATTGTTTCGTATCAAAGACCATTCTCTGTTATGGCTTGGGGGTATTGACTTTTTATCTTTTAATATCAAAAACTATAATTTTTTTTTTTCATTTTCCTGAATCAGTAAGATGATGTGCACTTTAACATCGGGTAAAAGTGCGATTTCTTACTTAATATACATCTTCATTCTTCTAAAGGAAACTCATGGCTTGTTGAAACGAGAGGGAAAAAAAACTTCCTGTTATTGTTCATGGGCTGTACTTGATACCTTTTTTTTTCCTTTCCAAATGTTTCACGGTTTAATCCCGTGGTATAACGCGAAAGCTTTCTACTGTTAACATAATTTCCTAATCAGTCATTGTCCAGAGATCTAAATAATGAGGTTTAAATAGCTAAAGCTCTCCTCCTCGACAAGAATTTAAAATGATTTTAAAAGAATATCAAATATCGCACTGTCCTTGCTCGATACAAAGAAATTTAAATTTTTTACACATTACGTGGCGCGATTTGGGTTCTAACAGAATCCGTCTTTATACCAAATATGAATAAATAGAGTACAATATATGGAACATCGCATACATCATATCGAAATTCCTATCATCGGATTTAATAACGTTTATATTACTATAAAAGTCTAAACCTTCTTTCGGTAGAATAAATCAAAGTAAATTTCTATTGTTAAACCTCACTTGTTTCTCTTTTTTAGAAACATTGGTTTTCTGTATTTTGAAGACATGTCAGTCCGTAAAACCCAATAATTATTTCTAAGATTTCGCTTTTCAGAACACGATTTTTTTTTTTATCATAAACTAATCTTTTTTTAACGGAGGCTTGGTGATCAAAAACATTATGATTACTTAGATATGTAAGTTGTAAATTTCTAAAAAAAAAACCAAAAACCCAGTTTTCCGCAATTTTTAAACTTTTTTTTTGGGGGGGGGCTGCTTTTATGCATGTGAAAAATTGTGTGTGAAGTATAAAAAAAAATTATGATGATAACTGTTAAATCTATGTTCCATTCGACCTTAACTAATTTAAAAGGAATGTTTTATTTTCGCAGTTCTTTCTGTACGTTCACGAAACAGTTTAACATATCTTATCGCGATTTTCACGTGCTCGTAGCACTAAAAGTACATAAAAACATACACAAAGACGCAAACATGTATGTTAAATATGGGAAAGCCTTCAAAGTGTCGTATAGGACGAATAACAGAGGTCAGAACAGTCCTTTCGCATACTATTTTATTCAGAGTAATTTCCTTAGCGTAAAGTTTAGTTTAGTAAAGAATGCCCTTGTCTTCACTATTTTAGAGAGGAATTCGGTAAACGATACTTATTATAAGATTTTATAAATAAACGTTGATCGTTTACTAATTAACCATCTCTCTTTTTCACAGCAACCAAATTGAATACATCTACTTTACAAATCCCTCTATTAGGTCTTAGTATAGAGTGAATTTGGATATATATTTTGAAAGATCTTTTAAAAAGTTCCAAAATTACGGAAAACCGGTTCATATGCCTTTTTAGGTCTGTCTTAGATAAAGTCACCAAAACAAAACTATTGAGTTTTTAAAATACATTTTACTCATACATGTACATATATAAAACCATTTTTTCTGTATAAATAATAAACATAAACACTGTACAAGATTCAGTCCCCGATCTTACTGTCCTCGATCTGACGAGACGCCGGGAAGTAGACCTTAAAACTGAAGTCCGTCCTCGGAAAGGAGCCCTGTAAATGATAAAATAATACATATTTTAGATTAAAGCCAATAGAAATCCAGTTAATTTATATGAACATGCAATTAAAATCTGAGTTTTGACAGCATCATGCATGTAAAAATTTAGCTTCATTAAAATCAAAATTTGAAACTGTTATGTACATACATGTATTTTTTTTTTT
>WFKH01006014.1:39593537-39613827 GCA_016163765.1 Magallana hongkongensis
ACAATGCATAAGGAACACTCAACTGTTTCTCAGTACACCGTGCTGTGTAAATATAGTACTTTAACCAAAGAAAAATGATATTAAGGATATCTTTGCTTTTACCAAGGATGCCTAGAATAAAAGTTTTTTTGGTGAATGTAACCTGAAAATTGATTTTTTCTTCTAAATAATGTTTAAAATTTTCTAAAAAAGATTGAACACAATCACAATACATACATACATGTATTTTTATAATAAAAGAATCTAAATTTTTGTAAAGGACAACAGAACCAGAATTGATAAGAGCAATGATGCCCAAAATGAGTTGTGCACATTGCAACACAAGATTCCTTCAAGCAAGCATCTTTTATTTCGTGCATCTGGATATTACTGTATGTACTTGTTGCAACGAAATGGACGTTTGTATTGGTAAAAGCACACACGTTATAACTGCGATTAAGTACAAAACTGACATATAAAGTTACTATAGTATACCGGTATTTATCTGCAATCCATTTCAGCTGTACATTGATAACAAAGTATGATAGTGCCAATCATAAACAAACTTGTACTTAAAACACTATGCCAATATTAGGGTTTTGTCTGAAATTTTATGTAATGTGATCCATATTTTATTATTTTATTATTGAACTTTTTTCAATACAACCTCTAACCTTTGCCTCGTGACTCTTTAGATCATGCACGTGAATAAAAATTTGAATTCATTATTTTACTTTTGTCTTGCACAATCTCCGCTGCCATATACTAGTATACTGCAAGACGAAAACAAAATGGAATGCAACCTTGCTTATCAACGTTTCTTTACAAAGCCAAAGTAATTTGATTTTGATACCAGGGTTAAAATGTATAAATATACGAAAGCAAAATGTGAACAAAGATTCGTTGATCCCATAATATAGCTTATACTACATGTGAAAAGTATATTTGTATAATACTGCGGATAGTATGTCGTGTAATCCCCCCCCCCCACCCCCCAAAAAATGTCTACGATGAAAAAGATGTCAATACGAGTATGTTGTAATCATTTAATTAATCAATCCTTTTTAGAAAAAAAAAACCCCAAAAGTCTCCAACCAAATATCGAAGCCATTAACAGACACAGAAGCTTACAATGACGCTTGCTGTGGGGAAGATGACAAAATAGAGCATAAACGGTTTAACTGACAAATGTAACACTGGAACAAAATTACATGTATATATAATAAGCTAAGACTGAAAATACTAGTAAAATAAATACAGAGATTAAATTTCAAGAGGGGCATTGGTTATTGAAATATACGGTATTAGAACTGTTTTAGCAATTTCTAAGAACCCCCCCCCCCCCCCCCCCCATCACACATCGAAAAAATACCTTACCTGAAATACTAGTGGTTAGAATAAGAGTATGGGGGATAATATGGATTCCGTGAGTAGCAACAGGTATAGTCATGATAACTCTCGGGTTTCATTGGGCGGTTCACGTACAAACAATCATTTTTGTACCCCTTCCCCATCAAAATCTGATGCAGAAATGTCTCCTGAACCGGAGGTCGATTGCATGTGCAACTCGCAGACGATACACTGTGACTGACGTAATCGGGCAGGACGGGGTGGTGGGTAAATCCCGAGGGGTAACGATAATAGTTTTCATGATGAAAATTCTGTCTCGGATCACTCAGAAGACGAGGGTCGTAGTAATAATTTGGCGGTTGCTGCATATTCCCGGAAGATGTCAACATTTTAAGAAAGTCTTTCAAAATTCAACAAACTGAGAAAATGATGTCATCCGCACGAACAATTCACCATCACAAATAGTACAAAAAAAACTTCAACAAAAGGTTCCGTCTTCACTAAGAATATATGCGAAAGAAAAAAACAAATTTCACATTTCTCAGCACCGCTTTTTATTCAACTGAAAAAATTAAGGGAAAGATTTTCTATACCGACTGTTCTGATATCATCATTTTTAAAAGGTTGGGCAATCCCAACGTGGTCTTAGAACTGTTTCCTTCCCTTCTCTCTCTTTCTACCTTTTTGAAAGTCACTTTTATAGAATTTATAGAATTCAGTCAAGGATGTTTACAGTGTGTCGAAATCAATAAGGAGCCCACGTGGGCCTCTGTATTTTTCCGGGTCAGGGTTGACAACACGCGATGCCATCTGATAAAAGGCTCCATTTAAAAATAACAAGCGTGACGGGAGTTTGTAATGATTGCTAAGGAACATTCCATAAATAACAATTAAAAAAAAAACTCATCAAATGGTCGGTGGATATTATTTTGTGCTCTTACTTTATTGTATAAACTTCAAACGAATGGAAGGCTGTGTCTTGAAAATTCCAAATGTATCATTATCTTTTTTCGTTATCGTTCATATTAATTACAGGATGTACTTGTAGGCCCGGGCCCCCAACTTGTATTTTCTATCCTTTACATCTTCACTTCCCTTTGTGATTATTATCTAGCGGAATACGGCATTGGTAATGATCAAAATTACGGAAAATACCAAAGTACAGCGAACTCGACAGATGTCTTAACGCGTAAAAAATCCAATTGAATGGACCGAGTGTGTGAATACGAATTGCGCGTATTATATACGCATATGGAATGGACTACCGCGGCATCACGCAGAGACGCATTATCTTTTTCTTTCACTGACAGCAGTTTTTGGAATAGTTTGGTTCATAAAAACTATAATTGTATTGTCATAAAATACTAGTATATGATCCCAAACTTATGCACTTGTCCATAAGTTACTAAGTATCTCAAGAGCTTTGAAAAGAACTGGGTTTATAAAAGCAGAATCGTATTTCAATCATTCTTCTTGTTTAAAGGCCATAAATATCAAATAATAAAAGGTATTTTTCTCCAAGATCTTCTACACATGATTAAATAAAATGTGCATGGATATCTTCAAATGATAATCATTTATAAAATAAATATGGCCTATTTCTCCTATTGAAAAGCACAGTATGCTAATGACGGTTAACTGGGCCATTGTAGTGCACAACAAAAAATCGTCAGAGTTTTCTCCTTGAAGGATGATTCTTAATTTCTGCGTTTTTTTGCAAACTCCATCATAGAAGAAAATTATTTTTTCTGCCTGAAGCACACCCAGCACATGATTATTTTTATTCCCTCACTGTTCAGAGAAAGTCTCGAAAAAAAATAATTCCAAGAATGTTCAAATCAATTCAATTTTCCCTCTGCAATGCGATACGAGACATTGATTTAGATTTTGAAATTGAAAATACTGTAGTACTTTTTGGCTGAACTTCCTGCTTATGGAATATTTTTGGTATTCATTTCCGATGTAAAAGACAGTAAAATTGAAATTAATGTGTAAATGGTAATATGGGACGATAATTTTTTTTTTTACTTTATTTCCTTTTTTTTTTTTTTCACATACAGTCCCCCTCTTCTAATACAAAACTTGATCTTTCACTTCTAAAAATTGTGCAAAATATAGTTTTATATAGAAACTAAGAATATATTCAGTAATATACATTACAAGGGAACTGAAATGTCTGGAAAATAAGATGATATTCAGCAGTATTCATTACAAGAAAACTGAATTTTCTTCAAGGCAGTGACAAAGCAGTTTTCTATAATCCGCTATCCTAATCTACTTCAAAATTTCAAAGAGAAAAATCAAAATGAAATGAAAAATTCAATACTTCTTTTTTTCTCCTATTGCTTGGTAAAACTCTGTTACATGTACAACCTTTCAGTCTTCCGTTCTGGGAATTCAAAGCTTCAGTTCTATATTAGGGTCTTTTTTTTTTTAAATTTATGATAATAGTTTAAAGTACATACATTTGTGTAAACAACAAAAATTACATAAACACAAGTGTCAGCTTACAAGTTCAGAAAGTGATTTAAAGGGATAGGAATGGAAATATTAAAAAGTGGTGCATTTATTGATGATTGGAGTCTAAATAGAGTAGTAATAATTCACATGCATATCAAAACTGTAAGTAATTCAAGGGCAATAACTCTGGATTATCTATGCATGTATATATATAGACAAACGGTTGTAACTCATTGCTGGTTGCTCTGATTTTCAAACAAGGGTCACTATTAACCATTTACCGGTATATCATACAAATTAGCAGGAGGAGAGATCATATATAAATATACCCTTGCTTTGTTTATACATGTATATGGGAGATAAATTGGTGAATATCTCGTACACCCCAAATTCTTTAATTTAATAATTCTTTGTAAAGGAATCACCAAGAAAAAACATTTCTAAATGCATCCATAAAAGCACTTTGGAAAAATGATTGTGTTTCATCCTCCAATCTTTGATAGTCATTAAAATCTTGTGTTCTTATCATCAGCAGAAAATAGTATTGTATAACTTTATAAAAACAAAAACCCTGATTACTGTACATACTGGGTTCATCACTGTGCAATCAGCAGACGTTGTGTGGAAGGGGTCAAATTTGTCTGCACACACTACAAGATCCGGGAGGGGGTAGAGTCGCAGCCCATTGTCGTAGGGCCAATACACTGGGCACACATGTAGTGGCAGGGGGCATAGGTGGCCCTGACTTATCAGCGTCTTGGCAAACTGTGCAAAGAATGAACATACTATTTTAAACATACTGAGCACTAAAGGAAGTAATTTTTTTTTTAAAAGAAAGCTCCCCTCCTCTTTTTATTGGTTGAAAATTGCTTCACATAAACATGATGACTTTTGACCCTTTGAGTGACCTGAAAATCAAAAGGGGTCATACCATCATAGCTATCTCAACTTATCTGGGGAACCTGTATAAGATTGAAGATTCAGGACTGTCAATAGACTTGCTCAATTCTCTATGTTTAATAATTAGTGCTCTTTTTTAAAACCTTCAAATGACGCAAAACATACACTTGTAGAGAGCAGGAATTAAAATTTCTGAAACACAGTAAAATTTGCAAGAAATACAATCATGAATAAAAACATTTTACAACAAAGAGACTTCAGCAATTCTAGATTGTCAAGAAAATAGCTTGATATAGAATAGACACTACCTTACAAAGGTACATATTTAAACATCTTAGATTTTGAACTCAATTTGCAACCTCTTGAAAAAAGGAAATCAACCCACATTATATACATTATGAATTTTAAGATTCTGTAGAAGGAGAAATGGTGAATATATAAGGTAACTAGTACTGATAAATGATACTATTTACAATGCAAAAAATGTTGAGATTTAGCTTTTCAAATATTCCTTTCTACAAATGACAGTTGTGTAACAATAATACAACCTACATACAAATGGGGGACAGGAAGGGGGCTGTTTACATCACTAGTAAAAACACCAGGTGAATTCAAGTCTCATGTTTTTCTCACATAAATAAAAATGGTGGCTTTAATTTGGCCAATATTTAAGAATATTACTAAATTTAAGAAAAATTGCAAAAAAATAAGATGAATTAGAATAAAGGTGAACTTTTTTTCAATTTTTTTTAAAACTTGCTGCCCACAAATATATACAAGCTGCCAACCCCTTATGGCCAACAATAGGAAAATTAAAAGCCTGGCGTTGGCTTAGCTGTGTGAGGAAACTTACATGGGTTGGGACATCGTTGTCAGCTGGAAATTTCACGCAGTTTCGACACATTTTGGTGACGATGTCTTCCCTGAAGACCACTATCTCCTGCGTACAGTACTGGATCCGACACGGGTTCGAGGTAAAGGTCGAATTTGGCAGCTTTCTTCTGACTTCCTCTGTTATAGAGTTTGGTATGGGAGGCCTGCAGAACAGGAAAACACTATTACTTAATGCATGGCTCTAGCAAGTTTAAGCTCAAATGACATGTATACAAGCTGCAGTTTTATTTTTTTTATACCTTGGTAAAATGGTTGACGGACCGGGGTCTTGTGACCCAGGAACAAATATAAATCTGCTGTTCTCTGCTATGTTGGGAAACTCCAAAATTAGGTCTATTAATGAGTGAAAGCTCTCTGAAATAAAAAAAAAAATCAATTACCCATGTATATGTACTGCTGTTATAACAACTGCATGGATGTACATCAGTGCTCCAAGTTGCGACTAAAACGGTTGCATTTGCGACTAAAATTTCAATTTTGCGACCAAAATTTCATAGTAACTCACATTTTCGCCACCGAGAAAATTTGGACATGCGATCGTCTCGGGATCGAAATTCATCGTAATCGGGATCGAAATTAACAAAAAATTAACTCTCGGTCAATGTAATGTTTGAATAAATGTTAGCTTGAATCAAGCGTCGCTGGAATGTAGATTAACATTGTCAATCACGTGGCCACGATGGCGAAAAGGATATATGTTACTGTATATACAGGAGTCTTTATTATTTGTTTCATATTTAACTTGTTTATAAAATTATTATCAGTTATTATGGCGAGTGAATTATTTTTTGATGGCGACCATAAATTCTGAAATGGCAACCAAAAAAAATTGTTGGTCGCCATTTAGCGACCTGATAGCAATTGTGACTTGGAGCACTGTACATGCATCTTTACAACTACATAAATTTATTGTACTAGCTGGGTGATTCTGGCATTAGAGAGAGGCTGGTAATACGTTATCTCTTCATCAGTGGTCCATTGCATTTGTTGAACTTTTGAGGTTCACCTATCCTCAGATCCCAAATTAAAGGGTGATTTATGAAATGTTGTGTTTTATTTTTTCCATAAAACAGATTTTAATAAGTCATATTATTTTCTTAAATGCAAAACCCATCAATTTTCTTTTCCTGACACTGTCAATATTACATCATGTGATCCATGTTATCACTATTCTATTTCAAACAATCTTTCACAGATACAATATACAACATGAAAGTAGAACTGTGCTGACATATACTCACCCTTGAGAACCTTTGCTCCGTGGCTTTCTTGCGGAGCAGATATAAAATTACCACAAAGAATAAAACATGTAGGTGGAAAGTCGGAATACCCCGTGAAAAGCACCCGTAATTTTTCTATCACCTGAAAGATATAAACAAGAAAAACTTTTTTAAGAGATAATAAAAAAGATGCATGTACTCATTTCATGTACTTTATTCACTGAATTTCAAATCAAACAGTAAAACTCAGTTACAATGAATTTCTGGGGGCTGTTGAAAACAATTTACGAAAAGCATAAATCACATTATCTTTATAGCGATACGTCAATGTTCCAATACATTTTTATTTGCAGTTTAAAGCCTCTAATAACATGCATTTTAGAAAAACATGAGATAAAAAAGCTTGATAACCAACATACTAAATTTTAACCATTTATTAACCCTTTCACGTCATGTTAGAACTGGTCAAATTTGACTGGTAAGCCATTTCTACTTAAATATGGCATTGTCCATAGTTGACTGATTTCAAGTTCAATGTACAAAAGATCAAAATAAATATGATGAGCACAGGCTTGACATTTATACAAACATATTCATATATAATACTTGTTTTTATGCATTAAGTGATTTTCAAAAATCATTTTCCTCCTGAAAATGAGTAAAATGTACCCAATGTGAAAGGGTTTAAGTATACATGTACATGTATATTACATGTACATGTATATTATCCTGTAGAACTCACTGAGGGCATAAAGTTCTACCCTTGGACAGTCCAAAATATACATGTATATGTACAGTATGTCATTGATACATGTGCAACTTTCAGACATTTTCTTGACCTAATTTGACTGACCTTGACCTGGTCCAGCCAGACATCAGATAAGAACACAAACATGGCGTCTCTATTCTCTTGCTCCACCTGTTTTAACTTGACTGAAGCCTTGGCACAGATGCTTGACAATCCCCCGAAAAAATTAATGTTTCCAAAATATGCCCTGTAATAGAAAGATTATATACACTGTACTTCATCAAAGTATTTGGGAATTGAAACTTTTTTAATAAGCATCAAGACATTGCCATGACAAGACTAACTATGTATTGACTAATCTTTTTATAGAAAATTTCATAGGAAATTCCAAAATCTAAACAGCAATATTTTCATGTGAATTCTGTTTATTTTTGATAAAAATATAAATGTAGTATCTTTTTAACTACATGAAACAGTCACCAAAAACTGCAATACAGATTAAAAATAATGATTGCAACATGCACATGTAAATCAAAGAATATTATTGACTCACTTCGAAATAATCATTATTATTTAAACTAAAACAAATGAAACAGATTAAAAATAATGATTGCAACATGCACATGTAAATCAAAGAATATTATTGACTCACTTCGAAATAATCATTATTATTTAAACTAAAACAAATGAAAGATTCACAATACACGATTCATTTTCATACACATTAGAGTTTAGGATAACAAAGACTTTTATGACCTTGATTTGTTGGAATACATGAATTCCCTACAATATTAAACAATAAAAACATTTGATCCACAACTCTCCAACTATACTTTTATGCATCAGCCCTGAATTAACCTTGTGACTTTCGCTGGTTCTGGGGGAGGGAATCCGAATGCATTGACATGAAAGACTTCATCTTCATACCAGCCCTCCGCCAGCACAAAGCAGTTCTCTGTAAACAGTCCTGTGTGGAAATTCTATCATAATGTTAAAGATGAAATTCTATCATAATGTTAAAGATAAGTTTATTAAAATTCATTTAAAACATCAATTTAAATGGAAATAATGTTAACATTTCCCAATTTTTCATTATATTTTGTAAATCACCACAAATGTTCATGTAAACAACAAATAAGTAAAAAAAATTTTAACTTTTATACATAACTTATATATCTAGAAATACTTCACACCACTTCCATTTGTCTTTCGGCAGAGAAAAAAAGAACAGTCATTTTTTAAATTCCCAAATGTCTACAGCTCCTGTACAACATATAATTTATTAAATTCAGTCCGTTTTAACTTACCCACCAACATTAAGGATGTTAGTGGGGCTCAACTATTAGGTGTGCAAAAACAATCCCATATACAGTAGAACATTTTAAATACAATGTGCCCAGATTTACTGTGGAGTCATTTAATTTCGTGTGTGTGTGTGTGGTGGGGGGGGGGGGGGCAATTTTCAATTTTCGTGGATTTTGTGTTATTTGACGTAATATCATGGATGCATCGGTTTTCAGTTTCAGTAGGAAAACTAAATCTTTTATAATTAGTTTTCGTTGAGGATGTAAATTTGTGGGTAAGGACTACACACCAATACCACGAAAATTAAGCCACCATGAATTCTAATGATTCCACAGTAATCAAAAGCAACATGAAGGATACAGCATCACTGAGATCCACTTGTACTGCTCCTGTTGGATCCTCCACATACCACTTCCCCTGAAAACCAAGAGACGGATCAACATAATTTAACATTAAAACATACAGTGGTATAATTGTAAGCATTTACAGTGCATATAAAAATTTTCTATTTATAGTGAAGATATCGGAATATTTATTTTTTAAAAAAAAGAGCAATAATCTGCATGGTTCCAAGGGATCAAATTAACTTTCAATTAAATTTTGCATTAAGACACATGAATTAGCACAGCATTATCTTCCAAGGGTTCTTACGAATTTTCAATTAAATATTGCATCAATACACATGAATTAGCAGAACAATTTCTGTGGCCTTGATTCAAGATAAGTAAATAGTTTCATCTTTGGTTTTACCTCTTTTAGTTGCGTCAACATTCCAAGGACAATAATTTCTCCCAGTCTAGCAGTACTTCCTAATAAATATTCAATCGGCTTCAGCTAAAAGCAAAATATAACAAGATATCTGTGAGCCAATGCTCACTAGTGATACTCCCGCTCTGATGTGAATATACAAAATAAGCAAAGTCACCATTTAACAGGAAGTTGACATCAAATTTGTTCAAAAATGAATCCCACCATGTGGCATGCCTAAACAAAGAGTGTGTTAAAATTTCAAGCATCTGCAATGAATAGTTACCGAGAAATCTTTGGTGAAAATTGTTCGAAAATTTAGGCTAAAAATAAACAGTCATCATTTAACAGGAAATTGACATCTGATTGGGACAAAAATTAATCCCACTATATGGATTCTTAAACAAAGAGTGTATTAAAATTAATATCAAGCATCTGCAACTAATAGTTACTGAGAAAAATGCGACAGAAACTTGTTACGGACAGACACACACAAGGGTAAAACAGTATACCCTCCTCACCTTCAAAGTGGGGGTATAATGCAATTGGATTTTATATCCAATTCACACCAGCAGAACTCAATTTTTTGGACTGAAAGATGGACCAAATCAGAAATCTATACCACACAATTGATTTTATTATATCTGTAGCAAGGGTACCTGGACAGGAGATTTAGCTCCCCCTTTCCATCCCCATCTACATTTATCTTTACCTGGAATTTCTTAGCACTTTCATCTTTCTCTGCACCAATAACAGGGGGAGTAAATAAATCATGTCTTTGGGTTCTCTGACAAAAACAAAAGATGTGAAACAATTACTCATCAAAAAGCATAGTATACTCAAAATATTTGCAAAATGTTAAAATTTATTTTTAAAAAACCAAGGAAAAATGTCAATCTGGTGGTTTACATCTAGTACAATACCTTTATTTTCGTTTTTATTTTCATTTTGTTTACAGCTGTATGACATTTCATATATACAGTTACTTTATCCATTTCCATATAGGATAAAAAATGTTTTATAGAATTGGGGGATAAAGGAAATAACTATCCACTTTTTTTCTTCCCCAAAATTATCGATGCATGTTTACTTAATGATCCATACAACCAATGTTCTAATCACCTGCTGAAGAATGGTGTATCTGTCCAAGAACAGAGTCACTTTGTCTTGGGCAGTTCCATGTAGGCATGGGGGAGGTAACCCTAACGTAGAATTTCTGAAGAAAAACCCCACAGCAGATGTCAGATTACTGGTATTCATCATGTATGAAGTAGTTCAATATCAACAGTAACTACAGTTGAACTTCGATATCTCGAACACTGATATCTCGAATACAATGGATATGTCGAAGTTATTTGTAAGTCCCAACAACTATATTTTAAGTATTTTACCCTCGATATCTTGAATACTCGGATATCTCGAAGTTTTTAAACAGTCCCATCTAATTCGAGATAACGAAGTTTGACTGTAATTTCATTTTGCACCATTTTATATAAGAACATGTACAAGTACATGTATATCATATTGTAACGGGTCTCTCTCTCTGTCTGCGAGAGACTCACTAGGGGTTGTCTTATTTTCCGTGGCAAGGCTTGCGTTACACGGCTCAACTGAGCTAGGAGGGCTTATGTGGCACAGTGGTTTAAAATTTAACACCCTTAAATTTTATTTCACAACACGAAGTTATCTCCCTTTATCTAATAACAACTGTATCACTCACCACTGTCTACAACTTATACCTCCTATTATTAACCCGCGCTCTCTAAATTACACTAAATTTATTAATAAACGAAATCTCTCAGCTTATAAAGCCTTTTACAATCTAGGTTCTGAGGAAGTCACTAGTCACTACACAGAAGTTTCCTCTGACTCAATTTTTAATATTTACTATTCTTACATTTCCAACAGGCAACTAGGTTGGAAACCCTCAACTTTAGGAAACCTTGTAAATCTCTGTATTTGAAATGATACAAAATACAAATTTTACAATTTATTAAAATAATTATCTCAAATGAACCAACAACAAATCTAAGTTCTGTCTCAGTCTGTCCCTTATAGTTTAGTCACCTACTCTATCTGTATAGAACCAACTTCTCCCACAATGCATATGTTGGAAAAGTACAACTCCAAAGTTCAAATCCCTAACTCTCAAACTCTCTCCCAGGCCTTCTGGATGAAAGTAAAAACCAAAACTAAAACTTAATCCCTTAAAACTAATTTCCTAATCAATTTCCAAGCCTAATAAAATTCCAGTAAATTCCAAAGTCTGAATTCCGTTATGAAACAACAACAAAATTTAGAAATTCACTAGCTTCCTCAGCTAAATGAATAAATTACCTAAATCTTATGAAAACAACTTGAAATAATTTCAATAAATTCTCAAAATTATCACCAGTTTACCAAAAATTTCCAAACAAACAGCAAATTTCAACAAAGTCTAATTCCTCAATGAAAATTCACTAAAATGACCAAAATTTCCTATAAAGTTCCACAAATATTCCAAAAGTCTCTAAAATGTGCTGAAAATAACCCTGGCTCTTCTTAAAATAAAATTAAAAAGTCATTTTAAGTCTAAATTAATAGAAAAACGCCCAACCCATGCTAACTCCTAAATCCTTACCACTAATATGCAGCTTTCCTAGCAGAAGACCGAAATTTCCTAAAACTCTCACTTTTATACCAAAACCTGACGTAGAAGTTGGAAAGTGTTGGATACCTTGGAAACATGTTGGAGAATCTCTCGTGACATTTCCCGTAAGCGGCAAAGCCCATAGAAAATCTAATAACTACATACTAGACAACTATCATGAATAAAAATAATCACCAAATACATTCTTAAGTCGCAATAAGTAAATCATTATCCATTTAATACAACAAATAGCACGATTAACTCCAAAATTCCCAAAACTATCGTAACATTTACGATCGGGCTCGACATCCCGTAATTACGACGACAAAGTGTGTCAACAATTCCTGTCGGTTTACAACAAGACGATAATCACCGAAAATTAACTGGAAACAGGTTAAACTAAAAGAAAATATGACTTCAGCAATGAAGCTATGGTTCACCAACCACATGATACCAATTAAAAGTCCCTGACATATAAAGTAAGCTAAAATACCGCAACTTCACTACAGCAATGATCAGCTGATTTCTACGTAACTCAAAACATGTGCACAAACTGTTCCAATCCAGACAAATCACTTAAACTGGTTAATAATCACCTATCAACTACATGAAAAGCTTACATAATACATATTCCTGCAATGTCAAGTAAATACACATGCTCATCTCAACTTTCCTACAAGTCAACAATAATCAGGTTCAATAGCTCTGTCCAAAACCAATATGTCAAATCACTGGACTGTTACAATATGTTAAAAGAACATACATTCCATATTACTGTAAACCAACTTTTATTTGTTTTCAAGAAGTTTATGAGAGGCTTGATCATAAAAACAGTTGCCATGAACAGTTTTGGCACTGGTAAATCAGAAAATGAAATCATTCCAAATAAAATTTGATAAAGTCTTTTCTTTTAAATACACATACTATGTAAACATTATTCATTAGCTCTTAAGATTATGTATAATTGCTATGCAAAACTAAATCACCTCTTAATATTATATCCTTTACAATCTTACGATTCAATCTAATTAATATTAACAGAGACATGTTAAACAGGGCGAGTGCTCGCCAAAATTTGTGTTGCAGATACATGTATAGGGAATTTTGAGCAACCATTCTGTTTTTCATAACACTGGCTTTTCATAATATTGGCATTTTCCATTAATACAGGTAATATGATATTTCCAGCAGTAACAACAAATATCTTTTTCTCTCTCTAGTGAGTGAAGGCAATAATTAAGCCTCTAATTTACACTGTCTTCAAACAAACTGTTTATTCATTCATTTTAATTGACAATTACTTTATAAATAAAATTCTATAAAAAATTCAACAATTTTTTTTAGCAGAACCAACAATCACTTACTGAATAAATTTCTTGCGATCAGCACTGTAGGTATATCTAGGCACCGAAAAAGCGTCAATAACACAAAATACATTGTCACTGTAAAGGGAAAAAAATTAAAATAAAATTTGAAAATTCAGAATTCTAAAGTCCCAAGATTCAAATAATGCTCCTGTAAGCTGGTTTCAATGCCTATAAAACACAAAGACAAACCAAAATATAGTTACGAATTTGATTGACAAGATGTGAGAATATACATCGTAACATGTATTCTACAGATATTTTGCAAATCTTTATTTGACTGTAACTTCTCCAATTTATGAAAGTTTACTCAATACAATAAGGAATCACAAAACCATCATACAGAGCAAGCATCTTCCTAATTACCTCTGTGTTATAGAAAGTGTATATTTTCTCTAAAAAGAAACACAATTATCTTTTCTAGATGATTTTAAAATTTGACCTACCCGGTATACATTGGAAAATCAAGTTTATCTATATTTTATTAATTAATAATTTTTAATAACTGTTAACAACGATGTTTAACATCATGACGTTAGGTAGCTGAATGTCTGTAGCTCCCACTCTTAAAAATTTAGGAGCTACAGTGCCTCCCATAGTAAAAAAACTGCAATTTACGGCACACAAAATATTGAGCGAGTTTTGAACTGATTAACCTTCTTTTCACACAAATTCTGTGGAAAAAATTAGTACCATTAAATTCTTCAGTCAATTTACTATTGATATTGTTACTTTACTTGCCTCAGACTTTCACTTAAACACACTAACCAATCTCGGAAAATGAAGCACGTTAAATTCACGTCGAGATCGAGAGTCACTATTTTACGTGTATACAAAGTGCATGACTTTACATTTTGGGGCTGGCATGTTTAAGAAAAAATCAGAAGCAAGTAAAGTAAAGTGATGATATTTGTACTAAAATGTCCGAGGATTTTTTTTAGATTCAAATATTTGGAAATAAGATTATTCAGTCCAAAAGTAGCGCAATTTTTTGGGCGCCATAAGTTGCAGTTTTTTACTATGGGGGGCACTGTAGCTCCCAGGTCCATCCAAATTTTTTCAGACCATGAGCTACAGACCTGCAGCTAGAAGTTAAGATCCCTACCCCTCTTCCTGCTCAGCGTTGCATTCTTGAACAGCGGCCTCACAAGCATCCTTCCCAATTAATGAAGATTGCACTAAAAAGTAATTCATGACATCACATTTAACCATGTACAACATTAGACTAAGTCACACATACGAGGTTTATAAAATAAATATTCCTCATGGCACAGAATTCTATCAATCATAGTTATTTCATATGTTCATTATGAAGAATATTTCATCGATACATGTACAACTGTTACATTGTCATAGCAGTAATTTGTACATGTATAGCAATATTTTAGCAGCCAAATCATGAAATGTGTATGATTTTTTTTTTTAATCTGAAAAGTCCTATTGTCAGGTCACAAGTACTTGTGAATATGTCTTGAGTTGACACTTACGTGGTTGTTTCTGGATGATTTCAATCATTTTATCAAGAATCTCATCTCTTTCTGATTCTTCCACATGAGTGAAAACTTCTATCAGGTATTTACTGGCTTCACTGAAATGCATCATATCATTTTATTCATTGAGTAACATATTGGATGTAACATGTTTGATATTAGATAATTATCTAATATCAAACATGTTACATCCAATTTTTTCAGATTTCCCTTTCAAACATATAATATAGAGGGTATTTCAAGATGAAAATCACTTGTCAGCAAATTAACTCTTAATGAAATTTAGTTGGGTTTTTTTTTTTTTTGCACCTTCAGCAGAATTGTAGGAAGTAGGATACAATTTTAGCATGTTTGAGATTAACTTACCAGTATCATTTGCAATGTCATATCCTAAATAGGGTATAACTGTATTAGTATTTTCTATATGTGAAATTAATATGCCCAAATTGGCAAAACTGCTTAAATTACTTACAATACTGATACTTAATGTTCTGCATGTCATGTTTATCATGGTGTATAATATTGAAAGTGTCAGATATTATAACCAAAAACTGATATCAGTTTAAAGAGCACATAAAAACAGAAATCTTAAAGGACAAGAATTTAATTATAATGACACAAATGGCCAGGATTTATATCTAGCAGCTGCAGCCTGGCAAGAACTACCAACTGCTCAACACTGCCCAATCAATATACATTTTCACCCCACCCCATTATTTTAACATTTTGTGTACTAACAGTTGGTTAAAACTGACTAAAGGTATATCTTTCTTTGCTGAATCTAAAGTAACGAAGATTACACCAGACCCTAAAGATGATGGCAAGGAATCAACTATGAGTATGAGCATGATGAGCTAATAACGTTATAGTCTAAATATTTTCCATTCCAAAATAAAACAGCTGACAAACTTACAGCAGGGTTCTGACTACAAAACGGTTAACAGCTCTTAATTTTCAAGTCTTTTCAACAAATGAATCTTAAAGAAATACACAACTAACCTCCGTAGTGTAAATCCATGCATTTTAAACGCCGACGTCAACTGGCTCTTCAACTTCGCAGCCATTTTTAATTTCCCGCCAATATTCTATACATTCAACATGAAATGATACGATATACGATGATATACCGTAATGAATAATAATGCATTGTCGTTCATCGTGACTTAATAAAACAGTAATCAGAAAACATAAATTCTTGTCATTTTTTTGTGCAATTACCTTATAATTATTTTTTTCATCGGCGTTTTAATTTTTATCGGGTTCGTAATCTATTTAATCTTTACAATAAACTGAAAACATGGCGCAGAACGTTGAGGACGCGCAAGCACGTGTGCGAGATGCCTTTAACAAGATGATGGAAGGGTTAGACAAAGACATCATTCGTCAGAGACAGGTAATATAGTGTACTGAATGTATTACCATAGTGTGTGCATTACCCCCTTTATTGTTGCTTCCATAAATAGAGTTTCTTTATGGAAGTTCGAATTATCTCTATATGTTTTATTTTTTTTTTTAATAAAGCTCATTACATCTGATGTTATTATTCTCCAATTCATCATTTCGTCTGTGAATAGGTTTTTGCTTTGTACTGATAAGGTCAGTAAATGTTATACACAAGTTGCAATCAATCACGCAGTCTTACGCAGACAAGCTGATGCAACTCTTATGTTTGGCTTTAGTAATAAGAATTTATGATATGCAGTTGCTGAATTCAATGCGTTGGGAGTTGTATAATCATTGAAAAGACAATCTTCATCAAAATACGGTTCGCTCGTATCCCCTTTGAAAAATGAAAGTATAATCAATGTATTCATAATTGAACTATTTGATCTTGCTGATCAGAGGCACAGAAAAAATATGAATTCACAGTATATGATAATGTAATATATAATTTCAGGCAGATATGCACACTTGTGCTGCCAAGTGTTACAATGACAGAAAAAGTCCAATAGAAAGTGTAGAGAGATGTGCTAATAACTGCAATGCCAAGCTACAGGAGGCATCAGTTTTTGTTCAGAGAGAAGTTGAAGGTTTCCAGGTAAGTGATCTTTATGTGCTAATCTTGCAACCTTGCACAAAAATCAAATTGTTTTAAAATGTTGAGAGAAAAATGACCAAGAGATATTTCATAACAATGCCACCATTCATGTTTTTAAAATACCATATTCATGAGTGTGACCATCTTCTCAACTCAAGGGTTGCTGATCTGCTGAGCTTTACATAATTTTTTGTAAATTTATTTAGATCATGCTTCATTAGAAATCCTTGACTTGGGAAGGTGGAGTATAACAATTCATGACAAATACATGTAAGGTAAAGGTATGATAATCCCGTTAAGAGGGCTGGATGGTCGTGGCCATTTTTAAGGCTATATTTACCTTTTTTAGACAAAGAGCTCTGAATAAAGATATAGGAAAATGTTCAAATTTTTAAGCTAAAATATTTGGATTTTTTTTCTCAAAAATAGTTTAAGACCAAATATATCAAATTTAAAAGTTTAAGACGGATCTGATGGGTTATTTGTTGACCACTCAGCCTCCTTAATTAAAATTGATTATTCTTAATAGGCAATATTTGCATTTCTCAATGTTTGAATCTGTGCTAGTAGAATATAGTGTTGTTGAATGAATTGTCTCAATGGTATGGTAAATATTCTCTGAACTGTGTTATCACTACACTACACTGTTAAATCTAGATGCAGGTCTGTAGCTCCCGGTCTGAAAAAATTTGGATAGACGACCTTCGATATACAGATCCTTACCTTACAATCTTGAAGAACTATAGATGTTAATCTTTTGAATTTTACTTAAAATAAAGGCAACATGTTAAAGATTTCTTTTTGCTTCTACCAGAATCGTATCTCACGATGTGCAATGGACTGCCAGGATGCAGCGCGGGACAAGATAACGGAGAACACCAAGGAGAGCGACATAGCGAGGTTCAAGGAAGACATGGAGAAATGTGTTGTCAATTGTGTGGACACTCATATAGCACAGCTTCCCTCACTAGAAAAGAGGTTACGGCTCGGACTAACGAAGGGGAAATATGACTGAATTTAAAGCTGCTTCTTGCTAGGATCTTAATTAGACCATTTTTTCTTCTTTTTTTCAAATTTTTTTTTTAAATCAGTTTTAACATTGAAAACATTTTTGTTAAAAGATGTGTATGTATATATGAGACTTCAAGTTGTGTGAATTTAATAAGAATGTATTATTAATGTAATCTAGTTCCATGTTGAACTTTGTTTGTTTGTGAGTGCAGAGCATTAAAATCTGTTTACGTGGTACAAAACCACTACAACTCATGAACAAAAGCTGTAAGTTGTATGCATTATATACAGGTAGAAGTTTTATGTTAGAATATAATTATACATGTGCTATTGTAAATGTAGTTGGTGTACCGTACATAAAATCAGGAATTAAAGAAAAGGGTATTTATGAATGTCAATGATTTAATATTGAAAAACCCTGATATTTCAACAGTTAATTTTATGGGATGATTTTGTAGAAAAGATATGGAATTTATTAATACAATCATATTCAAACAAGAATTTTTTTTTTAAGTTCTTTTCTTTCATTTTGTAGCTGGCATTTTAGTGTGTTGTAAATATTTGACAAAACATAAAGGTTCTTTTTAAACAAAGAGGGTCCATAGCTATGAAAGGCCATAAAAGGATTATCTAATAAAATTGTGGAAAAAGACCCTGGGTCATGGATTTTGAAGCCTTTCAAAGTTGGAACTCTATTTAACATTGAGTACCTGTGAATGGGAAAAATCTTCAGGCCATTGAGGTGGTATGGGACACTTCCATGTTGTGACGTATTGTTTATCGAAATAAACAATAAAATCAAGTGTAATTATATAAGTAGTTTCTTTCCCAATATTGTCACCTAACAGCGTAGCGCAGTTGGGTAAAGGGTTTACTACGAATCTGTACATCATGAGTTCGAATCCCGCTGAGGGTTTTACAATTTTTACCTCTCCAAATATTTTTAAAAGCTATTTTTTGGTTAAATATTGTTAAATTTGAAAATTCTATTACGGTGAAAGTATTTTAATGATAATGTACTTTAATCCACATTAATATCGACAGATGTCCCATACCACCTCAACAGATAATCTGATAAAGTTTTTATAAACAAATGGGTTGCAACTGAAATAGTTCTGATTCTAGGGCAAGGTCCTATAGATCATTGAGTAAAAATTGCACTGGTCTATTGAGCCATTGCCTGGATTGACTTTGAGATGCTAAAATGGATCCTACATGTATGCACCAGTCCAAACTTTGTGTTTGAAATTTATGTGCATTTGATTCTAATATAAATGTTTACCTCAATATATGAGGTGGACATTTATTAAACAGGTGCCCTTGTTCAAATCTTCTGTGCATTGAATGTAAATTTTACTTTCCTCTCGATAGGACTAACATTCCTGTGTAATAAGTCAATGAATTTGTCCAATTAAACATTTGACTCCTGTAGACTTGAATACATGTCAGAAATAGTGAACTGTTAGGTTTCTTCATTCATCAGACCCAAAACATTAAGAATGGACTGAAAATAGAAACGGTGTCTTGATCTGATGTTTTAGTCAAGCACAGCGTCTTTTAGAACCGTTTTAACAAGAGCTTGGACTTTCGGTGGGATGTTACTATCTAGTTTGCTCATCAGAACAAGCTTTCAAATAATTGACATCCTTTCTTCTAATTCGCTAAGAGAAGCTCATTAATATTCATAGACTGTCAAAACCGGAAAGTTGTTTGCCAAGTATACATCCCTGGATGAAGTTGGACGAATGTCATTGCGTTCAATGTATTAACTATTAGCCAATGACTGGACAGTTAAACATGAGTAGACCCCGCCTTCATCAAATCACAGTTTGTCACGTACTACCCAAAGTCCAAGCTCTTGTTAAAACGGTTCTATTTGCAAATGCAGGGAGTTATAACAGTATAGTGCAAGTAATTGTGAATTTGGTAGGTAAAGTCGCTGAAAACGTAAAAATGGGTGAATAAACGCAAAGACGTTTGCTTAAAAAAAAAGAAAAAAGAGGCAAATGCTAACGCCTTCACGTAGCTAAGTTAAAGACTTTTCTGTTGACTTAGATAAAGTCGCGTACCTTCAATTACAATTCTAAAAACAACAATATTTGAATGACGTGGAAATCTGACGAAAAACTCTTCTAAACTATAATGCATTCTTTCG
>WFKH01006014.1:39647851-39669001 GCA_016163765.1 Magallana hongkongensis
CGAAAGAATGCATTATAGTTTAGAAGAGTTTTTCGTCAGATTTCCACGTCATTCAAATATTGTTGTTTTTAGAATTGTAATTGAAGGTACGCGACTTTATCTAAGTCAACAGAAAAGTCTTTAACTTAGCTACGTGAAGGCGTTAGCATTTGCCTCTTCTTTTTTTTTTTTTTTAAAGCAAACGTCTTTGCGTTTATTCACCCATTTTTACGTTTTCAGCGACTTTACCTACCAAATTCACAATTACTTGCACTATACTGTTATAACTCCCAGCATTTGCAAATAGAACCGTTTTAACAAGAGCTTGGACTTTGGGTAGTACGTGACAAACTCTGATTTGATGAAGGCGGGGTCTACTCATGTTTAACTGTCCAGTCATTGGCTAATAGTTAATACATTGAACGCAATGACATTCGTCCGACTTCATCCAGGGATGTATACTTGGCAAACAACTTTCCGGTTTTGACAGTCTATGAATATTAATGAGCTTCTCTTAGCGAATTAGAAGAAAGGATGTCAATTATTTGAAAGCTTGTTCTGATGAGCAAACTAGATAGTAACATCCCACCGAAAGTCCAAGCTCTTGTTAAAACGGTTCTAAAAGACGCTGTGCTTGACTAAAACATCAGATCAAGACACCGTTTCTATTTTCAGTCCATTCTTAATGTTTTGGGTCTGATGAATGAAGAAACCTAACAGTTCACTATTTCTGACATGTATTCAAGTCTACAGGAGTCAAATGTTTAATTGGACAAATTCATTGACTTATTACGCAGGAATGTTAGTCCTATCGAGAGGAAAGTAAAATTTACATTCAATGCACAGAAGATTTGAACAAGGGCACCTGTTTAATGAATGTCCACCTCATATATTGAGGTAAACATTTATATTAGAAACAAATGCACATAAATTTCAAACACAAAGTTTGGACTGGTGCATACATGTAGGATCCATTTTAGCATCTCAAAGTCAATCCAGGCAATGGCTCAATAGACCAGTGCAATTTTTACTCAATGATCTATAGGACCTTGCCCTAGAATCAGAACTATTTCAGTTGCAACCCATTTGTTTATAAAAACTTTATCAGATTATCTGTTAAGGTGGTATGGGACATCTGTCGATATTAATGTGGATTAAAGTACATTTTCATTAAAACACTTTCACCGTATTAAAATTTTCAAATTTAACAATATTTAACCAAAAAATAGCTTTTAAAAATATTTGGAGAGGTAAAAATTGTAAAACCCCCATCGGGATTCGAACTCATGATGTACAGATTTGTAGTAAACCCTCTACCCCACTGCGCTACGCTGTTAGGTGACACTATTGGGAAAGAAACTTCTAATATAATTACACTTGATTTTATTGTTTATTTCGATAAACAATACGTCACAACATGGAAGTGTCCCATACCACCTCAATGGCCTGAAGATTTTTCCCATTCACAGGTATATGCTCAATGTTAAATAGAGTTCCAACTTTGAAAGGCTTCAAAATCCATGACCCAGGGTCTTTTTCCACAATTTTATTAGATAATCCTTTTATGGCCTTTCATAGCTATGGACCCTCTTTGTTTAAAAAGAACCTTTATGTTTTGTCAAATATTTACAACACACTAAAATGCCAGCTACAAAATGAAAGAAAAGAACTTCTTGTTTGAATATGATTGTATTAATAAATTCCATATCTTTTCTACAAAATCATCCCATAAAATTAACTGTTGAAATATCAGGGTTTTTCAATATTAAATCATTGACATTCATAAATACCCTTTTCTTTAATTCCTGATTTTATGTACGGTACACCAACTACATTTACAATAGCACATGTATAATTATATTCTAACATAAAACTTCTACCTGTATATAATGCATACAACTTACAGCTTTTGTTCATGAGTTGTAGTGGTTTTGTACCACGTAAACAGATTTTAATGCTCTGCACTCACAAACAAACAAAGTTCAACATGGAACTAGATTACATTAATAATACATTCTTATTAAATTCACACAACTTGAAGTCTCATATATACATACACATCTTTTAACAAAAATGTTTTCAATGTTAAAACTGATTTAAAAAAAAAAATTTGAAAAAAAAGAAGAAAAAATGGTCTAATTAAGATCCTAGCAAGAAGCAGCTTTAAATTCAGTCATATTTCCCCTTCGTTAGTCCGAGCCGTAACCTCTTTTCTAGTGAGGGAAGCTGTGCTATATGAGTGTCCACACAATTGACAACACATTTCTCCATGTCTTCCTTGAACCTCGCTATGTCGCTCTCCTTGGTGTTCTCCGTTATCTTGTCCCGCGCTGCATCCTGGCAGTCCATTGCACATCGTGAGATACGATTCTGGTAGAAGCAAAAAGAAATCTTTAACATGTTGCCTTTATTTTAAGTAAAATTCAAAAGATTAACATCTATAGTTCTTCAAGATTGTAAGGTAAGGATCTGTATATCGAAGGTCGTCTATCCAAATTTTTTCAGACCGGGAGCTACAGACCTGCATCTAGATTTAACAGTGTAGTGTAGTGATAACACAGGTCAGAGAATATTTACCATACCAATGAGACAATTCATTCAACAACACTATATTCTACTAGCACAGATTCAAACATTGAGAAATGCAAATATTGCCTATTAAGAATAATCAATTTTAATTAAGGAGGCTGAGTGGTCAACAAATAACCCATCAGATCCGTCTTAAACTTTTAAATTTGATATATTTGGTCTTAAACTATTTTTGAGAAAAAAAATCCAAATATTTTAGCTTAAAAATTTGAACATTTTCCTATATCTTTATTCAGAGCTCTTTGTCTAAAAAAGGTAAATATAGCCTTAAAAATGGCCACGACCATCCAGCCCTCTTAACGGGATTATCATACCTTTACCTTACATGTATTTGTCATGAATTGTTATACTCCACCTTCCCAAGTCAAGGATTTCTAATGAAGCATGATCTAAATAAATTTACAAAAAATTATGTAAAGCTCAGCAGATCAGCAACCCTTGAGTTGAGAAGATGGTCACACTCATGAATATGGTATTTTAAAAACATGAATGGTGGCATTGTTATGAAATATCTCTTGGTCATTTTTCTCTCAACATTTTAAAACAATTTGATTTTTGTGCAAGGTTGCAAGATTAGCACATAAAGATCACTTACCTGGAAACCTTCAACTTCTCTCTGAACAAAAACTGATGCCTCCTGTAGCTTGGCATTGCAGTTATTAGCACATCTCTCTACACTTTCTATTGGACTTTTTCTGTCACTGTAACACTTGGCAGCACAATTGTGCATATCTGCCTGAAATTATATATTACATTATCATATACTGGGATTTCATATTTTTTCTGTGTCTCTGATCAGCAATATCAAATAGTTCAATTATGAATACATTGATTATACTTTCATTTTTCAAAGGGGATACAAGCGAACCGTATTTTGATGAAAATTGTCTGTTCAATGATTATACAACTCCCAACGCATTGAATTCAGCAACTGCATATCATAAATTCTTATTTCTAATGCCAAACATAAGAGTTGCATCAGCTTGTCTGCGTAAGACCACAGGAGTCGGCGATTTTATCAGTTTGTTGTAAATAAATGAGAAACAGGCAAAATCCTACCAGTGAGCTTTGCGAGCGTAGCGAGAGGATGGCAACGAGTTTTCTAGATTTTCTTTATTTCGCTATCCAACCGATATTAAACACCAGACATCAACTCCGTGGTGTTATTTTATCAATTTCTTGCATATATTTCCCTAAAATTATCCTTCAAAGTCATTTTAATTCCATTTCTGCACATCTCGATCTTAAACAGCGGCCATTGACAATTTCGTGTGACGTCACACTCAGAGTCGAAAATATTTCATTCATAAAATTGAAAGATGTGTTATTTAGAGAAAAATAAATAAGTGCATTGATGCTTTCGTTTTAAAATAATCAAACCAACAGTAAGATAATTCAACACTTTACCTTATACTATGTTAAATCCAACATTCTTGTTTGAAAAATAAGGGAGGTAATCCAGTGCTTGCCTTTGCGGGGAATTTAAAAACAGATATGGAAATTGTTTTGATCGGATGATTTAAGACACTTAAAATGTCACACAACTATGGAACGTCTCTTTGGTATGTGGAATTACTCTCTTTTCATCACATAATAACATGTCATGTTAAAAATGCATGAGAAAAGAACCAATGTTGACAAGTCCAGCGAGTGTGACGTCACACAAAATTGTCAATGGCCGCTGTTTAAGATGAAGATGTGCAGAAATGGAATTAAAATGACTTTGAAGGATAATTTTAGGGAAATAAATGCAAGGAATTGATAAAACAACACCCCAGAGTTGATGTCTGGTGTTTAATATCAGTTGGATAGCAAAATAAAGAAAATCTAGAAAACTCGTTGCCATCCTGTCGCTTCGCTCGCTAAGTTCACTGGTAGGATTTTGCCTGTTTCTCATTTATTTACAACAAATTGATAAAATCGCCGACTCCTGTGGTAAGACTTGCGTGATTGATATGTATTGCAACTTGTGTATAACATTTACTGACCTTATCAGTACAAAGCAAAAACCTATTCACAGACGAAATGATGAATTGGAGAATAATAACATCAGATGTAATGAGCTTTATTAAAAAAAATATATATATAAAACATATAGAGATAATTCGAACTTCCATAAAGAAACTCTATTTATGGAAGCAACAATAAAGGGAGTAATACACACAGTATGGTAATATATTCAGTACACTATATTACCTGTCTCTGACGAATGATGTCTTTGTCTAACCCTTCCATCATCTTGTTAAAGGCATCTCGCACACGTGCTTGCGCGTCCTCAACGTTCTGCGCCATGTTTTCAGTTTATTGTAAAGATTAAATAGATTACGAACCCGATAAAAATTAAAACGCCGATGAAAAAAATAATTATAAGGTAATTGCACAAAAAATGACAAGAATTTATGTTTTTCTGACTATGTTATTAAGTCACGATGAACGACACTGCATCATTATTCATTATGGTATATCATGGTATATAGTATCATTTCATGTTCAATGTATATAGAATATTGGCGGGAAATTAAAAATGGCTGCGAAGTTGAAGAGCCAGTTGACGTCGGCGTTTAAAATGCATGGATTTACACTACGGAGGTTAGTTGTGTATTTCTTTAAGATTCATTTGTTGAAAAGACTTGAAAATTAAGAGCTGTTAACCGTTTTGTAGTCAGAACCCTGCTGTAAGTTTGTCAGCTGTTTTATTTTGGAATGGAAAATATTTAGACTATAACGTTATTAGCTCATCATGCTCATACTCATAGTTGATTCCTTGCCATCATCTTTAGGGTCTGGTGTAATCTTCGTTACTTTAGATTCAGCAAAGAAAGATATACCTTTAGTCAGTTTTAACCAACTGTTAGTACACAAAATGTTAAAATAATGGGGTGGGGTGAAAATGTATATTGATTGGGCAGTGTTGAGCAGTTGGTAGTTCTTGCCAGGCTGCAGCTGCTAGATATAAATCCTGGCCATTTGTGTCATTATAATTAAATTCTTGTCCTTTAAGATTTCTGTTTTTATGTGCTCTTTAAACTGATATCAGTTTTTGGTTATAATATCTGACACTTTCAATATTATACACCATGATAAACATGACATGCAGAACATTAAGTATCAGTATTGTAAGTAATTTAAGCAGTTTTGCCAATTTGGGCATATTAATTTCACATATAGAAAATACTAATACAGTTATACCCTATTTAGGATATGACATTGCAAATGATACTGGTAAGTTAATCTCAAACATGCTAAAATTGTATCCTACTTCCTACAATTCTGCTGAAGGTGCAAAAAAAAAAAAAACCCAACTAAATTTCATTAAGAGTTAATTTGCTGACAAGTGATTTTCATCTTGAAATACCCTCTATATTATATGTTTGAAAGGGAAATCTGAAAAAATTGGATGTAACATGTTTGATATTAGATAATTATCTAATATCAAACATGTTACATCCAATATGTTACTCAATGAATAAAATGATATGATGCATTTCAGTGAAGCCAGTAAATACCTGATAGAAGTTTTCACTCATGTGGAAGAATCAGAAAGAGATGAGATTCTTGATAAAATGATTGAAATCATCCAGAAACAACCACGTAAGTGTCAACTCAAGACATATTCACAAGTACTTGTGACCTGACAATAGGACTTTTCAGATTAAAAAAAAAAATCATACACATTTCATGATTTGGCTGCTAAAATATTGCTATACATGTACAAATTACTGCTATGACAATGTAACAGTTGTACATGTATCGATGAAATATTCTTCATAATGAACATATGAAATAACTATGATTGATAGAATTCTGTGCCATGAGGAATATTTATTTTATAAACCTCGTATGTGTGACTTAGTCTAATGTTGTACATGGTTAAATGTGATGTCATGAATTACTTTTTAGTGCAATCTTCATTAATTGGGAAGGATGCTTGTGAGGCCGCTGTTCAAGAATGCAACGCTGAGCAGGAAGAGGGGTAGGGATCTTAACTTCTAGCTGCAGGTCTGTAGCTCATGGTCTGAAAAAATTTGGATGGACCTGGGAGCTACAGTGCCCCCCATAGTAAAAAACTGCAACTTATGGCGCCCAAAAAATTGCGCTACTTTTGGACTGAATAATCTTATTTCCAAATATTTGAATCTAAAAAAAATCCTCGGACATTTTAGTACAAATATCATCACTTTACTTTACTTGCTTCTGATTTTTTCTTAAACATGCCAGCCCCAAAATGTAAAGTCATGCACTTTGTATACACGTAAAATAGTGACTCTCGATCTCGACGTGAATTTAACGTGCTTCATTTTCCGAGATTGGTTAGTGTGTTTAAGTGAAAGTCTGAGGCAAGTAAAGTAACAATATCAATAGTAAATTGACTGAAGAATTTAATGGTACTAATTTTTTCCACAGAATTTGTGTGAAAAGAAGGTTAATCAGTTCAAAACTCGCTCAATATTTTGTGTGCCGTAAATTGCAGTTTTTTTACTATGGGAGGCACTGTAGCTCCTAAATTTTTAAGAGTGGGAGCTACAGACATTCAGCTACCTAACGTCATGATGTTAAACATCGTTGTTAACAGTTATTAAAAATTATTAATTAATAAAATATAGATAAACTTGATTTTCCAATGTATACCGGGTAGGTCAAATTTTAAAATCATCTAGAAAAGATAATTGTGTTTCTTTTTAGAGAAAATATACACTTTCTATAACACAGAGGTAATTAGGAAGATGCTTGCTCTGTATGATGGTTTTGTGATTCCTTATTGTATTGAGTAAACTTTCATAAATTGGAGAAGTTACAGTCAAATAAAGATTTGCAAAATATCTGTAGAATACATGTTACGATGTATATTCTCACATCTTGTCAATCAAATTCGTAACTATATTTTGGTTTGTCTTTGTGTTTTATAGGCATTGAAACCAGCTTACAGGAGCATTATTTGAATCTTGGGACTTTAGAATTCTGAATTTTCAAATTTTATTTTAATTTTTTTCCCTTTACAGTGACAATGTATTTTGTGTTATTGACGCTTTTTCGGTGCCTAGATATACCTACAGTGCTGATCGCAAGAAATTTATTCAGTAAGTGATTGTTGGTTCTGCTAAAAAAAATTGTTGAATTTTTTATAGAATTTTATTTATAAAGTAATTGTCAATTAAAATGAATGAATAAACAGTTTGTTTGAAGACAGTGTAAATTAGAGGCTTAATTATTGCCTTCACTCACTAGAGAGAGAAAAAGATATTTGTTGTTACTGCTGGAAATATCATATTACCTGTATTAATGGAAAATGCCAATATTATGAAAAGCCAGTGTTATGAAAAACAGAATGGTTGCTCAAAATTCCCTATACATGTATCTGCAACACAAATTTTGGCGAGCACTCGCCCTGTTTAACATGTCTCTGTTAATATTAATTAGATTGAATCGTAAGATTGTAAAGGATATAATATTAAGAGGTGATTTAGTTTTGCATAGCAATTATACATAATCTTAAGAGCTAATGAATAATGTTTACATAGTATGTGTATTTAAAAGAAAAGACTTTATCAAATTTTATTTGGAATGATTTCATTTTCTGATTTACCAGTGCCAAAACTGTTCATGGCAACTGTTTTTATGATCAAGCCTCTCATAAACTTCTTGAAAACAAATAAAAGTTGGTTTACAGTAATATGGAATGTATGTTCTTTTAACATATTGTAACAGTCCAGTGATTTGACATATTGGTTTTGGACAGAGCTATTGAACCTGATTATTGTTGACTTGTAGGAAAGTTGAGATGAGCATGTGTATTTACTTGACATTGCAGGAATATGTATTATGTAAGCTTTTCATGTAGTTGATAGGTGATTATTAACCAGTTTAAGTGATTTGTCTGGATTGGAACAGTTTGTGCACATGTTTTGAGTTACGTAGAAATCAGCTGATCATTGCTGTAGTGAAGTTGCGGTATTTTAGCTTACTTTATATGTCAGGGACTTTTAATTGGTATCATGTGGTTGGTGAACCATAGCTTCATTGCTGAAGTCATATTTTCTTTTAGTTTAACCTGTTTCCAGTTAATTTTCGGTGATTATCGTCTTGTTGTAAACCGACAGGAATTGTTGACACACTTTGTCGTCGTAATTACGGGATGTCGAGCCCGATCGTAAATGTTACGATAGTTTTGGGAATTTTGGAGTTAATCGTGCTATTTGTTGTATTAAATGGATAATGATTTACTTATTGCGACTTAAGAATGTATTTGGTGATTATTTTTATTCATGATAGTTGTCTAGTATGTAGTTATTAGATTTTCTATGGGCTTTGCCGCTTACGGGAAATGTCACGAGAGATTCTCCAACATGTTTCCAAGGTATCCAACACTTTCCAACTTCTACGTCAGGTTTTGGTATAAAAGTGAGAGTTTTAGGAAATTTCGGTCTTCTGCTAGGAAAGCTGCATATTAGTGGTAAGGATTTAGGAGTTAGCATGGGTTGGGCGTTTTTCTATTAATTTAGACTTAAAATGACTTTTTAATTTTATTTTAAGAAGAGCCAGGGTTATTTTCAGCACATTTTAGAGACTTTTGGAATATTTGTGGAACTTTATAGGAAATTTTGGTCATTTTAGTGAATTTTCATTGAGGAATTAGACTTTGTTGAAATTTGCTGTTTGTTTGGAAATTTTTGGTAAACTGGTGATAATTTTGAGAATTTATTGAAATTATTTCAAGTTGTTTTCATAAGATTTAGGTAATTTATTCATTTAGCTGAGGAAGCTAGTGAATTTCTAAATTTTGTTGTTGTTTCATAACGGAATTCAGACTTTGGAATTTACTGGAATTTTATTAGGCTTGGAAATTGATTAGGAAATTAGTTTTAAGGGATTAAGTTTTAGTTTTGGTTTTTACTTTCATCCAGAAGGCCTGGGAGAGAGTTTGAGAGTTAGGGATTTGAACTTTGGAGTTGTACTTTTCCAACATATGCATTGTGGGAGAAGTTGGTTCTATACAGATAGAGTAGGTGACTAAACTATAAGGGACAGACTGAGACAGAACTTAGATTTGTTGTTGGTTCATTTGAGATAATTATTTTAATAAATTGTAAAATTTGTATTTTGTATCATTTCAAATACAGAGATTTACAAGGTTTCCTAAAGTTGAGGGTTTCCAACCTAGTTGCCTGTTGGAAATGTAAGAATAGTAAATATTAAAAATTGAGTCAGAGGAAACTTCTGTGTAGTGACTAGTGACTTCCTCAGAACCTAGATTGTAAAAGGCTTTATAAGCTGAGAGATTTCGTTTATTAATAAATTTAGTGTAATTTAGAGAGCGCGGGTTAATAATAGGAGGTATAAGTTGTAGACAGTGGTGAGTGATACAGTTGTTATTAGATAAAGGGAGATAACTTCGTGTTGTGAAATAAAATTTAAGGGTGTTAAATTTTAAACCACTGTGCCACATAAGCCCTCCTAGCTCAGTTGAGCCGTGTAACGCAAGCCTTGCCACGGAAAATAAGACAACCCCTAGTGAGTCTCTCGCAGACAGAGAGAGAGACCCGTTACAATATGATATACATGTACTTGTACATGTTCTTATATAAAATGGTGCAAAATGAAATTACAGTCAAACTTCGTTATCTCGAATTAGATGGGACTGTTTAAAAACTTCGAGATATCCGAGTATTCAAGATATCGAGGGTAAAATACTTAAAATATAGTTGTTGGGACTTACAAATAACTTCGACATATCCATTGTATTCGAGATATCAGTGTTCGAGATATCGAAGTTCAACTGTAGTTACTGTTGATATTGAACTACTTCATACATGATGAATACCAGTAATCTGACATCTGCTGTGGGGTTTTTCTTCAGAAATTCTACGTTAGGGTTACCTCCCCCATGCCTACATGGAACTGCCCAAGACAAAGTGACTCTGTTCTTGGACAGATACACCATTCTTCAGCAGGTGATTAGAACATTGGTTGTATGGATCATTAAGTAAACATGCATCGATAATTTTGGGGAAGAAAAAAAGTGGATAGTTATTTCCTTTATCCCCCAATTCTATAAAACATTTTTTATCCTATATGGAAATGGATAAAGTAACTGTATATATGAAATGTCATACAGCTGTAAACAAAATGAAAATAAAAACGAAAATAAAGGTATTGTACTAGATGTAAACCACCAGATTGACATTTTTCCTTGGTTTTTTAAAAATAAATTTTAACATTTTGCAAATATTTTGAGTATACTCTGCTTTTTGATGAGTAATTGTTTCACATCTTTTGTTTTTGTCAGAGAACCCAAAGACATGATTTATTTACTCCCCCTGTTATTGGTGCAGAGAAAGATGAAAGTGCTAAGAAATTCCAGGTAAAGATAAATGTAGATGGGGATGGAAAGGGGGAGCTAAATCTCCTGTCCAGGTACCCTTGCTACAGATATAATAAAATCAATTGTGTGGTATAGATTTCTGATTTGGTCCATCTTTCAGTCCAAAAAATTGAGTTCTGCTGGTGTGAATTGGATATAAAATCCAATTGCATTATACCCCCACTTTGAAGGTGAGGAGGGTATACTGTTTTACCCATGTGTGTCTGTCCGTAACAAGTTTCTGTCGCATTTTTCTCAGTAACTATTAGTTGCAGATGCTTGATATTAATTTTAATACACTCTTTGTTTAAGAATCCATATAGTGGGATTAATTTTTGTCCCAATCAGATGTCAATTTCCTGTTAAATGATGACTGTTTATTTTTAGCCTAAATTTTCGAACAATTTTCACCAAAGATTTCTCGGTAACTATTCATTGCAGATGCTTGAAATTTTAACACACTCTTTGTTTAGGCATGCCACATGGTGGGATTCATTTTTGAACAAATTTGATGTCAACTTCCTGTTAAATGGTGACTTTGCTTATTTTGTATATTCACATCAGAGCGGGAGTATCACTAGTGAGCATTGGCTCACAGATATCTTGTTATATTTTGCTTTTAGCTGAAGCCGATTGAATATTTATTAGGAAGTACTGCTAGACTGGGAGAAATTATTGTCCTTGGAATGTTGACGCAACTAAAAGAGGTAAAACCAAAGATGAAACTATTTACTTATCTTGAATCAAGGCCACAGAAATTGTTCTGCTAATTCATGTGTATTGATGCAATATTTAATTGAAAATTCGTAAGAACCCTTGGAAGATAATGCTGTGCTAATTCATGTGTCTTAATGCAAAATTTAATTGAAAGTTAATTTGATCCCTTGGAACCATGCAGATTATTGCTCTTTTTTTTAAAAAATAAATATTCCGATATCTTCACTATAAATAGAAAATTTTTATATGCACTGTAAATGCTTACAATTATACCACTGTATGTTTTAATGTTAAATTATGTTGATCCGTCTCTTGGTTTTCAGGGGAAGTGGTATGTGGAGGATCCAACAGGAGCAGTACAAGTGGATCTCAGTGATGCTGTATCCTTCATGTTGCTTTTGATTACTGTGGAATCATTAGAATTCATGGTGGCTTAATTTTCGTGGTATTGGTGTGTAGTCCTTACCCACAAATTTACATCCTCAACGAAAACTAATTATAAAAGATTTAGTTTTCCTACTGAAACTGAAAACCGATGCATCCATGATATTACGTCAAATAACACAAAATCCACGAAAATTGAAAATTGCCCCCCCCCCCCCCACCACACACACACACACGAAATTAAATGACTCCACAGTAAATCTGGGCACATTGTATTTAAAATGTTCTACTGTATATGGGATTGTTTTTGCACACCTAATAGTTGAGCCCCACTAACATCCTTAATGTTGGTGGGTAAGTTAAAACGGACTGAATTTAATAAATTATATGTTGTACAGGAGCTGTAGACATTTGGGAATTTAAAAAATGACTGTTCTTTTTTTCTCTGCCGAAAGACAAATGGAAGTGGTGTGAAGTATTTCTAGATATATAAGTTATGTATAAAAGTTGAAATTTTTTTTACTTATTTGTTGTTTACATGAACATTTGTGGTGATTTACAAAATATAATGAAAAATTGGGAAATGTTAACATTATTTCCATTTAAATTGATGTTTTAAATGAATTTTAATAAACTTATCTTTAACATTATGATAGAATTTCATCTTTAACATTATGATAGAATTTCCACACAGGACTGTTTACAGAGAACTGCTTTGTGCTGGCGGAGGGCTGGTATGAAGATGAAGTCTTTCATGTCAATGCATTCGGATTCCCTCCCCCAGAACCAGCGAAAGTCACAAGGTTAATTCAGGGCTGATGCATAAAAGTATAGTTGGAGAGTTGTGGATCAAATGTTTTTATTGTTTAATATTGTAGGGAATTCATGTATTCCAACAAATCAAGGTCATAAAAGTCTTTGTTATCCTAAACTCTAATGTGTATGAAAATGAATAATGTGTATTGTGAATCTTTCATTTGTTTTAGTTTAAATAATAATGATTATTTCGTAGTGAGTCAATAATATTCTTTGATTTACATGTGCATGTTGCAATCATTATTTTTAATCTGTATTGCAGTTTTTGGTGACTGTTTCATGTAGTTAAAAAGATACTACATTTATATTTTTATCAAAAATAAACAGAATTCACATGAAAATATTGCTGTTTAGATTTTGGAATTTCCTATGAAATTTTCTATAAAAAGATTAGTCAATACATAGTTAGTCTTGTCATGGCAATGTCTTGATGCTTATTAAAAAAGTTTCAATTCCCAAATACTTTGATGAAGTACAGTGTATATAATCTTTCTATTACAGGGCATATTTTGGAAACATTAATTTTTTCGGGGGATTGTCAAGCATCTGTGCCAAGGCTTCAGTCAAGTTAAAACAGGTGGAGCAAGAGAATAGAGACGCCATGTTTGTGTTCTTATCTGATGTCTGGCTGGACCAGGTCAAGGTCAGTCAAATTAGGTCAAGAAAATGTCTGAAAGTTGCACATGTATCAATGACATACTGTACATATACATGTATATTTTGGACTGTCCAAGGGTAGAACTTTATGCCCTCAGTGAGTTCTACAGGATAATATACATGTACATGTAATATACATGTATACTTAAACCCTTTCACATTGGGTACATTTTACTCATTTTCAGGAGGAAAATGATTTTTGAAAATCACTTAATGCATAAAAACAAGTATTATATATGAATATGTTTGTATAAATGTCAAGCCTGTGCTCATCATATTTATTTTGATCTTTTGTACATTGAACTTGAAATCAGTCAACTATGGACAATGCCATATTTAAGTAGAAATGGCTTACCAGTCAAATTTGACCAGTTCTAACATGACGTGAAAGGGTTAATAAATGGTTAAAATTTAGTATGTTGGTTATCAAGCTTTTTTATCTCATGTTTTTCTAAAATGCATGTTATTAGAGGCTTTAAACTGCAAATAAAAATGTATTGGAACATTGATGTATCGCTATAAACATAATGTGATTTATGCTTTTCGTAAATTGTTTTCAACAGCCCCCAGAAATTCATTGTAACTGAGTTTTACTGTTTGATTTGAAATTCAGTGAATAAAGTACATGAAATGAGTACATGCATCTTTTTTATTATCTCTTAAAAAAGTTTTTCTTGTTTATATCTTTCAGGTGATAGAAAAATTACGGGTGCTTTTCACGGGGTATTCCGACTTTCCACCCACATGTTTTATTCTTTGTGGTAATTTTATATCTGCTCCGCAAGAAAGCCACAGAGCCAAGGTTCTCAAGGGTGAGTATATGTCAGCACAGTTCTACTTTCATGTTGTATATTGTATCTGTGAAAGATTGTTTGAAATAGAATAGTGATAACATGGATCACATGATGTAATATTGACAGTGTCAGGAAAAGAAAATTGATGGGTTTTGCATTTAAGAAAATAATATGACTTATTAAAATCTGTTTTATGGAAAAAATAAAACACAACATTTCATAAATCACCCTTTAATTTGGGATCTGAGGATAGGTGAACCTCAAAAGTTCAACAAATGCAATGGACCACTGATGAAGAGATAACGTATTACCAGCCTCTCTCTAATGCCAGAATCACCCAGCTAGTACAATAAATTTATGTAGTTGTAAAGATGCATGTACAGTGCTCCAAGTCACAATTGCTATCAGGTCGCTAAATGGCGACCAACAATTTTTTTTGGTCGCCATTTCAGAATTTATGGTCGCCATCAAAAAATAATTCACTCGCCATAATAACTGATAATAATTTTATAAACAAGTTAAATATGAAACAAATAATAAAGACTCCTGTATATACAGTAACATATATCCTTTTCGCCATCGTGGCCATGTGATTGACAATGTTAATCTACATTCCAGCGACGCTTGATTCAAGCTAACATTTATTCAAACATTACATTGACCGAGAGTTAATTTTTTGTTAATTTCGATCCCGATTACGATGAATTTCGATCCCGAGACGATCGCATGTCCAAATTTTCTCGGTGGCGAAAATGCGAGTTACTATGAAATTTTGGTCGCAAAATTGAAATTTTAGTCGCAAATGCAACCGTTTTAGTCGCAACTTGGAGCACTGATGTACATCCATGCAGTTGTTATAACAGCAGTACATATACATGGGTAATTGATTTTTTTTTTTATTTCAGAGAGCTTTCACTCATTAATAGACCTAATTTTGGAGTTTCCCAACATAGCAGAGAACAGCAGATTTATATTTGTTCCTGGGTCACAAGACCCCGGTCCGTCAACCATTTTACCAAGGTATAAAAAAAATAAAACTGCAGCTTGTATACATGTCATTTGAGCTTAAACTTGCTAGAGCCATGCATTAAGTAATAGTGTTTTCCTGTTCTGCAGGCCTCCCATACCAAACTCTATAACAGAGGAAGTCAGAAGAAAGCTGCCAAATTCGACCTTTACCTCGAACCCGTGTCGGATCCAGTACTGTACGCAGGAGATAGTGGTCTTCAGGGAAGACATCGTCACCAAAATGTGTCGAAACTGCGTGAAATTTCCAGCTGACAATGATGTCCCAACCCATGTAAGTTTCCTCACACAGCTAAGCCAACGCCAGGCTTTTAATTTTCCTATTGTTGACCATAAGGGGTTGGCAGCTTGTATATATTTGTGGGCAGCAAGTTTAAAAAAAAATTGAAAAAAAGTTCACCTTTATTCTAATTCATCTTATTTTTTTGCAATTTTTCTTAAATTTAGTAATATTCTTAAATATTGGCCAAATTAAAGCCACCATTTTTATTTATGTGAGAAAAACATGAGACTTGAATTCACCTGGTGTTTTTACTAGTGATGTAAACAGCCCCCTTCCCGTCCCCCATTTGTATGCAGGTTGTATTATTGTTACACAACTGTCATTTGTAGAAAGGAATATTTGAAAAGCTAAATCTCAACATTTTTTGCATTGTAAATAGTATCATTTATCAGTACTAGTTACCTTATATATTCACCATTTCTCCTTCTACAGAATCTTAAAATTCATAATGTATATAATGTGGGTTGATTTCCTTTTTTCAAGAGGTTGCAAATTGAGTTCAAAATCTAAGATGTTTAAATATGTACCTTTGTAAGGTAGTGTCTATTCTATATCAAGCTATTTTCTTGACAATCTAGAATTGCTGAAGTCTCTTTGTTGTAAAATGTTTTTATTCATGATTGTATTTCTTGCAAATTTTACTGTGTTTCAGAAATTTTAATTCCTGCTCTCTACAAGTCTATGTTTTGCATCATTTGAAGGTTTTAAAAAAGAGCACTAATTATTAAACATAGAGAATTGAGTAAGTCTATTGACAATCCTGAATCTTCAATCTTATACAGGTTCCCCAGATAAGTTGAGATTGCTATGATGGTATGACCCCTTTTGATTTTCAGGTCACTCAAAGGGTCAAAAGTCATCATGTTTATGTGAAGCAATTTTCAACCAATAAAAAGAGGAGGGGAGCTTTCTTTTAAAAAAAATTACTTCCTTTAGTGCTCAGTATGTTAAAAATAGTATGTTCATTCTTTGCACAGTTTGCCAAGACGCTGATAAGTCAGGGCCACCTATGCCCCCTGCCACTACATGTGTGCCCGGTGTATTGGCCCTACGACAATGGGCTGCGACTCTACCCCCTCCCGGATCTTGTAGTGTGTGCAGACAAATTTGACCCCTTCCACACAACGTCTGCTGATTGCACAGTGATGAACCCAGTATGTACAGTAATCAGGGTTTTTGTTTTTATAAAGTTATACAATACTATTTTCTGCTGATGATAAGAACACAAGATTTTAATGACTATCAAAGATTGGAGGATGAAACACAATCATTTTTCCAAAGTGCTTTTATGGATGCATTTAGAAATGTTTTTTCTTGGTGATTCCTTTACAAAGAATTATTAAATTAAATGTAAAAATCAAGAATTTGGGGTGTACAAGATATTCACCAATTTATCTCCCATATACATGTATAAACAAAGCAAGGGTATATTTATATATGATCTCTCCTTCTGCTAATTTGTATGATATACCGGTAAATGGTTAATAGTGACCCTTGTTTGAAAATCAGAGCAACCAGCAATGAGTTACAACCGTTTGTCTATATATATACGTGCATAGATAATCCAGAGTTATTGCCCTTGAATTACTTACAGTTTTGATATGCATGTGAAATATTACTACTCTATATAGACTCCAATCATCAATAAATGCACCACTTTTTAATATTTCCATTCCTATCCCTTTAAATCACTTTCTGAACTTGTAAGCTGACACTTGTGTTTATGTAATTTTTGTTGTTTACACAAATGTATGTACTTTAAACTATTATCATAAATTTAAAAAAAAAAGACCCTAATATAGAACTGAAGCTTTGAATTCCCAGAACGGAAGACTAAAAGGTTGTACATGTAACAGAGTTTTACCAAGCAATAGGAGAAAAAAAGAAGTATTGAATTTTTTGTTTCATTTTGATTTTTCTCTTTGAAATTTTGAAATAGATTAGGATAGCGGATTATAGAAAACTGCTTTGTCACTGCCTTGAAGAAAATTCAGTTCACTTGTAATGAATACTGCTGAATATCATCTTATTTTCCAGACATTTCAGTTCCCTTGTAATGTATATTACTGAATATATTCTTAGTTTCTATATAAAACTATATTTTGCACAATTTTTAGAAGTGAAAGATCAAGTTTTGTATTAGAAGGGGAGGAGCGAAAAAAAAAAAAAAAAAAAAAAAAAAGGAAATAAAGTAAAAAAAAAATTATCGTCCCATAATACCATTTACACATTAATTTCAATTTTACTCTCTTTTACATCGGAAATGAATACCAAAAATATTCCATAAGCAGGAAGTTCAGCCAAAAAGTACTACAGTATTTTCAATTTCAAAATCTAAATCAATGTCTCGTATCGCATTGCAGAGGGAAAATTGAATTGATTTGAACATTCTTGGAATTATTTTTTTTCGAGACTTTCTCGGAACAGTGAGGGAATAAAAATAATCATGTGCTGGGTGTGCTTCAGGCAGAAAAATAATTTTCTTCTATGATGGAGTTTGCAAAAAAACGCAGAAATTAAGAATCATCCTTCAAGGAGAAAACTCTGACGATTTTTTGTTGTGCACTACAATGGCCCAGTTAACCGACATTTGCATACTGTGCTTTTCAATAGGAGAAATAGGCCATATTTATTTTATAAATGATTATCATTTGAAGATATCCATGCACATTTTATTTAATCATGTGTAGAAGATCTTGGAGAAAAATACCTTTTATTATTTGATATTTATGGCCTTTAAACAAGAAGAATGATTGAAATAAGATTCTGCTTTTATAAACCCAGTTCTTTTCAAAGCTCTTGAGATACTTAGTAACTTATGGACAAGTGCATAAGTTTGGGATCATATACTAGTATTTTATGACAATACAATTATAGTTTTTATGAACCAAACTATTCCAAAAACTGCTGTCAGTGAAAGAAAAAGATAATGCGTCTCTGCGTGATGCCGCGGTAGTCCATTCCATATGCGTATATAATACGCGCAATTCGTATTCACACACTCGGTCCATTCAATTGGATTTTTTACGCGTTAAAACATCTGTCGAGTTCGCTGTACTTTGGTATTTTCCGTAATTTTGATCATTACCAATGCCGTATTCCGCTAGATAATAATCACAAAGGGAAGTGAAGATGTAAAGGATAGAAAATACAAGTTGGGGGCCCGGGCCTACAAGTACATCCTGTAATTAATATGAACGATAACGAAAAAAGATAATGATACATTTGGAACTTTTCAAGACACAGCCTTCCATTCGTTTGAAGTTTATACAATAAAGTAAGAGCACAAAATAATATCCACCGACCATTTGATGAGTTTTTTTTTTAATTGTTATTTATGGAATGTTCCTTAGCAATCATTACAAACTCCCGTCACGCTTGTTATTTTTAAATGGAGCCTTTTATCAGATGGCATCGCGTGTTGTCAACCCTGACCCGGAAAAATACAGAGGCCCACGTGGGCTCCTTATTGATTTCGACACACTGTAAACATCCTTGACTGAATTCTATAAATTCTATAAAAGTGACTTTCAAAAAGGTAGAAAGAGAGAGAAGGGAAGGAAACAGTTCTAAGACCACGTTGGGATTGCCCAACCTTTTAAAAATGATGATATCAGAACAGTCGGTATAGAAAATCTTTCCCTTAATTTTTTCAGTTGAATAAAAAGCGGTGCTGAGAAATGTGAAATTTGTTTTTTCTTTCGCATATATTCTTAGTGAAGACGGAACCTTTTGTTGAAGTTTTTTTTGTACTATTTGTGATGGTGAATTGTTCGTGCGGATGACATCATTTTCTCAGTTTGTTGAATTTTGAAAGACTTTCTTAAAATGTTGACATCTTCCGGGAATATGCAGCAACCGCCAAATTATTACTACGACCCTCGTCTTCTGAGTGATCCGAGACAGAATTTTCATCATGAAAACTATTATCGTTACCCCTCGGGATTTACCCACCACCCCGTCCTGCCCGATTACGTCAGTCACAGTGTATCGTCTGCGAGTTGCACATGCAATCGACCTCCGGTTCAGGAGACATTTCTGCATCAGATTTTGATGGGGAAGGGGTACAAAAATGATTGTTTGTACGTGAACCGCCCAATGAAACCCGAGAGTTATCATGACTATACCTGTTGCTACTCACGGAATCCATATTATCCCCCATACTCTTATTCTAACCACTAGTATTTCAGGTAAGGTATTTTTTCGATGTGTGATGGGGGGGGGGGGGGGGGGGGTTCTTAGAAATTGCTAAAACAGTTCTAATACCGTATATTTCAATAACCAATGCCCCTCTTGAAATTTAATCTCGGTATTTATTTTACTAGTATTTTCAGTCTTAGCTTATTATATATACATGTAATTTTGTTCCAGTGTTACATTTGTCAGTTAAACCGTTTATGCTCTATTTTGTCATCTTCCCCACAGCAAGCGTCATTGTAAGCTTCTGTGTCTGTTAATGGCTTCGATATTTGGTTGGAGACTTTTGGGGGTTTTTTTTTCTAAAAAGGATTGATTAATTAAATGATTACAACATACTCGTATTGACATCTTTTTCATCGTAGACATTTTTTGGGGGGGGGGGGGGGGGGATTACACGACATACTATCCGCAGTATTATACAAATATACTTTTCACATGTAGTATAAGCTATATTATGGGATCAACGAATCTTTGTTCACATTTTGCTTTCGTATATTTATACATTTTAACCCTGGTATCAAAATCAAATTACTTTGGCTTTGTAAAGAAACGTTGATAAGCAAGGTTGCATTCCATTTTGTTTTCGTCTTGCAGTATACTAGTATATGGCAGCGGAGATTGTGCAAGACAAAAGTAAAATAATGAATTCAAATTTTTATTCACGTGCATGATCTAAAGAGTCACGAGGCAAAGGTTAGAGGTTGTATTGAAAAAAGTTCAATAATAAAATAATAAAATATGGATCACATTACATAAAATTTCAGACAAAACCCTAATATTGGCATAGTGTTTTAAGTACAAGTTTGTTTATGATTGGCACTATCATACTTTGTTATCAATGTACAGCTGAAATGGATTGCAGATAAATACCGGTATACTATAGTAACTTTATATGTCAGTTTTGTACTTAATCGCAGTTATAACGTGTGTGCTTTTACCAATACAAACGTCCATTTCGTTGCAACAAGTACATACAGTAATATCCAGATGCACGAAATAAAAGATGCTTGCTTGAAGGAATCTTGTGTTGCAATGTGCACAACTCATTTTGGGCATCATTGCTCTTATCAATTCTGGTTCTGTTGTCCTTTACAAAAATTTAGATTCTTTTATTATAAAAATACATGTATGTATGTATTGTGATTGTGTTCAATCTTTTTTAGAAAATTTTAAACATTATTTAGAAGAAAAAATCAATTTTCAGGTTACATTCACCAAAAAAACTTTTATTCTAGGCATCCTTGGTAAAAGCAAAGATATCCTTAATATCATTTTTCTTTGGTTAAAGTACTATATTTACACAGCACGGTGTACTGAGAAACAGTTGAGTGTTCCTTATGCATTGT
>WFKH01006014.1:39669101-39680422 GCA_016163765.1 Magallana hongkongensis
AAAAAAAAAAATACATGTATGTACATAACAGTTTCAAATTTTGATTTTAATGAAGCTAAATTTTTACATGCATGATGCTGTCAAAACTCAGATTTTAATTGCATGTTCATATAAATTAACTGGATTTCTATTGGCTTTAATCTAAAATATGTATTATTTTATCATTTACAGGGCTCCTTTCCGAGGACGGACTTCAGTTTTAAGGTCTACTTCCCGGCGTCTCGTCAGATCGAGGACAGTAAGATCGGGGACTGAATCTTGTACAGTGTTTATGTTTATTATTTATACAGAAAAAATGGTTTTATATATGTACATGTATGAGTAAAATGTATTTTAAAAACTCAATAGTTTTGTTTTGGTGACTTTATCTAAGACAGACCTAAAAAGGCATATGAACCGGTTTTCCGTAATTTTGGAACTTTTTAAAAGATCTTTCAAAATATATCCAAATTCACTCTATACTAAGACCTAATAGAGGGATTTGTAAAGTAGATGTATTCAATTTGGTTGCTGTGAAAAAGAGAGATGGTTAATTAGTAAACGATCAACGTTTATTTATAAAATCTTATAATAAGTATCGTTTACCGAATTCCTCTCTAAAATAGTGAAGACAAGGGCATTCTTTACTAAACTAAACTTTACGCTAAGGAAATTACTCTGAATAAAATAGTATGCGAAAGGACTGTTCTGACCTCTGTTATTCGTCCTATACGACACTTTGAAGGCTTTCCCATATTTAACATACATGTTTGCGTCTTTGTGTATGTTTTTATGTACTTTTAGTGCTACGAGCACGTGAAAATCGCGATAAGATATGTTAAACTGTTTCGTGAACGTACAGAAAGAACTGCGAAAATAAAACATTCCTTTTAAATTAGTTAAGGTCGAATGGAACATAGATTTAACAGTTATCATCATAATTTTTTTTTATACTTCACACACAATTTTTCACATGCATAAAAGCAGCCCCCCCCCAAAAAAAAAGTTTAAAAATTGCGGAAAACTGGGTTTTTGGTTTTTTTTAGAAATTTACAACTTACATATCTAAGTAATCATAATGTTTTTGATCACCAAGCCTCCGTTAAAAAAAGATTAGTTTATGATAAAAAAAAAAATCGTGTTCTGAAAAGCGAAATCTTAGAAATAATTATTGGGTTTTACGGACTGACATGTCTTCAAAATACAGAAAACCAATGTTTCTAAAAAAGAGAAACAAGTGAGGTTTAACAATAGAAATTTACTTTGATTTATTCTACCGAAAGAAGGTTTAGACTTTTATAGTAATATAAACGTTATTAAATCCGATGATAGGAATTTCGATATGATGTATGCGATGTTCCATATATTGTACTCTATTTATTCATATTTGGTATAAAGACGGATTCTGTTAGAACCCAAATCGCGCCACGTAATGTGTAAAAAATTTAAATTTCTTTGTATCGAGCAAGGACAGTGCGATATTTGATATTCTTTTAAAATCATTTTAAATTCTTGTCGAGGAGGAGAGCTTTAGCTATTTAAACCTCATTATTTAGATCTCTGGACAATGACTGATTAGGAAATTATGTTAACAGTTGAAAGCTTTCGCGTTATACCACGGGATTAAACCGTGAAACATTTGGAAAGGAAAAAAAAAAGGTATCAAGTACAGCCCATGAACAATAACAGGAAGTTTTTTTTCCCTCTCGTTTCAACAAGCCATGAGTTTCCTTTAGAAGAATGAAGATGTATATTAAGTAAGAAATCGCACTTTTACCCGATGTTAAAGTGCACATCATCTTACTGATTCAGGAAAATGAAAAAAAAAAATTATAGTTTTTGATATTAAAAGATAAAAAGTCAATACCCCCAAGCCATAACAGAGAATGGTCTTTGATACGAAACAATAAACGAAGGTAGAAGTTATGTTGGAAATCAATTATACTGATTTAAGTTTATGATTTGTCAACGAATAAAAAAAAATTACAAATTTTCTGTGCTTTTGTGGCGCGCTCCCAAGGTCGTAAGTCTGGCAGTGTCAGTAATGTCTATTTCTGTCTGAAAAACCGCCTCAAGGACATGTTGTTTTTAGGTGAATGAACAAAATTTAAAAAATACTTTAGAACGAATTATTGAACTGGAAAATCAGTGAATTTAAACAAGTTTTATATTGAAAAAAAAAATGTTCTCAAGTTTTCGAAAAATCGTAAAAATACCCATATGAAATGAAGAATTGCACACAAGATGAATTCCATTTTCTGGTCGAAAGAGTTTTTTATCACCTTAAATTTTTGACTGAAAGTAATTCTTCGGTCTTATAAAATAGAACTTTGATCCCAAAATCTATGTAAGCGTCTGTATATAATTAGAGCTCGCAGGAACCAGGCCTTGCAATAGTCACGATTGGCGGGCTTTGTGCAGATGTCACACGAGTTGGAAAGAGAAGGTCGCTGTGAAACTTGATCACCGAGACAGAAATGCGTCACCACGAAATCTAGGTCGAGGTTAGTGTGTTTATAGATCACTTTCTGAATAAAGAACGTCATATTATTTTAAATTGTTTGCTGCATTGAGTACAACAGCTTGAAAAACGATTAACACGAATTAAACATAAAGTACATGTGGATAAATATAATAAAAATCTTAAAAGATGAATTTATTAATCAATCTTTCATCCAAGGTTTTGCTATAGTAAATAGATTACAAAAATTACTTCTGGCTTTTCTGATCTGAAGGATAAAAAAAAAATGTTTGCATGTTACCATAGTTTCATAGTTTTTTCCTTACCAATTTTTCCATAAATAACTTCTCTGGGTCCGCAACCACTTGACCAAATTTAATCATAATTGGCACTTAAAGAGACTAAAACAACTGGGAAAAGGTTCTCTGCAGGTATCTTTTACTAGGTCGCGATGAAAAAATTCCTGTATGATCTGTAGTTTTCATATTTATTTTTTTTTTTGATTTTATAATTATTTCTACGTAAAAATCAAAAATCATGGTGTGGGATCTGGCACGCATTGTCACAAATTTTCTTTAATTTATTGATGCTACTATATTTTTTATTGATGTAAAAATCAAAGTTACCAAGACACATAGCATTCCATGGTTATAGACTAAAGATGGAAAATGACAAACCTTGGCATTATAAAAAGAAAGTATACGTAGTAGCATATACATGTATAACTAAAAAGTTATAAATATTTTTAAATTTAAGAATAACATCGGTAAGCAAATCTAATAACACAATTTTCTTGATCTTGTTTATAAAAATTGGTTATCATTAAAATTATTTACAAAACTAAATTACTTCTACAACTCGTATGTAAATCTGTAAATTTAACACTATATTTACATTTTCTACTGTCTTTGTATGTGATAACATTACGAATCAATTTTGAAGCCTAAAACCCAATAATTTCATAAAAGATGAGCGACGTAAAATGGGCTTGTCTTATAGCATAACCGAAAAACGATATTGGCTGCGCCGCGTAGTAAAAGTGTAGAAATTGGAAATAATATAAATATAAGTAATAAGGAATGATTCTTTGAATATTATGAGGTGATAATTTCGGTCGGAGCGTGGTCAAATCTATCATAAAGCCCTTCGAGCTTTATTGGATTTGACCACGCCCCGACCAAAATTATTATTAGTATCACCTCATAATACTCAAGTTCTAAGGATTCCTTATTCCTTAAATAATGTAAAGAGGTTAGCGCGGTACGATAATTTGTCTGCACTGCCTTGGTGTGTTACAGGACCAACGACATCCAAAAATAAACATTCAATGCTTATATTTATATTTATATATAAGGAAACATGTAGATATTTTATAATTTTTCTGTATGAGTACTTTTAATGCAAAGGGGCATAACCTATCCTATTTTTAGTGTCTCATATGTCATTTAAGGCAGGGTGCCAATATTGTATATTTACATCTACCAAGTATGATTCCCTCTATTTCTTACGGAAACTCATAGTTAATTCATAGCTCTATAGAAACAGCCAGACTGAAATCTACACGCCCCGTTTATCGATTGGTCAAAATCTACAGCGGCTGAAACTGACAGGAAACTGACAGGACTGAAATCGACACGCCCTGTTTATCGATTGGTCGAAACCTACAGCGACCTAAGAAAAATCACGGACTGCACGAAATGATCATGATGATGTCAAACTCAAAGTCTCAGAGGAGACGATTTGGCTGTGTCTTGTAGCTAACGTACTTATGTACATAAACAGTAATTTAGTGAATTTTACTTACTTTTTATGATCAATTTATTATAAGTTAAAAGAAAGATGTAAATATAAACAATAAAATGCTTTCTTTGATGATTCATGCGGGTTATGAAGGTAGCGATCATTGCAGAAAAAATTTACTTAACCCGCGTTAGCGGGTTATGTAAATTTTTTCTGTAATGTCGCCACCTTCATATCCCACATGAATCACCGAAGAAAGTATCTTATTGTTTAAATATTTTTTATGAATAAAAGACATTGTGAGTATTTGCCGTATGTGAATTCATGTATGAATACAGTAATATCCAGAAAACCGAGGTCTTAACACTCTTCCAACACCCAACTCCCCTTTCTGCATCTGTTGCAAATCATCATCATCTCTCTCTCTCTCTCTCTCTCTCTCTCTCTCTCTCTCTCTCTCTCTTAAATGTTTTCAATTTACGTCATTTACCTAAAACATTTATGTTTTATGTTAGTATAAATGTTGTATTTATATGAAATTAAATAAAAAAAATACAGTAAGTAACTTTTCACATATATTAGAAATAAGATATTAGGGCTATGATTACTGTGATATCTATTAAAATACAATCTTTTAATAATGAGATAAATAAAAAACTTCAAAAAGTAGAACTAGCCAAATGTAACAATCAACAGAAAATATCAAATAAGTGTTTATTAAAGTATTTATTAAAGTTCAGGAAATTTTTCTTTTCTTCTTTTTTTTTTCAAGGTGCCTGTGAAACCTTATGTATAGCTTAATTAAACTGTTGAAAGGTAGAAAAAAACCGATTAATGTTTGGTAAGTTTACTCGTACCATTTTATCATTTTCGCTAGCCAAGGGTTCACAATTTACTCCGCTCCTCTACAACAGCGTAGTGGATCGTAAACCCTTGGCTAGCGAAGATGACCATTTTTATACATGTATGCTTTAGGATCATGGTTCAATTCTGCTACCAAAAAAATCAAATTATAAATTACAAACAATAAATAATTGACATTTATTTTAAATAGCACCACCAACGCCTTTCTGATAATAAAATTATTGTATAACCAATACATAATATATACATGTATTTTTAAAAAAAAACAGTCAATATTCCCCTTTTGCCTCACAAAAAAAAAATACAAAGTTGAAAAGAGTTATCTCCCGCGTCATTGTTTTACCATCTATTCGGAACCTCTCTTATTTAAACGTAGACTGGAGTGGTTTAAGTGTAGGATAAGTGAGTTCCGAAAGGTTAGTCTCTATGACGCATCCATGGTGACGTCATAGCTGGAATATCGAGTAGTAGAGCCATTTTATAAACACACAATGGTAAGTATTTAATAAATTATTTCTTTATTATCGAAGCATAAATTAGACTCGTTGTACATGAAAACTACTCATTTTAACACCTAGCGAAAATAAAAGACGTTTCATATTGCTAATAATGTCAAAATAATTTTTATAATAACGAGAAAAAATATCTAAATACTATGTCGATTTAAAAAAAAAGATCATATAACTTCGAGATAGCAATGAGGCGTTCTTGGAAAGATTTTTTAATTGTTTGATAGCAAATGTAGGAAACGGCGTGGAATATATGTAAAGAGCGATTTAATTAATATATTGTAACTAACTACAAAAAGATAACTAGCCAGACTTATTCATTTCGAGACTAATTACTGTCACAATTGTTTTTCGTAATTTTGTGATAAATTCCTGACTTGTTTTCACGAGATGTTTATTCCCAATATTAATGAAATGACACACTTAGTGTTTGTTAATAAAAATAGTGTAATATACATGTATATGGTATTTATACGGATCTATGAATTGTGGAACAGTTTCACTCCATCTTCTTTTATAGACTCAATGCAATAGGGTCTTTATAATGTATATTTGTAAATTATAGTCATCTTTATTTATACTATATACTGATGGGTTTTACTGACGAAAGTTGTACTTTCTGAATAAACATAATTACAAAATCATCCTAAATAAAATTCTTTTTTTAATATTTAGATTTCTTGTATTCTCACTTAATTAGGAGTTCATTATGAAGTTTTAAGGAAATTTTTCTCATAAATACGATATAATTTTTCGTTATTCCGAGATACTTTTCGTAGTAATGAGATGTTAATTTTGTAGTAGCTTTTACGGAAAAATATATAATAATCATGGGAAAAAAAATATACATCCGCACAAGCACAAAATCTGAAATGATTTTGGAGCACATAAATGCATTAATTGCTCTTCGATCCGATATCTAATGAATTTCAGTTTCGTCAGAAAATGTTTAGTGAACAAATATGTTGCGTTACCGTTTACAGTGTATATCATATGTAGAAGAATATCGCATGAGTTGAACAGTGTTGACAAATATTTTCATCACAAAAAACTATAATATAAACAATAATTTTTTAAAAGATAGATGTAAATATTTATAAACAATAAAGTGGGTCTTTTGTGATTCATGTGAGATATAAAGGTATCGACATTGCAGAAAAATACATAACCCGCGTTAGCGTGTCATGTTTTTGGGTTTTTTTTTTTTTGCAGTGATAATGGGGGGGGGGGGTTGGGGGTGGGGGGGGGGGGGGGCGGGTGGGGAGGGGGAGCCACCCCATTTTTTTTGCAAAGTTAGACATAACCATATTTTTTTGCTTGTCAAGATTTTTGATAAGTCTAGCCCCCCCCCCTCCACTTTAAATCTTTCAATTCGCTTCCGATGCCACTGATCATGAATATCATACCTCAATATTTACATTTTTCAATGTAACATTACGGATCAATGTTGTTAGAGTCTAAAAAATTCAGTCCAGTCAATCTAGCGCAAAAAATTCGCCCAACCTCAAAGGTATTGCAACAAAAGGTTTCTCGGTATAACTCAATCTATTGACATATCCTATTGATCATATAAAAAATCGACAGAAATCCATCGGCTACTTTTTACGCCTTTTGGGTTCTCTGTATGGGTTTTGCACAAAATCGCTGAAAACTGAAAAAAATATATAATTTAATTCCTATGACAAAAATATAAAAGATGAGCTATAATATATGATGACATTTATGCGGATTTATCATTAAAGACCCAGTACTTTAACTCATTTTCAGACATGGAAACATTAGGGTTAATATTTGCTTTTTTGCATTGATGGAGCGCAAGGGGGATTTTATAATTCAAAGAAATGAATAAATGTATGTCAATATTTTAATATTCAATCGTATATACAATTGTTGAAAACTGTATTAGGATAAGTAATAAGGAATCATTCTTTGAATATTATGATGTGATAATTTCGGTCGGAGCGTGGTCAAATATATCATAAAGTCCTTCACTTAAAAACAGTTAAAAAATCTATGTAGATATTGCATATTATCGAATCATTAAATTAAATGGGAAATTACACACCTACAAAGTGGGTCCGGGGACAGGGATACAACGTATGTATTTATCATGCAAAAATAAACAAATAAAAACACCCATAATTTATGAACCAGGGAAAAAAACCCCAGACAACAACAAGGTACAAAAGGAAAATATCATATATCGTTTTCCAATTAAACACAATTTACATTTTACAGACTGATCAATTCTCTCCAAAAGTTAAGAACGATTTTAAGGAGAAGCAAGTCTATGCATTTTGTAAGATTTTTTTTAAACATAGAAATATTATTTCTTTCTCTCTCTCTCTCTCTCTCTCTCTCTCTCTCTCTCTCTCTCTCTCTCAAAAATTCTTTGATGCAAAATATGTGTAATTTTTGCTGCGCTCGTCCCAACGGTAGCACCGTAAAGCATATTATTTGATACAGAAACCGTGTTCCTTTATAAGTTGAATTGACATCACATTGTTATATCTGGAGCAGAATAAAATGGCAGCGCCAAAATTTGCTCAAACCTCTGCGGAGGAAAGGGAGAGAACGTTTAAAATCAAGAAGCAACAAAAAATTGTAAAGAAGGGTGCAGCAAAGAATTTCAAATAGATTTTGAAAGGTGAGAATAATAATTTCGAAGAGTTTGGTTGTGTAAAATTGGACGAGATAGGCCACTTTTATATGGATTTGCGAAGATCATCACTTTTTTGTTAAAAGTACATATCTCACTTGATAGTCCTCGGGAAACCAAAACACTTATTATAAGGTTTGTTACTGACTGACTACAAATATATATCGGGTTGACGTGATATATTTCTGTAGTCAGTCAGTAACAAACCTACATAACTAATAATACCTCCATTACCTTATGCAATAATTGTATGTTATATATTTTAGGTTTCTGAAGGTTTCGACTGATCAATAACGTTAAACTGGTTAAAACTGGATTGTGTAGATTTCATTTCTGAGTTTTTTTGATCAGGATTTGTCGTAAACTTTTCACATCTTCATCTATATCTCAAAGAAAATCTTTTAAAAATTTTCTTCTCAAAATCCATTTGACCAGAAAAGCTTAAACTTGTCTGAAAGCATCCTCAGGTAGTGTAGATTTAAGTTTGTTCAAATCATGATCCCCGAGGAATGGTGGGTCCACAATTTGGGGGGGGGGGGGGGGGGTTTTACATAGAAAGATATATTGAGAAAAATCTTTAAAAATCAATTGGAAAAGCGTTTAGCCCAAAAAAACCTGAGACGTGTTAAAACACAGGATATTCAGATGAAAGTTTGATCAAAGAATGATTCCCTAGGGTACAATGGGGCTACAGAAGGGGGGTGTATATAGGAATAGAGAAAAATCTTCTCACAAATACTAAAACAACAAAAAGGGCTTGGTTTTTACCATAAAAAATAATTGGATAAAACCGGCAGATTTTTTAACTTTTTAACTTTTTGTGCATGTTCTACTGTACTTATAGTTGTCAAGATATTTTGATTTTGATACTGTAATGCTGATATGATCAAAGTTATAGCTATTGTTGCTCAGGTGAGCGATGTGCCCCCCGGGTCTCTTGTTTAATAGGTTGCTGAAGGTTTCAACAAATCGATATGGGGGCGTGTAAATTTCAGCCCTTTCAGTTTCCACATAATCATTTATACGCTGTGAACGATGAAAGTTTGCCAAAATACGAAATTCATTTTCCTTGTCGCTTTTGTACATACATGTAACAAGTGGCGACATCGCGGGAAAAAAATACATAACCCGCATTTTTTCTGCAATATTATTTCTACATTAATGTCTCTTTTCGTCTTGAAAAATGTATCTTAGCATGTATCCTTTGTATGTCAGTCCGAATAAATCTAACCATTCTGCGTATTTTTATAGCTATATCACTTTAATGGTTTAGAACAAGAAACACGACAGACTAAAACCCCTGTCACACCGGAGCTGCGTCCTCATGGCGATCCCGCTGCGTCCTTAAATAAAGTAAAACGCCAAGGTACACGCAGTAGAGTCTCCTACAGCGCCGTAACAACGCAACGGCATCTTCATTTGTCGCAGTGGGATCGCCTCAAACATTATAGAACGCCATGCGACGCGCGCACTTTGAACATGCACAAAGTATGCGCCGTGGCTCTGCGTTCTGATTAACACGCAGTAGAAACGGAGTGAGGTCGCCGTGACAGCGCCGTAGGGTCTCGAACAGCGCCATGAAAGCTCCGTTGGCGCGCTCAAGGAACGCAGCTAATCGCAGTTATTAACACGCAGTAGAAACGGAGTAAGGTCTCCGTGACAGCGCCGTAAGGTCTCCAACAGCGCCATGAAAGCTCCGTTGGTGCGCTCAAGGAACGCAGCTAATCGCAGTGTAGACGCAGTGATAATTCAATTGCGCTTGCCCAGAGACCTCTCGGAGTCCTTCGGAATGTCACTGCGTCTATCGCGCTCTCACTGCGCATCCACAGCGTTTGAACGAGTTGTTTTTCTTTTGGATGCGTTCACACAGCGACCCCAAAGAGCTGTTGCTGCGTTCATCGCGCACTCTTGACGTTTCTTCTCCGTTTATTAGCCATTGTACCGCGGCGTTTCTATTGCGTTGTCAGCCAAACCACGAAAACTCGAACAATGGTTGTTGTACAATAGCAAGGGATGTATTATTATCAAACTTGATGTGGATAACCATTTGCGAATATTCCAGGACCTATTAAAGGACGCAGATGGTATTTCATCAAAATAAAACAAATTTTTTTATCATTTGTTTCCCACAGAATTGTACAAATTAACATTAACATTAACATTAACCTACCAATAAGTAAAGAATGTCTTGTGCACGCAGTCAGCGCGCAGAGCACGCAGTGGACGCGAGGTAAAAACTCTTAGCACGTCATGAGCGCTCGGCGACAGCGCAGTCAATCGCCAATTAGAACTCTGTGGAAACGCAGATACACGCCGCGGTAGCTCCGTATAGAAACGCTTCGGTCGCCGTCAGGACGCCATGAAATCTTGTTAAAATTTCAAACAAAATTGTACATTTTTCTGAATTTTTCTTGCGATCCTAAGGCGATTCGATGTATTTTATAACGCCGTGAACACACCTTGGGAACGCAACTTGATGTGACAGGGCCTTAAGGGGGAGGGGGGCATTAAAATAAGAAATCCATATTATTGAATGATCGTTGTCTGAACTCTGTCATCTATGTACGGTTGGAAAGGACAAATAGGCCTATTCAATTTTATAGCCTATTCATCAAACTATTTTTATAAATAAAGACATAATGACGTTATTCGTTGTGTGACGAAATTCATTGTGTGACGTCATAACAGCTTTGTTTCTAGAGCAACGACAAAAAGTTTTGTATCAAATGCTATCTTAGCTTTGGCTAACAAATATGGTAAGAACTTTTTTCTTATGACAACGAATTTAGGGGTTTAATTTTCTTGACACGGAGTATTTGGAATTGTTGAATCATCTACCATCATAAAGAGAATAGCTGAGTGCTTACGTGAACTTGAAGGGACCTAGACACGATTTAAGATCAAAATTTTATTTTTTATTTTTTATGTATAAAATAGTTTACTTGCGCTATTTGAATGATTCACCAAAATTTGAATGTTAGAAGTCAAGTTATAAGAGATATACAGATGTTATGTAAACAAACTCGAGTCTTATATTTGTTTACAAATAATGTAAAGTAAGGAATTACCATTACTTTGACAAACTGACTCGTGGCAAACAAGATAAACT
>WFKH01006014.1:39706668-39719822 GCA_016163765.1 Magallana hongkongensis
TAAATCAATTAACATGCAGGACTCAAATCTTCTTTTATATATTTGGTAAAATGTTTCTCATCATTTACGGCTATAGTAAATTGCTTTAAATGGTATTTGAACTCAGATTCAAACTGGGTTTTTTTTTGCAGGGCAAATAAGAGCTTGTTTGATTTTTTTTGCTATAAAAAACAACAGTAATTAAACAGGTCGAGACCACTAGATTTTGTGACGTCAGCATAAATTTGCATACTAAGTTAGCTATCTGATTACTTTTATCGACAGACCAATCAGGTGAATGAGTTGCAAGGCATTGTGGGCTACTACAAATTTCAGTGTATACAGAGCGTAATGAAAATATATACCATTTTGAATTGTCCTTTGGAAACTCATTTCTAATGATTTTTCGGAATTTATGAAATAAATATGGAAAATTATGTCTGTTCTTTTATAAATACCCCATTGTCAATGTTCAAAAGAGAGGTATGTCCAATTGAATTAGAAGCAGTGAGTACGTTTTTCACGTGATACCCCAGGTTTGGGACAACATTAGTAGAATGCGCTTTGAAATTTTCTTCAGGGACACTCATCAGAATGCTTAGCGTACAACATACTACATGCTACATAACTTGAGCTTCTGTATTTGTTTGTTTGTGCATTTCTATTACCGTGGCTATATTTACGTATGTTAAAAATGTACAATTACCTGTATTGATTTCTAGTGTACAATGGTTTAATCACCAATGAACAATTATGCAGTTTTTCTTATCAAACTCTGCTTGTACTTGTAGGCATATGTTTGGCAGACTTTTGATACTGGCCGATTTTTGAAGCAGCAATTGATAAACTAAATCAACAGTATTTTTCAATGTGAGCATGGAACATGGTCTATGATACGTAATCTTTCCTTTTTTACCTTTTAAAGTAAAAACAAGTTGTACAAATTTTCCGGCAAGCAATTAAATATTGTGTATAAAACCGAAAAAAACCAGTGTGTCTGTTGAATCGTAAACACGTAGTAGACCGTCATGCTTGGCGACTCATTCATTGGATTGGAGAATCTGGTTGACGTTAATATTGTCACATGTTAAATAATGCTATCCATATAAGGTAATGTACCCGACCTGTTAAATGTGGACATTTATCCATCTATTTGAAGTGACAACAAAGTAGTCTACCTGGTAATCAAAGAAAACATACACTTGTAGCTTACCTTAATTGTGCCTTTTACATGTAAATGAGGATTGTAGCTAATCGACCACACTTTTGTGAAAACAAAGGTACATGTATGTAGCATTTGCACACTATACAATTTTCTTGTATTTACATATAGGAAATAAAAGCTTAAAGATCAGATTTTACAGAAAAAGAACAGTGATATCAACAACTCCAGTATTAAAAGGAATCAGTTACAGAATTTTAATGTGAAGAATACTTAAATGCATTACACAGAAAATTTAGAAATATTCTTGTGAAATTTAGAACAAGCAATTATCATCTCCCTATAGAGGCTGGTCGATGGAATGATTTACATCACGAAAGAGTTTGCAATAATCAAATTGGGGACGAATTTCATTACCTTTTAGAATGTAACACATTATCTTTAATAAGAAAAAAATTTTAAGCAAGAAAATACTATGTCCAATCGAATACTATAAAGTTCTGCAACCTATTGTCGATTCTATTGCCTAATACCAACTCTGTATAGATTTCAGCCCTGTCCGAATCTAAAGCGCTATGAATCACAATTGATTTGCTTAATAAATAGTGGAGAAAATACTAAGTGTATGTACATATCATTTTTATAAAAGCTTTATTAAGTATCTTGTATCTGTTTCTGAACTTGAGGAATGTCCCGTGGTCATACTAATCCATCCCATCTCTTATTCCACCAGTCTCCTCTAGAAATTTCTGAAATATTTCACATTTAAATCTATTACAAATTATAAAAATTTAAGTTGTTATGTCCATTTTTTCAGCAAAGTATATTTTTTTCATCGGTATTTTTTATTTCAATTATTGGAGCAAAGAATTTTAACATTTTGGCTGTGCCTTTATAATTACTGCTGAGAAAAAAGACATTTTTACAAGATGATTGAGATCTCATACCTGTGTTTAAAATACTATCAATCCATAATTGCTTTGATGTTTAAAAGAATGATCATAATTAAAATCTTCAAACAAAATGCATCAAATATTAATTAAATGGGAAAAATTTTAGGGCACAAGAAACCCCCCCTTTTTTTTTTTTATCTAAATAGTCATTTGTTCTTAGCTAAGTTACTGCTTCTTAATTGATTCAACTGTCGTGGTTAACTTTCAATGCAAAAAGAAAAAAAAATTCAACTCCCAACTTATCCAATCCATCCAATAAAAAAAAGAAAAGGCACTTCAAAGCCAATACTTTTTGTTAGCCCAACTTGAAGAGGATCTTAAGAAATGTGAAACAAGAGAAATTTCAAGACCCAACAACCAGCAACTCTCTTGCCAGCAATTGAGATTTCAACAGTGTGCAGTTTGTATATTGTAAATAAATGCTTCTGTTGCATGTTTTCATCTCAGTCAACTCCGATAGTATGTGATGATAATCTGAACATTGAAACCCTGAAGTTTACTGTCTCTTTGTGTCCTAACATTAGAGTAACATTTCTATAACGGTTGTAAACAATCTACTACCATCACGGTATTACCATTTTTCAATTACATTTCCCGATATAGGTATTGTTTGGGGCTCTACTTTGGGTATCAAAGATGGTTGCCTATAGGGAACAAGTCCCACAATCATTAACTCACTCTGGATTCACTATACATAATAAAATGTTTCCATTGGCAACCAACTATTAAAAGGTGACGTATCTCAGGGATCTGCTACAAAGCTGGAGGTTGTGGGTTTGATTCCAGCTAGAGGAAAGTCTTTATTTCTGAAATTTACGAGTTTTCTTCTTTTCTACCAAGAATTCAATAAAACATAAGCAACTGCTGATGGAAAGACCTCCTTATTGTTTCTTGTACAATTAGTCTACAAGTTGTTGTTTTTTTTGTTAAAAATCATGTAAATGTATACAAAAGTTTGGATACATTGACAAACTTTTCTCTCGTTACCTCGAAGGCTGCAACTTGTGGGGGTAAATCTTTAGTGATGTCTCTAGCGCTGGCAAGAGGAGCAGCAGGGGTCTTGGATTTGTTGTCCGGTTTTTCAGCCAGCTGATTCAAGGCATTAAACTTTCTTTCTATGGCCTGTATTTCCTGATATGTCATTCTTTCATCTCTGATCAGCTCTTCATATCTTAAAAAAAAAGAATACATGTACATGCCAAGACAACATACCGAGTTAGTCAAGACTGTTATTTAAAGATTCACGATGTCTCTCCTGTCGATAAAGACGTGATACGGTATTGGCATTATTTGGGCGCAAAATTTACGATATTTTGAACGTTTGAACGTCTTTGTCCGCGTTATTGACGTTGTGCATTGTACTAAGTATGATATTAGCTAAATCCTACAGGCACTAAAATGACGTCATTTTTCATTATAACGTCACTAATGTGCGCTAAACATGGAATGCTCACGTTCAAATGCGTTACTATTATGATGTTTATGAGTAGTTTTCGTTAAAATTAGACACTTTCACATGTGACAACCACTTTTTTAGTTTACATGCAGGCCATCATATGACAGCTTTGTAAAAGGATGTACAAGACGGATTAAAAAACTGCTAATTACAAAAATAATCACAGCAAAAATATTTGTTTTTCATCAGTGAATTTTTGTTGAATGAGTCCATTCATTCAATTGTCATTCTATTGAGTTAACTTACCATTCGAAACCAGTGCTTAATCAGAGAACTATGCATACAGTAAAATTCTAAATATATGCTTAAAATTGCGCTACGCGTACAGTATGAAATAATGACAACTCAAGATATTCTGAGAAATTTTTCTACTTTTATTTGCAATGACATCAAACTCCAGGTGAGATTACTCTCTTGAGGTTTATATCTACCTCTACATGTCCCCTATTCAGTCGTAATGATTGCATTTCGAACAGAATAATCATTTCAATTTCGGAATGTGACTGTCAAAATGTTCATTGAAAATCATGTTGCAAAAGGAATACAACTTTTTATACTTGTGTCAGTTTATTATCCATAACGTATTGAATTGTTAAGGAAGTTTTTTTTTACACCCATTTATCAATTCATTTGATTAAAATCTTCGACTGTTCGCAGAGCTACGCCTTCTATTTGTTTATTCGCTTCGACAAACAGCGCTACCCAAAACCGTACACTTCCGTTCCTACACTGTGCATGGTAGTATATACATTTTTATAGCGCGTAGAATCAGTGGATCGGTAGATAAAGTTCCTTCCGTGATCTTGTCTTAATTTTTTTGACTTAATCTTTATAAGACACTTTAAACATTTAGATAAATTTCCTTCCATGATCTTGTCTTAATGTTTTTTACTTCATCTTTTTCAGACACTTTAAACATTTTGTTTAGACATCATTTGTTTGAAGAAACTGAGAGAGAGAGAGAGAGAAAGAGAGAGAGAAAAAGAGAGAGAGAGATGGATGGGAGTACATTTCACTTGTAATTCACCAATATGACACATTGTTTTAATTCAGTTTCCATACATAAATAACCCTTTTATCGTTTAAGTAATGCACATTGTGATAGAATCCAACAAACTCCGAAGAAAATAGAAATATGTTTAACAAAAAAATATTTTACAGTGTTTTTAATGTATAATATTCTTACACACTGAGTGTGTGTAAGTTGATTTGTATACTACGTTGTTTAAACAGAAAACTACACGTGTAACACCTCTCTCTCTCTCTCTCTCTCTCTCTCTCTCTCTCTCTCTCTCTCTCTCTCTCTCTGAGTGTATATCTGTGTGCAGACAATATTGTTAAACATGAACAGATCCAATTTGTTTTTAACATATTTCAAGTCCAGTCCAATCATTCCCATTTCCATTTCTTTTTCATTCAATGATATTTTTTTAATTGAGGTTGCTTATCAAACTTGCTGACAGTCGAGGACCCCCTCCACCTTTTCCCTTTCGCTCTTCGAGTTCATTGTTCATGCATTTAAAATTTAAAATTGTGATCAGAAAGGTTATGAAGCTTTAGAATTTTTTTTTGCTTCCTGTACTTTGGTGAATAACCAATGGAAGCCGTAAGGTACTTGTATTTAACTGACACACTACACCTTGGAATAGTTTCTCAAATTAAAGGGACATGGTGACGCACAAACCCATGATTTAGCAAATATCGAATTTTGACACGATTTCCACATATTTTATATATCATATGAAAAGATGAACTTTTGAAAAATTACGGTGTTCAACAGTAAATAAATCAAATTAAAAAGAGAAAAATAGAATTAAGCGTTGGGCCAACACGAAAATATTGAGTTTTCCTTCCGCTTCATCGCCACGCAAGCGCAATGGAATGTAAATACTCCAGCGTGGCATACATTATGAGCCAGAAGCCTCTCATTGAAACGTGATGTCTTCGAGAACTATAAATTTATTAAGATGCATTCTCTATTTCTCTATTAATGCATATTTCTTACCACAGACATCGAATAGCTTCAAATTCAAATTCTTTTTAAGCGCTAAGCGTACGCAGTACGCAAAGCGCTTATTGGCATTGCTTTTCGGGGATGCCACTTCCGAATAAGTGCCACCTATAATCATCTAAAATAATCTGATGACTCGATGTCTAATAATAGAATGCAGAGAAGTACTCGGCTGCGCATGCGGTATCGGTGTAAAGACAACATATTTCTAATCATTTGCAGCAGCACATATATTATCACAATATTTATTTCCTTAAACATCAAAGATTTAAAATAAAAGAATATCTGTCGGTGCATTTAAGAGGTCAAAGAGCATACGTAGTTTTGTAAACAGCATGTTGCAAAGGGGTTCATACATAAGTACAAGGGATGTGATGCCGGTAAAACGGCAAAATAATTCCTAGAACAGAATTGACAATACAAGATGGATAGCACAGTGTTTTATGTATTTCAAAAGTTACTAGTACAAGTACTATTGGGAAATATGAACATAATTTAAGACTTTCAATATTTAGAATATAAAGTCGATCAACAGTAAAGCATTACATAAGGAAATAAACTGCAACTTAGAGTCGGAAGAAAAAAAAATTGTTTCAAGTGTATGATATAGGCATAAAAACATTTTTGTTATTTGTTTACATTGCACATGTGGAAAGACTATAGTGTTTTAACGCAAATTCTGAAGCTCTTCTTGCATATGACAATGACAAATTCTATTGCATGCAATTTTACACTAGTCAGTCTTTTATTTCATATAAAGTTGGATTGTTTCTTCGGTTATTGCACTAGCAGTTAACTGTTTTCTGTATTATAAAACTAGTATTAGAACTTTTGTAGGTTATTACAGAAGGAGCAGTGCATTTGTAAAAGTTTGAACTTTTGTAGGTTATTGCAGTAGTAGTTACTGTAGTGCTTTTGTAAAAGTGTTTTCTGTTTTATAAAACTAGCATACATACTTTTGTATGTTTTTGCTGTAGTAGTAGTGCTTTTGTAAAATTGTTTCTTTTTCTTTTTTTTTAAAAAGCTAGCATTAGAACTTTTGTATGTTATTGCAGTAGTAGTAATAGTTCATGTAATGCTGTTTTGTAAAAATATTCTTCACATTCCCTTCTCTGGTCAATGTGTAAATGAACTTTTATCTCCTCTCCCCTTATAGTCATTTATTTCTCATTTTGGAAGTGATATTTGGTTTTTCTCTGGGTTAATTAGAAAATTTTCTTTATTTTCCACTTAATATTACCGGTTCATAGGTATTCAACAGTTTCCCATCTGTTGACTATTTGAAGATAAATGAATACTTTAATGATCATCTACTGTATATTTTGACACTTTTAGAAAAAATGGCATAATGATCCATACAAATGTGTAATAAATGGGAACTGACTTTTCATTTCAGTTGTAATTTTACTTAATTCGCTTGTCCTTTTATTGTTATTTAATTCATGTATTCACTATCCTGTTGTTGCATATCAACACATGGTTATTGTGTTTTGTAAGAATTTTTTCAAAATAGTGGAAAATTTTAAATGTTTTCAAATTACAATAAGTAGTACAAAAACGGCACTAGAGAGTGTAATTTGTACTTGAAAATTGTGTTTGCCTTCATTTCATACTTTAAATGAAGTCACGTAAATGTTTCTTTTTGCATAGTTCTGTTTTAAATCAAGGCTTCATATATGCAATAACGTTAAAAAATTAAACCTTTTTTCTCATTAAAATTTTGAAATGTACATTCTCAAATCATACAATGTTGTTAAAAGTATTATACACTTCACCATTTTCCTTCAAAATTCATTAGGTTGTTCACATTCTCCCCTATTCAAGGGAAATTCTGTTTATTTCATATTCAAACATTTATTTCATTGAAAGAAAAATCCCTACATATTATAGAGTACATTTCTATAATTTAGAATATATGTTTTTATTGGCACTTTTCTACAGGTATTTCGTTAAAACTTGTTCAGACTTACAGATTTTATTTTTTTTCCTGAAATAAAAACGTAAAATTGCCTATGTGTTCCCAAATATTATTCATTTATTTCTAATTTTAATATATGTATTCAAAAATTTTATGTAGGAGAAAGGTACATGTACACCGACACCAATATTTTGGAACTCAGTTCGAAACGCCATTTAATTCTGTTAAAATCATCTTTTCAACCAACTTCTTCAATTAACACTTTAGTCGAGTGGCTATAAGATTGTGAAACACAGATCATAGAGATTGAATTTCGATTTAATCTGCGTTCATGATTGTAGTGGCTAGGTAGCAACTAGATTGTTCAACAATAGCTAGCTAGCCGCTAGGTACATGTAGACATACCTAGCCTAAAATTTCATGAATAAGCATCAAATTTAAGATGGATGTCTTAGTTACCAAGTTGCAACAAATACAAAATTTATATTATTTAATGATATTTCGTGAGATAAGTAATTATAAATTTTAACACATATATTTCTGCATGAAATAACCAAATCATGTCGGCGAAGTTTATTCATCTGTTGATAATTTAAAATTCAAATCAATGAACTAGAGGCTAGGCTAGCTTATCATTCAATAGACCTAGATATCTATAACCTAGCGGCTATGCACGCATCGCGGTTATTGAACGCAGTCCTGGATATTGTTTGTAGTTCAATTTATACAAAAAATGCAAAATTTTGGCTATATATATGACGTATGTAAACATTCAAATACATTCATTATGATACATGTAAAATGCAATTATTTTTTGCTCATGTCGGGACAGCTTAGCGCTTCTCAGTACTTTCAGTACTTTGATTTTAGTGTGTCAATCCCACTGTAACTATTTTTAGACAGAAATCGCAATCACGTGACACTAAACCAATGTCCAAAACAACTCGGTTTGTTTACGTGTGCAATTTCCGGATGAGTGTTAATGACTTGTAAATTGATAGGTGATGACTTATGATGCGTGAAACCTTCCGTATGATGAAATTTCAAGAAGCTCTTCTTATTTCCGTTGTCATAATCGAAAAGTAAAACATCTATTCTGAGTCACCGTGCCACTTTAACAGAAAATTACTTGATTATAAAAGATATAATGTAGCATAATGCATCAGATATTTATGCATGTAAGTCGTATAGGCGAAAATATATATACTATTTTGTATTTAAATACTTACATGTATAATTTCAAAAGTTCAATGAAATAGGCCGCATACAGATTTAAACTTGTGATCTGCGGTTCACAAGCCCGAAACGTATGCACAGATACCGGTATGTTTTTACATGTACAACACAGATAGACAGCAAATCGGCAATTTCTCGCGTAAATATGCATGACGTCGCGTTTAAAATTTCGACGTTTTGCTAAAAACGGAACAGTTTTCAGCATAAATTTCATCATGTATATGTTTAGGTCACACATATAACTTATATACCATTGGATTTGATAAATTCAAGGCTTTTTAAAATGTTTTGTGCTGTGCATATTTGAAATACGGCATATTTCGGCCGATAACGTCCCTTGTTCTTTAATGATGAAATTCTTTTTTACATCATGTTCTTCTCTCCTCCCTTGGGGCGAAACATTCACATGATAAACATATAATTATTACATGAAAAAAGAAAGTTATTTATATATAACAAGTCAAAATCATGTATAGTTTTAATTCCATATTTATTTAGTATAATGCTACATGCATGTACTCACTGTTTTCTTTGATTTTCTTTGAAACTTGTTATGGTGCCCTCAATCTCCTCTATAATAACTTTCAGTTTCTCTACAACTGTCAAATAAAAATTGCGAGATAAAATTTCCATAAACAATTTACAAGAAGACTCTACGAAATATTAGAATGCATCAAATACAAAACTAGAGTCGAATGCTTTCCATGCTTTTTTCTGTCAAAATTTGTGGAACATTCGCATTAAACCACTAAGGTAACAGATTGATTTTTAGGTCTTGTAAAACTATATTATACTCGAAACCACTTAATAAATCACGAATGCACGGATCAAGAAATGTATCCGGGGAGGGGGGAGTACTTTTGTTATTTGACCTATTTTCGGTAACTTTTATACGTTTTCATTAAAAAAAGGGGTGGGGGTGTCCGGACCCCCTTAAACTCCCTGTAGATCCGTGCATGCATTAAATGCAAACTTCTACCAATGAAATGTAATGTCAGTGATATTACAATAAGCAATCAGTTTCGTGATGTGTTGTTTTACATTCGTTTTGACACATTTGTCATTTTTTAATGTTTAAGAAGGTTGTCAGCGGTTATATTGTGGCACACTACTTGTAAATATCAGCTTTCACTGTTTACTTCAGATGGTTGAACTATATGTACGTCACTTATTTTTATTCACAATGTATTTCTAGATTTTACCTTAATTTTCGCTGGCGTAGTAATTTTAATGTATTTGTTTGAATTTTCTTGCATTACAAATAAGAATAAGTGGGGAGGAAATGATGAGATTTTTTTTTCGGAAAGACAACTTCAACTTTTTTTTTCATTTGTAATGGTCGCTTCTTTAAGACAGACCGACAAGCAAACGACGTATTAAATGAGTTTTTAAAAAATCAAATTTATATTTAATTTTGGACTGTTCATTCTAAATCCTGGGAATACTGTGGAATCATTAGATTTCTTGATGGCTCAATTTTCGTGGAATTCGTGGGTATCTCTCAGCCACGAATTAACATCCTCCACGAATTAATAAATTAGGTTTTAAAGTCATATTTCCTTTTGCAGTATAAGAGAATACACGAAATAACGTCCACGCGAACTTGTAAATTTTAGGCAATCCACTAAAATTGACCCCCACGAATATTAATGATTCCACAGTATAGATCAAATGGTATTTATTTTGTTAAGTTCAACAAAAATGGATTGTGGTGTATACCTCTAAGTACAAAGAAAGTGTCGACAGCATATTGAGATGTCTTATGTTCCTTATAATAAACTATAAACTATCATACCTTTATCATCTTTGTTTTGTTTGTCAAAAGAGCTAACAATTCATTATATTAATCAGAAACCCTTCATCTTATCTAAAACTGTGGCTTTTATATTATAAACACTAAATTATAGATTCTGTATCCAAAAGGTGATTCTAATCAAAGTTTTAGTATAGCAGAAATATGTAGAATGACATATATCGGTACTGTCAGTTTTTATCCTATTTGTTTATTTTAAAGAAATAGTTTCTCAGAACATATTAAAAAGTAGGTGCAATTTAACAATTATTATATTTCAATTCGAAGAATTATCACATTATCTTGAAGTTAAATTCTGAATTTTCACTTCATGTGATGCATGCTTTAAACTGAGATACCAAGATGTGTTATTTTTATCTAATTTACTTCCAATTTTTTCTTAATAACGCCAATTAAACTTTGTTAGGTTTTTAAACAATCGCAGGGTCGTTGTGTGTATTCAATGTTTTACCCTTTTAACAGCCTAATATTAAGTCAAATATCCATCTATATATCTACGTTAATTTAATCGATATTACTTAGTGCTATAACAAAATATCATCAAAATTTATGACTACACAAATGTAATTTATAATAGATTAAATTTTTCACATATTCAAAACATAATAATTTGTCATAAACGGAATCTAAGCTACAGATGTGAGGATTTCTTTTTGTATAATTTATTCGATATTGGTCATTTTTGTGAAAATTAGAGTCACTCATGATGATACAAAACAACATCATTTCATTTTTCATTAGATTTTTTGTGATTTCTAAACGGGAAACCGACTATAAGGAAGTTTTTAATTCCGGAAGAAAAAATGGTCTAAAACTAAGTCACTAAGTGGTGATTTCTGGTTGAAACATAAACTTGTCTACTTCCTGTCATTTAAGTGTTATGAATCAGTGGTTGTTTTATAGTGTCAAGTACAGGCAAATTATTTTAAAGTTTATAACCTTCATCAATATGGCTGAAAAAACTGTTGATGTAAATACATGTTCTTGTACATGGATCTGTTTTCCCCTGGGGTTTTTTTTTAACGAACATAACTCGAATTTTTTATTAAAAAATCCATTTTTTTTGTTGTTGAAACTCCTCCGGTACTGAAAGGTTGTCCTGTCTATATTTATGTATTTTCATGCCTATGGCTCACATCAGCTAAAAACTTAATCAGCTTTTCTTAGTATTATTTCTGGAGCGTCCATCTGTCTCTAATAAAAAAAAATTCAACCAAACATGGCACGACCCTAGGTTAGGATTCAATGTATAATGAAGGGATGTTGAACAATTTTGAATCATTTTTAATTAGTTAAATATTTTCTGCAAGATAACGATGAAAGGAAAATAAACCAAATTCACATGACTGACTACATCTAAGAAGCCGGATCTTTGCACATAAAACTTTTTTGAGAGTGTTATATTTCCTTGATGAAGTGAAGAAAATTTCAATTTTTTTCAAAATGTCTGCTGTAAATTAGATTCAAAAAAGGACAGAGTTTATGCAAATTTTCACCAAGATATCTGTGTGAAATTCAAGTTACTTCTTACAATTTTTGAATAAAACATGCGCTGCCCATCGACTTCAATGTAAAATTCAAGGTGCAATTGATTGGACAATAATCAAAATTTTGAAAATTCCTTTATTGGGGTATTTTTTATTTGATAACACCTTCAAAATAATACATTGATTTAAGATATCGGACCATCATTTACCGGTATTATGTACAAAATTTGGTCGTTATACGTTGAATACCTTAAAGTATTGAACCTCAAGTTTTGGAAGTTATACAAGTAAAAACCCTATATACTTTAAACTAAAATTGTATCTTAGTGTTATTTATAAAATATATACATGTAAATATAATCTGTAGTCTTGGCTGTCCACTTGTCTCTGCTGTCAGTATAGCCCACTCTCATTGGTCGTGGGACTGCCCATTTCCATTAGAATAGTTTACGTATTATGTTTTAATTATCATAATAAAATGTCATATCTACAAGGATATTATATATTTAAATTGTAAAATATTTTATAATCTATGTGGATAAACGTGTGAAATAATTACTTACATGGAAATTCATGTAGTTAGTACCCTCTACTTAGATTAAGGAATTATCTATGATATATTATGCTTAGGGGTTTTATGCCAATTACTTACAATTGTTATAGTGTTGTTTCGGGGTATTTATTAATTTTTTTTTACATGTATCTGTTGAAACCGTGTCACAATAAAGTAGATGTCCAGAACCTCAATCAGTGATAGTCAGTGATACTTATACACCATAATCAGATTTATGGTATTTTATATTTGTTCAAATCAGGATTCAGGATCGGACCCTTTCAGGTGGTTTAAATAAGGTCCATGTAAGAAATATAACATCTTTAATATAATATTATTATTCACAGGAACATGAATGCCACATTTTTATTTTGTAATATTTTATTATACTAGCAGAGAGAGAGAGAGAGAGAGAGAGAGGATGTTTTCTTTGGTGGTTCTTAATGAAGTGCATTGACGATAATCAAAACTGCAGATACCACACTGACGATGGAATTATTTGGTTGTCCTGTAATTTCTTGCAATTTTCGCCGCCTTCATACCACAAGCAAAAATTGACGTAAAGGGAACATGGGACAGAGTTGAG
>WFKH01006014.1:39728160-39745367 GCA_016163765.1 Magallana hongkongensis
CAATTAAATTATCTATTCGAAACGTAGAAATACCCGTTACGTTAGTTCAATGTTATAAATTTAAACTCAAAGTGAGTGGTTTGAGAGAATCCAAATACATTAAAAGCTACGTCATTTTGTAATCTAACGGGAAATTGCTTATTGATCAATAATCGAAGCTCTAGGCCTTAGCCATTTAAACAAACACATAATTAAGAAAGAAAAAAAGTTTGATTATACAGACCTCTGAAAATTATTCCTCTTGAAGTTCTTCATTATCTGTTGTAGCAAACCAGTTTTCAGACCGCCAAACCCTTTCTATTTGATTCGTCGGCCAACCCAGCAAGGTTTACATCGGGGTACTCTATAGTACAAAACCAAAATCTTTTTTTTTAAATGAAAAAAATCGTCCACTTTTCTGAACATTTAATATACTGAATATGAAAAATAAAATTTGTTTATATTTCCACAATATTTTTTTGTCTTTATTTATTCAGTATAAAAATAATATTTATTTGTAGCCCCCCCATTGTTCCCCTTACCACCAGGGCTAGTGCAAAAAACCCTCAGTGTTTCACGAAATGGAAAAACCAGGGGAAATTCCCATGAAATACAATACTGATATCGTCTGTATACGGAAGCCCATTGGTGCCAGGTGAAAAAATATTATATCTGGCGGCCGCCAGATAGTTTTCTAGCCCGATTAATTATCTGACGGCCGCAAAATAATTATGTGGCGGCCGCCAGATAATAAGTGGCGGCCGCCAGATAAAATATGTTTCTTAGTGGCACCAATGGGCTTCCGTATATTATAATGCCAGTTCATGAAAACTTTTTTAAAGCAGGAGGTATTCAATTCATATCTGATGAGCCCTAATATCTGTACTTTAAGTACTTTGATTAAATAACATGATCAGAAAATCAGTCTCGTCCAACCAGACTCTCTCTCTCTCTCTCTCTCTCTCTCTCTCTCTCTCTCTCATGAGATAGAGATTGACGGCTAAAACTTCTATGCTGTACCAGTAAAAAATTAGTAATATATACATGTAAAACATTGATTCCTATCAAATTTGAATTCATATACTAGATATTTCTAATTATGATTAAGCATATAACAAATAATTGAAGAAATATGTATTTGCGCTTGAAAAAGATGATATTTCTATAATGATCTTATTTTGAAAAAATACTCGACTCTCTCGAAAAAGCGCTTATAACGAAAAGCTCAAAGCGTCAAATTACGACAACATTTTTCAATGAAATGATGCACATTTAAGAAATATATATACAGAGAGAGAGAGAGAGAGAGAGAGAGAGAGAAAAGTACCTGCCTTAGAGTTAAAAAAGAGAGTTTAAAAGGCGGCTAAGAGGAGGGGTAATCCATACCTTTAGTGCATATGTGCTTAAACAATAAATTGCTTTCTTTAGTCATGTGGTTATTGTGGGTATAAAGGCGTTTAGAAAAAGTACGAAGTAAAGTTATTTGATCACGGGCCTAAATGGTAAGATAAAAGAAAAACGCCCAGTGAAACAGTTCTTTTTTTTAAAGTCGCGTTATTTTTTAGCAAAACTATTAACAAAAATTGGAACCACATGCGAATAAACTATTTATAATAAACTAGATATCCTTCGACAGGTCAGATGCACCTACGAAATAATCAATGTCAGTATTGAGTTTTTCAGTCAGCAATCTGGATGATGAATTGAATATAATATACTAAAAATACTTTAAAGTCTCAAGAGTTCAATATGTAGTGGATATCTATATTGTGTAATTTCAAATTTGCATTATTGAACGAGTTGATATGGTGTATATATTCGCGAGGCTTGCCTCGCGAATATATAACCATTTCAACAAGTTGGATAAAGCAAATATAAAATTACCGCAGAATCATTAAAATAACTGTTTTATTTTTAGCCGGGCTCTGCTGAAAGCAGAGTCCTGGCTGTAGGCAGGCAAATCGCCAATGTTACTATAAATAGCACAACTTCAAAAGTAAACAAAAAACCGAACAGCGTCAAAGTAAAATTAAGCTTCCGCTATACTAAATAGTTACACAAAGAGCCATGTTTTGTCAAATGTGTTGGTGGTTTTTTTTGGTTTTTGGGGGTTTTTTTTGTTGTTGTTTTTTTTGATTTCGAGAGGATTGTCTGTCTTTTTTAGTTTTCTTATTAATTACGTGTTTTAAAAACAAGACTATGCATTTTAGACACATACAATGCGCATGAATTTCCATGAACTACTTTGCTGCACATTGAAGAAATGGGGATTGAATTTATAACGCTTGTTGCAAAATTCAACGCAGCCACTGTTAAATTTTTTTCTACTAGACAGACATATTTTTGTTTATAGCCGCTTACAAAATTTGGTCGCTCTCTGACGCTTTGCCGACATTAAAAATGAGAGAGAGAGAGAGAGAGAGAGAGAGAAATTTTCAGGTTTTTTTTTTTTATACACAATATGCATAAAGACACATCAAAAGAGCTCGGCTTTCAGTACTTCAGTACTTTGATTATGTTTACCATAATAAACCGTGCGGTAAACATTTAAACGTCATTGAAAAGTTCACACATAATTGAACGTTTTAGCGATTTTATAGGTTCATATTATGAAGCATATTTGCAAATGTAAATATTTAAATTTGTTGACATACACAAAGTTGCGAATGCTCGTTAGTTTGAATTGACTCGAGCGGGGAACAGTTGTTGATGTTTTATAAAACAAACACTAATAACTCGAAGTTGAAAATACTGAATAATAATGCTTACTGGTGGTGAAATAAGAGTCTTGGGATACATTATTTTGGTAAATTCTTGTATAGAAACACAACCAATACATTCTGTTTTCATCGCGTCGACAGGGTGAACTCTTGCATGATAGCTAACGTTATTTGCTTTTTTATTAACAACGCATCTATGTTTTATCCTTCATATTTATAATTTAAAATCTTCGACAAAATCCATTTTAAATCAATTTTTGGTATTAAAAATAAACAAGAAAATCTTCGAAAATAGGCCGCTGAAGGGCTGAAGCAAGGGGCTGTGTCAAAAATAGTTCTGACCGGAAGTATTTGATAAAGCATCGCCCGTTTGATAAGCAAAAGTTTATCACACGGGTAGTATACACCACACGTATGAGATAAATTGTGGTAAAAATATTTACTGCTTCAGGAACCCCCCCCCCTCCAAAAAAATAACAAATCAACGGAATGTGATGGGTTTACTGTAAAAGATTTATAACATATTCTGGATAAGCCTAATTTTGACAAAGGAATGTATAGAGGAAATCTTTAAAAGTCTTCTAAAAAACCAGGAAAAAACCAAACTGTGTGTGGAAGCATCCTCAGGTAGTTTAGATTCGAGTTTGTTCAAATCATAATTCCTGGTGTAGGATGGGGCACAATGGGGGGGGGGGGGGTGCTGATTTTTTACATAGGAAATAAATTGATTATGCTTAAAAACTCAAATGTTATAATATATGGTATTACATATACTGTAGATCCCTTATTTTACGCAAGTACTTAATTCCGCGATTCAGCCGTTTTCCATGAAATCGCGAGAACATAAAATCGCGAATGCTGAATTTTTATCATAGTTTCATGTAGTTTACAATGTCCAAAAAATAAAAGCGAGATTTTGAAATTCGCGAGATGCACTTCTCGCGATTTTAAGCGGATATTAACTCCTCGCGTTTAAATAGGAATCTACAGTATGCAAGCATCTTGACATTTGTTGATTTGATTCTTAATTCTTTCGACTGTGGCCCCTGGACAATTCTTGGGGCATACAAGGGGTTCAAAGTTTTATGTAGGTTTATATTATTTGAACAGTTGTTTAAGATTTTCCTGAGAACTGCAATGCTCAGTATGTGATATGACTATGAAAGCATTCAGTGACAAAAGGTGCTCTATGTTTAACAAAAGAATATTTGAAGACAATTTTGAAAATCTTTTTATGCAAAATCTATTTTACTACATTGTCCAGATATTTTGTATAAGACTCCGTAAAGCTGATATTTTATTATGCCTATTGTTGCTCAGGTGAGCAATGTGGCCCATGGGCCTCTTGTTTAGAAAAGTTATTCTGGTTGATAATTGTAACACCAAGCCATTTTTTTTTCTTTTCAGGTTAATAGGCAGTAAAGGAAAGGGATTGTTTGGAACCAAATTTCATGATTTTTCATTGATTTTGTAGGACCAAAGGAAAATACAAGAGAAGCTTGCAAAGGAGAAGGAGAAGGAAAATGAGAAAATACAGAAACAGAAACGGCTAGATAGATTAAGAGAACAGGTGCCAACATGTACTGTGTAATATTATAGTTAGTTATGATAGTTCACCTGCATGGTTGCTCAGTTTTTAAAAATTTTAATTTACCCAGAATTATCTTCTCTTACAAGCCACTTAGAGAATAAAAGATTTTACTCCAGAAAGAGTTGATGCTAGAAAACATTTTGTAACAGAGAAAGAATAAAATTACGTGTTATTGTTTTATTGTCTGATGTTTGTTGACATTTGATCATGTTTATTAGGTTGATATTGAGGTGGATCGCGATCCCAGCAGACTGTTGAAACCCACAGCAGGGTGGACATTGAAGGACAATGGACCATCGGGGTCAGGGCCCGGCATACAAATGCCACACAGGTATATTCTTCATAGCTCATATAAGGTGCATATTTGCGTTAATATGAATTGAGGTTAAAATCAAGTATAAAGATATAAAGATAGGCATTAGAATTTGTAAATACAAATGACGCTTGGATTACGATGCCGGTACATAACATTGACGATTTAAACCTATACTAGATTGAAGTATGATTGAACTATGCAGGCGAGGAATTCCTTGACAGCACTTATAAATAAGTACTTTGATTTACAAACACTGTGATGATTAAGATTCCGTACTTCTTAGAAACCAGGGATAATCAAAGTACTGAAGTACTGAAAGCCGGGCTCTTTTGATGTGTTAAATGCACATTGTGCAGTAAAGACTGACAAAATCTCTCTCTCTCTCTCTCTCTCTCTCTCTCTCTCTCTCTCTCTCTCTCATATGCTTTTAATGTCGGCAAAGCGTCAGATAGTGACTAAATTTTAAAAGCGGTTATTAGCAAAAATATGTCTGTCTATTAAAAAAAAATCAACGGTGCATTGCATTTTGAAACAAGCGTTATAAACTCAATTCCCTATTTCTTCGATGTGCAGCCGAATACCACTGCTTTGTAAAGTAGTTCATGGAAATTCATGCGCATTGTATGTGTCAAAAATGCACACTTTAAGTCTTGTTTTTAAAACACGTAATTAATAAAAAAAAAAAAACCACTCTTCGCTAAATTTATTCGCAACCCCCCACCCCCACCCCCCAAAAACACAATACATTTCACAAAACATGGCGCTCTGTGTAACTATTTGGTATAGCGGAAGCTTTTACTTTGACGCTGTTCGGTTTTTTGTTTACTTTTGAAGCTGTGCTATTTATAGTAACTTTGGCGATTTGCCTGCCTACAGCTGGGACTCTGCTTTCAGCAGAGCCCGGCTAAAAAGAAGATAAATTTCTAGTTTACACCGGAAAGGGACAATGGATAAAGCAAAAACGTGGTCTTGCATTTTAGCAAAAAACTGAAAGCTTTATTACAAATTAGGTCTGATACTAGTACGCATTGATTACAAAAATCAGGGGGTGGATTTTGGTTCAAAATGTTACCTTGAGCTCTGTATTCTAATTTTAGATAGCCTTTTCCATACTCTAAGAGAATGTTAGAGATTTGTTCTAACAATCCCATTTGAGATATGATGCCACTGTCACATAGTTGTTAAACACTTGGCAATGAACAGTTGCTATCTTTTTTCAGTTTATCAGTTGCTTAATTTTTGGATTGTTTTTTTTTTGTATTTGTAAACTTTTTTTTATACCCGCACTTTCTAAAGAAAGTTCGGGTATATTGTTGTTACCCTGTTCCGTCCGTCCGTCCGTCCGTCCGTCCGTCTGTCACGTTTTACTTTCTCAAACTGCTCTTACATCTTATAAACCAGCAAACTGAACTTTTGGAGTTTGATTTGTGGTATCATGTTGTTTTGTAAAAAGGTTTCAAAAATTCTCTGGTAGTCCTTGGGGTCAAATAATTGGGGAAAAAAATGACGTTTTTTTCACAAAAAACCTTCTTCCTTGAACTCCTCCTACATTTTCAACAATAGACAAATCATCTTTTGGAATATGTTTTGGGGTGTACTATAGATGCGCAATAAGGTTTCGGAAATTTCAATTTTGTCCTGGGGGTCATTTTGTGGCTGACTTTTTTTTTTGTTGAGAAAAATCTGGTTTCAAAAACGTCAATATTTTTTGCAGTAGCCAAATGATCTTCTAGAATATGATTGGGGTGTCATTTTAAAGTGTGATCGGGTTTCAGAATATTTTTTTTAACACAGGGATCGGCGGGCAACAAAAATTGACGTTTTTTTGCAAAAAAAAAAGTATGGTTCCCACAACTCCTCTTACAACTTTTGGAGAAGCTATGTCATCTCTTGGGATATGATTGGGGCAGTCCTATAGATGTGCAATAAGTTTTAAACATTTAAATTTCATCCAAAGAGTCAAATAGTAGCAGAAAATTGACGTTTATCACTCCTTAACAAAACATAGATCCCAAAAGTGAAACCTGTTGCGAATGCGTTCGTGAAAAGCACTTAAGATTTCTCGTAAGGGATTCTTAAGGTGAAATCTTACGCAAAACCTTAAGATTTTTTGTGAAAAGGGCTACAGAACTCCTCTTATGATTTAATGAATAAACACATCATATCTGGGATATGATAGGGGCTGTCCTATAGATGTGCAGTAAGGTTTCAAAAAATTAAATTTCATCCAGGGAGTCAAATAATAGCAGAAAATTGACGTTTATCACTCCAAAACATAACCTTTATCCCAGAACTCCTCTTATGATTTAATGAATAGACACATCATATCTTGGGATATGATAGGGACTGTCCAATAGATGTGCAGTAAGGTTTTAAAAATTTAAATTTCATCCAGGGAGTCAAATAATAGCAGAAAATTGATGTTTATCACTCCTAAACATAACCTATATCCCAGAAGTCCTCTTATGATTTAATGAATAGACACATCATATCTTGGAATATGATAGGGACTGTCCTATAGATATGCAATAAGGTTTTGAAAAATTGAATTTAATCCTGGTTGTCAAATAGTTGCAGAAAATTAATGTTTATAACTCCTTAAAAAACCTAGATCCCAGAACTCCTCTTTTAATTTAATAAATAGACAGATCATATCTTGGGATATGATAGGGGCTGTCCAATAGATGTGCAATAAGATTTTGAAAAATTTAATTCAATCCTAGTAGACAAATAGTAGCATGAAACTAACATTTATCTCATGCGCGCATCTAGATGGGGGTCAGGGGTCCAGATCCCCCCTTCAAAATTCAAATTTCTTTAAATTACATTTAATCTATAAAATTGCCAAAAATATGCCTCGGACCCCCTCCCCCCAACTCAAATAACTGTCCCCCCCTTCCCCTGGAAAAATTTTCTGGATCGACACATGTACGTATCCCTCCTTAGACAGTGTCTCATAATATTGTGCTACTACATGTATTATGCTTACCTATATTGGTCAACATCATAATGATAATCCAATTAGAGCACAATATGAATCTCTTTAGCTTATCATCACAAAAGAAACGTTTAATTAATCCTATTGTGCATATGGAAAACACATACCAGTATGTACACCACGCGAAACCCATCTAACCGAAGAACTGGGTAAAACTAGTACCCACAAATGCAACCTGTAGACCTGTGTTGTGTACATAACTTCGGACAAAGATCATTTACTTGTAACATGCATGTATTTTCATGACTTTATTCTTTAAAACCCCTTGCACTATTTTATTAGGTAAATACTCATGTAAAGCACACATTTCAGCTTTAAGGTGGTACAGGACACTTGCATATTGTGATGTACTCCCTATTGAAATAAACAATAAAGTATAAATATAATATTTTCACCAAAAATAATGATACCTAACAGTAAAGTGCAATGGTTTAGAGCGTTAACTACGTGTCTGTAGAGAATTCAAATTCTACTGGGGCTTTTCTATTTATTACTTAAGATTCCAAAAATTTAAAAACTAATTTTTATTTTTTTTTGCTAATTGGAAAAATTTAAAAATTATAAAACGTCACTATGAAAGAATTTTGATTATTACGCACTGAACTACATGTACAGGCTTTCGTTGCTATCAAAATATTCTGATCTTTATTTATCCATGAGGAGTGTGTGTGTGTGTGTGTGTGGTGGGGGGGGGGGGCAAGTAATACCTGTAATTGTGTTTGCAGGGGATGGGGATTGGGGTCCGAGGTGTATTTCGTGGTTATTTTACTACATGCATTAATATAAATGATTTTTTCAACTGGGGGTAGACCCCCACTCCCAACCCTTCTCTAAATCCATGCACACGATGTAGAAGCAAATCTAAATTAAGCCGGCAACAGCCGAGGGGAGGGGGCATAATTTAATTTTGTTTGTAATAATTATATAGACCATACTTTCTATGACATAAAATGAAAAGATTATTGATTAACTTAAATTTCAAATGCAAACAGTTCAACAACAAATTGTACATATAGGGCCGCTCATGTGTATTATGTGCATGTGACCTTCATTTTTATTAAAACTGGTACAAAACAATGTTATTTAGGGGCAAACACTTGGTGCGGGTATTACTGTCTAATGACATCATCTAGTTTAAATATTGATGAAACATTTCATTTTCTTTTTCTTTTAACAGGGCTATCCCCTCCTGGCGCCAGGGAATGACATAACACCAAATGAAACACTAATTATGTTTTGTGCATTATTCATGAATACCAAGTAAAATTAAAATCTTTGAATTGTGTCATTAACTTAATTTTGGAACCCTTTTTGTCTGAATATATGACTGCATTGTACAGAAGGTTCAAAAAAATTATGTGATCATTAGTTTATAGCCATTTTAGATTTTGCTGAGATTCTTTCAAACATATCGTGCCATCGCCAATTTCTATTTTACTTGTGTGCTCAGCAATTAATATTGTGAATCAGTTACGTGTTCTTTAATTTTTCAATGCTTTGTGATCTTTCGTTTTAAGTAATGTACAGAAAAGCAATTTTCACTTTTAATGACTAGTGTTTGGCAAAGGTTTTATCAAGAATTACGTCTGTTGCGACGACCTTTTGTACAAGGAGCAAACACTCTACCAAGTTCAGCTGTGATAGAAAAAATCATTTTGAATACTTAGTATTAACTTTTATATAATATATATAGTGTGTAATGCATGGTTTATATATAAACTAAACAACATTTAAACATATTATTAGTAATTTGATTGATTTAAAAATCCAAATTGTCAATTTCATCAAAAGCATTGTCACTTGATTTATCGCATGTTGAATACATACTGTTTTATATGTTATCACCTATAACACAATGAACATCATAAAAAGTGCAAAAGTTGGCATAAACAATCAACTGGTTTTTGTTTTGTTTTTATTTTGTTCTCCGAATTATTTCTCTGGACAGAATGTACTTTTTTATTGCTTAAATCCCGTTTAATTTCACGTACTACAGTAAATTTTGAAACAAAACTGATGAATCCTCATTCTTCTAAATATTTGATTCTTTTAGCGATTCCGGTCATAGACTCTCCCACCATCATCTCACCGTGACCAAGAATACACACGGCGCGTGGATTATTTATTCCTCCTTCAGGAGTGATGTACCTTAGGAATCGCCCCTCTCTGTCCAACATGTGAATCTTGTTTCTAAAAAATTCAGTAATGATGACGTGACCGACAGAATCAGTGGTGACTGAAGAAGGTTTAGAATCACTGTCCTTCCACGAGTACAAATACCGAAATATGCCCAAACTATCGACAGCAATGACTGTTTTTTTTTCTAACATCAGTTACAATGATGTCCCCGTTGTCATTCTCAGTAATGTAAGATATCTCTTCGTATATAGGTTGACACTGCGAGTCGTACTGGATTTCCTGGAGCACGGTACCGGTACAGCTGTATCGGACGACTTTGGACTCCGACTGATCGTCTCTATTGAGACAGACCAGTAGATCACCGGACGCGGCGCTTGTGACGCCCATCGGTATCCAGTCCCCGGTAGTGAACATCGTCACCACAGTGTCGGTGTCAGATATCATTCTCACGGATTTATTTGGTTGATCAATGGACACTACTTGTTTGTTGTACATACATAAGTACATGCCTTGGGTAGTTATGCTGACGGTGTGGTGGAGGTGTCCATGGAGATCAAACAACTTCAGTCTGCCTTCTCCTCCCATCCACACTTTGTTATCGTCGGTAACGGCCATGCCATACAGACGGATTTTATTCTTTACATTAGCAGAGAACCCAGTATCTATAACAGAAGTAACTGTTGGTATCTCTAATATTTTTCTACCCGATAATTCATTTTCTTTGAATTTATTTTCCAAGAGCAACGTTTTCTTTTCCTGTGATTTTTCAATGTATCCAAAATAAGTTTGCAAATAATTAGCATCTATTTTGCATCCATAGAATATTGGAAACAAATATTGTGAGAACTCTTTCAGGGTCTCTTGTTTTTCAATCATTGGTTTGAATCTTTGTATTTCTATGGCGTTTTTTGATTTATGTAATTCGATTACTTTTTGGTTCATTTCATCAACTTTCTTAATCATTTCTTCAAACTCTTTCTTTTGTTTCTGTAGTACAGCCTCGTGTTCCTTTTGCATGTCATCCAGTTCCTGGTGAAGTGTCTTCACGGTCTTCTCGATCAGTTTGATCCACTCTTCTCCCCGCACTGTAACTTCATCTTTTCTCTTTTTGTAATTCAACGGTAACCATGACAGCTGTTTTGTCGTATGATTCAGAAGTTTTTCTAGATTCCGTTTGGACGACTGAAGTCTTTCGTTTTCCTTTGCTATAACATTTAAAACTTCTTCAGTTTTACCTTGTCTGTTAAGTTCTTTGATTCTATCGGACAGCTCTGAAATTTCGTGCGATTTGTGTGTGATGGAAACACAAAGTAAGCATATTGGAACATCGCACGTTTTACAGAAAGCGGAACAATCGTTGAGGGGATGGGACTCACACAGGCATGTGTTTTCATCCTCCCTGCTTGTAAAGTACACGACGTCATGACCTGTTTTAGATTTCAAGCGTACGTGAACTGGAATGCAAGAGTCACAGAGATTGACTCCACATCGTCTGCAGAAAAAGGATACTGGTTTCTGACACAGACCACACTCAACGAAATGTTGGCCTTGGGTTGACTCTTCGGATGCCATTTATATATTGTGAAATCTACAATTTATAAACGGGAATTTTTGCAAAGAATAATCTTAATTTATAGAAATTTAATATGCATGGACGATTACTTAGTCATATTTCGAATTTAATTAATATATATTTATACATACTAGTAGTTTCGTTATGCGTGTGTCAATATTTGCTATTCAGTGATTTCAATTATGTTTGGCTTTTTTCCCCTAGCGATTTTTGAATTAATGATTATAAAAACAAATCAAAAACATGTACTCAGTATTTGAGATGAAACTGCATAATTTAGCAATATAGCACAATGAGACAGAGTTAAAACTACCAAGGAAACAACCATACTTAGGAACTGTCGAATAGAACGAAAAAGCTATTACACGTCTTGATGTGCATTTTCAAAACATCGGAAAGTAGACTTTAAACAAAGGATTTAATTTTAACGCGTTTTATTTCTTATGAAAATGAACATGTTCAATTTACTAAGAAACTTTTTCCAATGTTTGTACTTTTATTTGAATTATTATACAATAAAAATTGAAAACAGGGATAGGATATTTCAACTAGCATGGTCACTATTATGAACATTTTTAATCGATGATTGCCCAACACAGACTAAAAAACAAAATGAAGGGATTTGCTCTGGATTTACACCCCCCCCCCCAAGTATGTAGACCCCCGGGGCTTTACTCATTTTTTCTTTAAATTATCCTTTTATGACATATTTGTAGTCTAATGTAGTGTCATGTGTAGAAAGAACCTGGGGGAATAAGCCGAGGCATATGCCCACGAGTTGCCACAACCCTATCACTAGTAAGTTTGAAATGACAATGACGCATTAAGTATTATATGTGTATTAACTTCAAATTTTTTATTCATATGCTTACATATCTCCAGAGAATTTATTATGTGCGTGTATATAGAATTAAGAATTCCTATCTTTTGTCTTAAAGTCCATAATTTGTAACAAGTAACATGTTTATTTTTAGAAATAATACTAAAAAAACTGATTTAATTTGCATTACCGGTAAATAAAAATCTATCAAATAATTAAGTGCATGTGTTTAATTCATAATAACGCATTTTTTACTTTCTTTACATCAAATGAGTTTTTCGAATTTAAACAAAGTAAACAAAGATATAAAAAAACAACATTTACAACACGGAATCGAACACCTACTTCAATATACTTATATTCAAAGAACTCCTTTCTAACCGCTACACCACGGAATCACATGTTTGAATCCCTTTAAATAGCAGACTCAATTTTGTATTGCGCAAACATAATTCGGTCTTTGCTATTTGATGATCATCTTGAAAACCGAATGAAGAAAATTTACTTTTTACCATAGAGTGGGTCTTGGTACCATTTTTTTGAAAATTGAGAAAGATTACATGTTTTATCAATATGCGTTTTTTTTTTAAATGGTATGATGACCTACAGTACAGGCAACGCGGATCCCGTATTGGCCCGCGTTACCGCCACGGTATTTTTATCGATCGCGGTATTGATAGCGACCGTAATGACACCGCGACGGTGTGATTTACCGTTATTCCTGCTGCTTGTCTTGTTACTGTACTTGCACTGTAGATTACAGGCAATGCGGGGCCCGTAAATCCACGTGAATTCTGCGACTTAATTTAAGCATAACAGCTACATTGTAAATTAATTGTGGTTTATATTGATATAGAATTAATATATTAGATTTATAAAAAGGAATTTCATAAATTTGGAAAATACATTAGAATTACTAAAAAAACACGATGATTACGCTGGTAAATTCTGTGCTGTGTAAAAAAGAACACAAACCTCTTTATATGAGTTTTTTGGTGTGTTTATTTCAGTTATTATTTCTATTTGTTGTTAATCTTTTTAGAACAATCTTAAGATTTAATATTTTCATTAGATGTACTCGTAAATGCTGAGCAATTTCATCTTCTCATTTTTTAAACACGCATAGCGCCGTAAACTGTCAATACATGTGTACACCGTGTAGAATCACACATAAGGGGGCCGTGATCAGTGAAACACGGGGGCCGTGATTTTGAAGCGGTGAAAGTAGGTCATCGAGTATTCAAAGACTTATTATGTTTAATTAAAATCGATTTTGAATATCAAAAGTATCGCACGGAAGACAGTGATTATTGATAAACTGCCTCTAGTAACATGGTAATTGAGATATCTTTGGAAAAAGCTCAAACACTTTGACAATATGCAGGAGGGGTAGGCGCCACGTAATATTTTCAGGGTATTTTATTAAAAATTTCGAATCCTACCGCAGAAATTTTAAGTTTTTTCGTCCAAAATCATTCCATGTGAATAGAAAATCTACATTTATAAAAGAAAACCATCCCACATGTATGAATTGAGGACCTACATGTACTCTATAAAAAACTATAGTCTGAACATTCAATTTCATTAGCATTTTGTTGCTCAATTAGCATATGTACATATTTTGATGTCTTCATATCAATTAAATTTGAAGACAGTTTATGAAGGTTTTGGCAATACTGAATGCAAATGATTACATATGTTTAATAAATGTAACAAAACTGATATTTGTATGAAAAAAAAAATTGGGCTTTTCAAATGGACTAAATTGGTTTTATGCCTCGGCTTATTCCCCCACGTTCTTTTGACTCCCTATAATCTAATTTTTTTTAAAGGACAGGTTATCGTGTCAAAGATTTTACTTCCATTTATTTTCTTTTTCTTCTAAATTTAAGCGCGATTTAATTAAAATACTTTCTCAGGGTTTGAATATGATTATTGTTAGGAAACGCTTTTGTTAGATTCAAGTGTTAGTTAATCTCATTTACTTTATTTAAGTTCAGGATAGTAAAAACAGCAAATGTCTTAGGGTTTCAGATAATTTAATTTCCTCACCTGTCATCTTTATACTGTTAGAATCACATGCGGGCATTAAATAGTTCAAAGGGGATTAATTGGCTATGTAATTCACTTAAGGATTTGCTCAGGTGTCATGGTCTGAACTATTATTCATTTATCGTTTTACACATGTTACATAATTTTCGTTTTATATACTGTTGAAATTCTGTTGTACATTAGTCGGAATCGGACAGCCGTCCCGATATCACCGGTCTGTATCAAAATTTCTGTCAGATCCATAATAAATGTTGAAACGCTGATTGGACTTTACTCGGTTACTTTTACCATGGATAGGGCTATCACCCGAGTGTTGATCGGGTTATAGTACAGCCGAGTGTCGATCGAGTTGTACAGTGGTCCTTACTGGTGGTGTTAATTTTATTGTCGGTAATCGTTTTGATTCCCGATAATCTGAATTTTTTTAATGGACAGTATATACATTCATTGCAAAAAATTCCTTAAGGTCAAGATCTAATAAATGACAGGTGCTTACAGGTTTATGAAAGTCAAGATATAAATTCTTTATACGATGTTTCATACCTATAGCTTTGTTTGATAGGGTGTATCCGGGCTTTAAGTTTTTGTAAACATAAAGTAAAATCATGTGTTAAACTATCATTTTCTATGAAATATGAAGGAAATAAAGAAACAAATCTCGGATTTTTTTCCATTTTTGACAAATGAAATAAATCTATAGTCTGTCCCAAAATATTTATGCTGCACATTTGGAGATTTTTAATAAAAATACACACGCCTGTGAAAGAAGTGCATTTAAAATCGATGAAAGGTAAAATTTCCATGATAACTTCATTCACATATCATTTTTCCCTCGTAAAAATTCACAGGAACGAAAAAGATTTCTTATGGAGATTTATAATGGGGAATGTTGACGTCTTTTCTCCATTCGGAAGTCACTCGGAATACCTCGCACAATTTTTCAACGTTAACATCCGGGTGCCTTCATCTCTTTAGCAATGGAAATCCCCGTAGACTTTTTATTTTTAGCCGTGTATTGAAACCTGACAAGCTAGAGGGGGCGTTTCAAATGGGAAATCTTGGAACTTTTTCATACTATTGAATGAACATCGTCTGAACCAAGAGTTATTTATAAATATCGAATAATTTAAGAAAATATGCGGCAAAAATATCTTTGGACAGACTATAGAATGCCTACAGTCTTTCTAAAAACGACATTAAACACATTTTTTTACATTCCCTTTAAAATGATGTCAAATTAAATATAGGTATCGGGATTACTTTTCCCATGATTTGATAAAGAATGTCAAGAAACTGCTTTATTTTCTACATAATTTCTTGAAAGCCGTAAAGTACGGGAAGAAGAATAATTAATCAATTATGACGTCATAGTGGTTCTTGCACCACAAAGACACTCTGGAATCGTTTACTAGATCTTGACCTTAAGGACGGCGGACGCAATTCATTTCTACAATAGATTTTTTATTCAAATTTTTACATAATGTTAATCAGTTAATGTTGAGTGAAAATCAATAAGAAAATTATATGATCATCGACTTCCTTATTTTACTGGGGACGTTTCAAAATTTGGGTACGAAAATCCTCAGATATAATAGAAAGTAATGGGAATTTTCTGGGCCTTGGTATAAAAACTGATATGTAAAAAAATCTGCAATAGATTTGTTTCTCTTATTAAATTGTAATATTAATAAATCAGTTATGTTACCGATAAACTGCCAAAAAATGTAGGTCATCGACCTAAACTTTTTGAGGGGTTGTATCAAAGCTCACTACATGGTTCATTTTTCTTCAGAAATACATGTATCATTGAAAAAAGGACATAATAAATTATTCCTGAAGTTGCATTAACTGCTTTATAAATAAATATTGTAAGGTTAAGGTATAAAATCAATATCTACCAGATTATAAGACTATACACTGCCTCTGCGCATTTTATGATTTATAAACCGTAGAAATATAACGGACTTGTCGCAAACAGAGGAAATTCGGACTAATTCATTTTTCTTAATTTTTCCTCATCTAGAAATATTTTGGTATCACTAATTATGTTTAGTAGAATGAACATTTTATTATTTTCTCTTATTCTGATATAAGTAATTACGACAGTCATATTCATAGCATATGCGCGGAATCTGCGCAGAGGTGCGAAATCTTGAATTGGGTCCGTCGTCCTTAAAACACACATTTTAAAAAAAAGAAGTCATATTTCTATATATAATATTAAGGTTGTTTCTGGCTGACTACAGAACAATTTTGATTTGTTAAAGTAAAAAAAAAAGGCAACGAAAAGTCGATCTTTACAAATATGTTCTCAAAACTGTAAAAATGGTAAAGAGAATAAAGAAATGTCCTGATGTAAAGATAAATGTTAAAGAAGACTATAAAATCTTCTTTTTTCTTAGTGACAATTATTATTAAAGTTACAAATCTTAGCGATGGAAAGTCTTTTTCCTTTGACACGTATCCGAGCATGTTTCCTTGATGCAGCTGATTGTGTCGGCTGTACACCAGAAGTAATATCTGAATCACGGGGGCTCTTACGGGCTAATTATTTTATTACTTAATTATTAAAATCTTAATTAATTATACAAGTAATTTTATATCTATAAAGAAATATTAAAACTCAAAAGAAAAAATTATGTTATTGCAAAACACTGAACGTTTATATAATTCACATAAACTGTTCCCACTGTGTACCTTGGAAATCCTTTCAACAAAAGTTTCAGCTTACATTTGTATGATAATATCCCTATTATGCATCTATTTGTGATTGTAAAAATCAAGTGTTCGTCACATCAAGGGCTAATGAATTTTGAAGTTTATAATTTACGTTACTCTATAATAAAAATTAAATTATAGATTATTATAATCTTATTTTAACAATTATCATGATGGAATCGTAATTCACAATTGCCCGCTCGCCCGAGGTACGGGCGACACAATATTCGAAAGACACTTGCCCGGGGAGCGTCTATTTTTTCTTTATTTTTAAAAATACTTTGTGATTAAACCAAAGTGT
>WFKH01006014.1:39767153-39783053 GCA_016163765.1 Magallana hongkongensis
AGGTTAAGGTTTTTAGAGCTGGTTAAAGTTTTTGGAGCAGGTGCCCTTTGATGATTATATCTTAGTTATTACTGGTCCTAACTTCACCAAACTTGCATGGATGATGTGTCTTATGATACTGATGCACCTGACAGGCTTGAATCTGAGCCATAGGTTTCGGATGCTGGATGAGGTTAGTTTTTTTTTTTAGAACAGGTAACATGTTTTATAGATAATAGCTTGCATAGTTGATTTAACTATAATATAAATGAATCCCAGAGGTAGCTTCAGATGCAGAGCCTGATATCCATTATCAAGGATGCTAAAAAAATCTCTTACCTCACTCAAACCTGCTTGATAGATGTGTATGTTGTTAAATGATATTATATATAACATGATTCCTATGATATAGTATTGTATGATATGATTCACTATTGTTTTATATCATACAAGTTATATGATACGATATGTATTGTATCAAATTCTTTGTATATTATGATATGATATTGAATCATGATATTGTTATGTATAGTATTGTGTTTTATAATACAATATTGTATAATATGATTTGTATTATTAATATATTATTTTATCACATGCTATTGTTTTATATGATATTGCAATATATAAAATATCGAATCATATGATACAATATTGTATAACATGATATTGGTTTATATATTATTATATAACATGAAATTGTATTATATGATATTGTTATATATAATATTGTATCATATGATACAATATTGTATACTATGATATTATATTATATAATACTATATTACATGATATTGTATAATATGATCATTATGATGATATAATGTTGTATCAAAATGAAATTATATTGTATCATATGATACAATATCATATTATGTATCAAATATAATTCAATATCATACAATACAATATCATTCTATATTATACAATATAATATCATGTTACAATATTGTGATGTATTATGTGATATGATATTGTATCATATAATACTTGTATTCTATGTATATTATATATTATGATATTGTATTATGTGATCAAATACAATAATGTATAACATGATACAATGTCATATCATATGTAACATTATCATATTGCATCATTATTTATTACAATGTTATATGATATATATTGTAAGTATCATAGGATGCAATATTAATTTCATATTATTGTATTGATAAACATTGTATCTTATAATACTGTATGAAATGAACATATGATTATCATACAATTTTTTTAAACATATGATATACGATATTGTGTCAAAACAGTATCCATGAATATCATTCACTATGATTTTCATATAATATGATAAAGGTGGTCTCATAAAGGTGATGCCTCATAAAGGTGATGCCTCGTCTCGGTGAGCTTTGTAATCTGTGATTACCTATGTTTTATGCTATAAACTATATTATTGAGTGAAAAAAATATAAACATTTTAGCTTTTCATTTGAATACTTTTCTACATCTTTATTCAGGGCTCTCCTTCTTAATGAGATATAGTCTTAAAATGACCACGGCCATCTAGCCCCCCTTTAAGATATTAATTTCAAGCTACCAGATATATATGTATTACATGTACTATTAAATAATAAAGAAATCAGTGTAATGCAAAGGAATCACACAAGTCATAGTAGGATAAATTTGATTATATGAGGTTCAGAGTTCCTTGAACTTCGATCTTTAAAAACCATTTAGTCTCATGGTAATGATTTGACTACAAATTTTTAAAGTTGTTTTCTGCATTAATTGTTGTCATGTACTGTATAAATAATTCATATTCAGAAACCAGATTTTACATCTAAATAAGGACAAAGTAATCAAATAATTAAAAAATTGAAATTAGAATGTGCATGACTGCTATATCTGATTTAAAACAATTAAAACATTTGAAAGTCTCAAATTCTATGGGTCATTCTAGGTCTATACATGTTTAAAAATTACTTGACGGGGAGAAGTTTGCATTTAAAGTCAAAAGTAAATATTTAGCCAAACAGATTAAATTGAGAAATGTCTGTTTTTATCCCTGCTGGATAGGATAAATTTGTTGTCATGATTCACACCTTGAAAGCCGAGAATGAAAATGAAATCAGATTTTAAGAAACCACATACTGCCATTGTCATGACTGTACAAATATTTAATTTGAAATTTCAATATTTACAAAAGAGCAAAAGACTAAACCAGAATTTTATATTTACTAGCTATGTGATAAGCTTGTTTATATATTAAAATCCAGAATGTACTTATCTTGAACCCCAAAAAAATGTTATTTGAAGGAATCAATAAAAAAAAATAAAAATATTGCTCTTGTGGAGATCAGTATACATGTACATGTGTATACTCCTATTTCATGTTTTCATATAAGATTTTCACACAGTATTTGAAATTGAAATTTTACACATGAAAATTGATAGTAGAAAATCTGATTAGAAACTGACACGCAGTACTGCTTTGTAATGTATATACATCTAATCTGTGAAACAGGCATGGTTATTTGAATGAATGATTTTTGGTTGGGTGGGGGGGGGGGGGGGGATTTATAGGGTCTGTGGATCACAGTCCGCAGTTGCAGTGACTGATATTAATATTTCATACATTTTTTGAAGTATTTTGTTAATTTGTTTTATTAATTTTTTTAAACAATGATATTAATGCCATGTATTTTGTGTTGCATACATAAATTTACATTCATGTACTTACAAATTAAAAGTCAAGAATTCTTGATTTTATTTTCTTTGTTCCTTGAAATCTTTAATATGATATATATAAACTTAGTAAAAAGCCATGAATATTAAGCAGTTTATTCAGATTAATTCATTATCATGATTATGACTGAATTTTTCTCACCATTGCATTTATTGAAACTTCTCCGTGTTTTTATATTGCTTCTTAGAAGAGGGTAAGTGGGCTGTTTATGTCAAATAAGATGCTTCTGAATTTTTGTTATGTTTTGGAAAAAAAAATTTATTCTCTAGACTTGTTAAGTACAGTGCTCCAAGTCACAATTGCTATCAGGTCGCTAAATGGCGACCAACAATTTTTTTAGGTCGCCATTTCAGAATTTATGGTCGCCATCAAAAAATAATTCAGTCGCCATAATGACTGATAATAATTTTATAAACAAGTTAAATATAGAACAAATAATAAATACTCCTGTATATACAGTAACATATATCCTTTTCGCCATCGTGGCCACGTGATTGACAATGATAATCTACATTCCAGCGACGCTTGATTCAAGCTAACATTTATTCAAACATTACATTGACAGAGAGTTAATTTTTTGTTAATTTCGATCCCGATTACGATGAATTTCGATCCCGAGACGATCGCATGTCCAAATTTTCTCGGTCGCGAAAATGCGAGTTACTATGAAATTTTGGTCGCAAAATTGAAATTTTGGTCACAAATGCGACCGTTTTAGTCGCAACTTGGAGCACTGAAGTATATTTGTATCTAGACTTTTTTGTGCAATAGAAATTCTACACCTGTTATGGAAATTTCAATCATATTCAAAATACATGTATAGTCAGAATTACATTAGCCGGAGTACAAAATGATTTAATAATACAGGTATGCAAGTTGGCCATTGTTGCTCAGTATACTGTAGATTCCTTATTTTGCGACGTGTGTACTTAATTCCGTGATTGATTCTGCTGTTTTGTATCAAATCACAATCTCCAAACTTTTGTTATACTGTATACAGGGAGACATTCACCCCCATTTTATTCTGCCCCGTTCTCCCTCATTTTCAGCGGGCGAATTTAAGACTGGGCGAATTCCATTGTAGCAATAATATCTCTTTCAACAAAACAGCATCTGGGCGAATTCAAGACAGAGCGAAACCGTTTGCAATTGTAGAAGGGCGAAAATAACACTGCATGGGCAAAAATAACCCTGTATACAGTAATTTAATTAATTATATCACAGCTATCAGAGATTTTGATAAATCTAAAAGTGGTGCCTCTAAATTTCATTTTACATGGATATGAATTCCTTTCATTAATAAAGAATATACAGTATGTATATGAATATAGATTGAAAATATGATACACATATAGATCTTATAAAAGTCAGACTTTTATTGTCACCCCAACCATTTTCACTGAAGTTGATGAAAGTATAGATGTGCTATTTATCTTATTTTTAGACATGCATGCTTCTATATCCTGAAGCATCCCTGCATATTAAAGTCATTTGATTCTATGATCTGAAAGTTTAGTTCCAGTAACTAATTCATTAAATGTATAAAATGCAAAGCTTTACCATGTTTACAATATAATAATTTTTAGTATTACAAGTTTTAATATAGATATTGGAAAAAATATGAGACAATTTTCTATCAACTAGCACCTTCAGATTGGCTTTTAAAATCTCTGGGTCTTAAGTTCTGTATATATGAAAATGATTTTTTGGAAATACATAAATTTGATGTGAAGAATTTCTTCTGTACGCAACACACTCAAAATGATTTGAAAAGAGCACTCCATCTTCTTATAAAAACCATTTTCAATTAAAGCTTAATAATTAAAAACACTTACCTTCTTAAGAGTTTTATTTTGAAGTATCTCTTTTGTGAAATACCATGGAATCATTAAAATTTGTGGGGGCCAATTTTCGTGGATTGCTGAAATTTTATAGGTTCGTGGGGACATAATTTTGTGTATTTTCTTACACCTACAAAAGGAAATATGACTTTGTAGCCCTAGTTTATTAATTTATGGAGGATGTTAATTCCTGGTTGAGTGGTACCCACGAATTCCACGAAAATTTAGCCACCACAAAATCTATTGATTCCACAGTAGTTTTTGCATATTAGATATATATTTTTGTTTTTTATGCATTCACAAGTAGATTTTTAAGTTTTTATAGATGAAAGCTTGAAACCTACCCCTTGCTTTAAAGTCTGTAGCCTCTGCAGTTGCACCTCACTAAATAACACTATTTATTTGCATGTGTTTTTAATTGAACTAATGTTCACCAAGCAGCCTGTTTCCCTTGATGTTTGTTGGACCAAATCACTGCCATACAAGAACTGTCCTTGACAAGAGTGAACAAGTACTGCCCGTGACAAGGGCAGACGAGTACTCCCGTGACAAGGGTAGACAAGTACTGTCCTTGACAAGGGTAGACAAGTGCTGCTCGCGACATTTTAGGGCAGGCAAGTACTGACTATGACAAGGGTAGACATATATACCATCAATGACAAGGATAGACAAGTACTGACAGTGACAAGGGTAGACAAGTACTGTCCATGACAAGGGTAGACAAGTACTGTCAGTGACAATGGTTGACAAGTACTGTCTGTGACAAGGGTAGACAAGTACTGTCCTTGACAACAGTGGACAAGTACTGCCAGTGACAATAGTAGACACGTATTGCCAATGACAAGGGTAGACAAGTACTGTGCATGACAAGGGTAAACATATTCTGTGAGTGACAATGATAGACAAGTACTGTCAGTGACAAGGGTAGACAAGTACTGTCTGTGACAAGGGTAGACAAGTACTGTCCTTGACAAGAGTGGACAAGTACGGCCAGTGACAAGAGTAGACACGTATTGCCTATGACAATAGTAGACAAGTATTGTGCATGACAAGGGTAGACATTCTGTGAGTGACAATGGTAGACAAGTACTGTCAGTGACAAGGGTAGACATGTACTGTCAGTGACAACAGTGGACAAATACTGCCAGTGACAAGAGTAGATACGTATTGCCAGTGACAAAGGTAGACAAGTACTGTGCATGACAAGGGTAGACAAGTACTGTGCATGACAAGGGTAGACATGTACTGTCAGTGACAAGGGTAGACAAGTACTGTGCATGACAAGGGTAGACAAGTACTGTTAGTGACAAGGGTAGACATGTACTGTCCATGACAAGATTAGACAAGTACTGTTCATGACAAGGGTAAACACAAGGGGAATCCAGACCTGCTTCATTTTTATCTGACTTGTCAGTCATCAAGATAACTTAGTATTCTTTCCAAAAAACCATTTGGACAGTTTCCTATGCATTCAGATTTGTATTGCAGAGTACATGTACTTGTTTATAACACACTTAATTGACTGTTTGCTTGTATGGAACATTACTCAGGTAATTGTATTGGTTGTTATCACTCTTTCTGATTCAATTTTTTTCACCCCTTGGATGACCATGTTTTTTATTCGTTAAGATGTGACTGGGGCATAAAGAATGGTTGTATATTAATAAATTTAACATATAGTATTTCTGGTTTCAGTATAACATCTTCACAATGTCAGTGCTTAATACATGTATAATGGTTTGGTCCTCACACTATTGCCTTAAGAAAAGTCACAATAAAAAAAGGTCAAGCCTGTTATCTCTTATCTGATTGGTTTCAGGAAGACAGAATGGTACCAAATAAGAATTTCTTTGTATTCATAACACTGCGAAGAAAGAAAATGAAAACACAAACGTGCTAATTAGTAATTATACTCACAGTTGTGATTCACTTGATTGTTTTTAAGTACAGGTAATCAAAAAATTTTAAAAATTTTCTGCAAGCTATATGGTTTCCATACTTGTCAGTCAATCTACCATCAATCAGTTTCATGCATGCATAACTCAATATTCAAATTAGGCCAAAATAAAATTATTGTTTGTTTGGAATTGCCTCCTGCCTCATTGAAATACCCCCTGCTGATGAAATTTTATTAGCAAAAAATAAACTTTTTTTTATGTGGAGATTTTTATTTTTTACCAATTTTTAGTTAGTTAAACTTCAAGTTTGAAAAATTAAAAAAAAAAAATTCCCTCCCTCCCTCCTGGGTCTAGAAACCTCCAGGCGGCAATTCCAACGAAACATTGTTTTAAGGATGGCCTTAAATAAAAATGAATAAAAATAAGATTATATGACAATCGAAACAACATAAATGTATATGGGATATAACAATAGGAGTGAAATTTGCTCGTAGATCTATTTTCTTAATGCATTAAGCTCAGTCACAACTGGTAAATGATACTCACTGAAAGTATTAGTGCTTTTTTTTGTAGGACAGATTTCATCATACAGATCTGAGTACTTTAATTTCTATATATTTTTTTTACATTCATAAACCTCTTTATTTAAAATATTCATTTGAGTTATCTTGTTTACTCTCCAGGTCTTATTGGTGTTTTATATAAACATCTATTGTTGAATTTATGGAATTCAATATTTTACATACTGTTCCTTTTAATAATTTCTATTTAATGATGATTTTTTAAGTGAAATATCTTTTATCGGGTGTCTTGAAAGCGGCTTTTATTAATTTATTGAACAGTTTAAGTTTTAATTAAATACTTTTTGCAAAGTTGAGCTGAATCATTTGAATTCATTATAATCGTTTCAATTGGTTGATGGTTATTATTTTACTTTTATTAAGATGTCAAGGTTTTTCAATTTTATGTCTGTGGATTTTTGTTCATTGTTTTTAGCTCACCTGAGCTGAAAGCTCAAGTGAGCTTTTCTGATCACATTTTGTCTGTCGTCCGTCTGTCTGTCTGTCCATCTGTCTGTCTGTCTGTCTGTCCATAAACTTTTCACATTTTCGACATCTTCTCAAGAACTACTGGGCCAATTTCAATTAAACTTGGCACAAAGCACCCTTAGGCAAAGGAGATTCAAAGTTGTGAAAATTGAGGACCACGCCCTTTCTCAAGGGGAGTTAATTAGGAATTATTGAAAATTTTTGAGAAATTTTCAAAAATCTTCTTCTCAAGAACCATTTGGCCAGAAAAGCTGAAACTTGTGTGGAACCATCCTCATGTAGTGTAGATTCAAAGTTGTGAAAATCATGACCTAGGGGGGTAGGGTGGTGCCACAATGGGGGGTCGAATTTTTACATAGGAATATACAGAGTAAATCTTTAAAAATCTTCTTCTCAGAAACTAATCAGCCAGGAAAGTTGAAACTTGTGTGGAAGGATCCTCAGGTAGTGTAGATTCATAGTTGTGAAAATCATGACCCCCGGGGGGTAGGGTGGGGCCACAATGGGGGGTCGAATTTTTACATAGGAATATATAGAGTAAATCATTAAAAATCTTCTACTCAGAAACTAATTAGCCAGGAAAGCTGAAACTTGTGTGGAATCATCCTCAGGTAATGTAGATTCAAAGTTGTAAAAATCATGACCCCGGTGGGTAGGATGAGGCCACATGGGTGGTCAAACTTTTACATAGGAATATATAGAGGAAATCTTTAAAAATCTTCTTCTCAGAAACTAATCAGCCAGGAAAGCTGAAACTTGTGTGGAAGGATCCTCAGGTAATGCAGATTCAAAGTTGTGAAAATCATGACCCCGGTGGGTAGGATGAGGCCACAATGGGTGGTCAAACTTTTACATAGGAATATATAGAGTAAATCATTATAAATCTTCTTCTCAGAAACTAATCAGCCAGGTGATTCTTTAAAATTGTTTAGACTTTGGCCCCTTGATGATTCTTGGGCCTCACAAGGGGTTCAGAGGTTGATGTAGGTTTATATCCCATACATAAACAATTGTTTAGGATCTTTTTGAAAACTGCAATGCTCAACATGTGTTATGACTATAAAATCACCCTGTTAGAAAAGGGACTAATGATAATAAAAATAAGAATATGCAGGGGGAAAAATGGATTCTAATTTATACAGGATCTACATGTATTATACTACATTGTCCAGAGAGTTTTTATTATGACTTCATTAAGCTGATTTAATCATACCTATTGTTCCTCAGGTGAGCGATGTGGCCCATGGGCCTCTTGTTTTAAGTAAGCATATATGGAATTTTTTGAAATGTTTGTTATTAAAGGTTTATAAATATGCTTGTTTTGAGGAAATGAAATAAACAACACATTGTTGTCTTATATGAGATATCATCATTTATTTACATGTAATATGATATACAGCATAAATTTATATGATAGCTGTTTACCTATATGGCTGATTGCAGAAAGCAGGTAATTTTTTAATGTTAAAAAAATTGTTTTTGTACATTAGCAATTAATGTTGATATTTTCCATCATCAATTTTATTTTAGAGAGGTTCAATACGTATGTGACACTTAAACTACAGAATGTCAAATCGACCACCATCCAAGTCAAGGGGAATAATCCATGCTGGGAGCAGGATTTCATGTTGTAAGTTGCATTTAAAATTCAAGTTAGACAACACATGTTTTCCTTTTTTTGGCATGATCAATATATTAAAAAGATAAAATTGGAATCTCATTTCAGATGGTTATAATAAGGTTTGTTCAAAACAGTCATAACAACTTTGAATATTGAATCATTCCAACAAAATCTGAATATGAAAACTTTCATCCTTGCCCTTATAAGGAATATGCGAACAAGTTTGGATATTTAGAGAACAAAAAGGTATTTTATAGCCCTATATGATCGTGTGCAAGGGCAGATAATTCTTGTCCTTCCTGCTTCAAGTTTTCTGCATAACCTTGTTGTATACAAACTTTTTGCACTGATGTCCAGGGGGTCAATCAAGGATCAATTAACTTACATAAATCCCTGAGTCCCCTTTTCACAAATCAATAATCTCAATATTTGCCTCTAATCTTTTTTGATGAAGGTAAATAAGGTCCATTGTGAGGTCAGTCAGTGGGATTGATCAGGAGTAAAATACACAAGTCTATAACATTTCTGCATCTGTTTGGTACAAATTGATCAGGAGTAAAATACACAGGTCTATTAAACATTTCTGCATCTGTCAAATAAATTTTAAGCTTTTGTGATATAGATTGCTTGGTGAACCTTAATTGAAGATTGAATGTGAATGAATTGTCTCTTATTTTCATCATATATGTATATATATATATTGAAATGATATCAAATCCAACTTGAGCCATTACAAATCAATGTACATAAACAGACAAAGTTATATTATGATTAAAAAAAACCAATAAAGGCAAAGACCAATCTACTGAGTACATTTTACCTCTGTTTTAAGTGTTTTCTACTAGTGCTATGATTTGTGGTATAGTGGTACGCTGTATTGAATTGGTATTTCATCATACTTCTATTCGACTCCACTTTAACAAAATGCAATAGAATATCAGTGTTGATTAGTATATGTGTGTAAATATTGCACTGTCACATCAAGAAAAACATTAATTTCCTGTATAGATTCCTTTAATTAAAAAAAATACAAATTTCAGACTTCTGAATATTTGGACCTTTGAATTCTCAAACTATCTTTTAGAGTCTAGCATATCTGAAGTCACTCATGTATATATTTACCCGTGTTTGGGTCCTAAAATGGAAGTTCAGTTTAACTGAAAGGAAGTTCTTCATGCACAGAGCAACAGTTTGAAATAAATTGTACATTTGCTGTGATTTGGGAAGTGATGTAGTCTTGCAAAATACAGCATGGATTTTTAATCTGATACATCAGAGTTACCGTAACTCATTAGTAAGAAGAACTTTATTATTTCAAAAATAAGTCAGAGGACACCGTAAGGTTGCAATGTACATGTACTATCAATTAATAAAAGGCATAATTTGGTTGAATTACATATGAGTAGTGTTTTGCCATCCATATTCAATGTGACATGCATCTTGCAGTATGGGTAGGCCATTACGTAATACTAGTACCTTTTTGAGAGGAATTGACAAGCAGTTTATCACTTTCTGGCTCAATGCCTTTTATTGGTCTCCGGTGGGACTAGTAATCTGGAGAGCTCTATAGAGAAAAATTTGGTATGTGGATCTTCTATCAAATTGTTTATGTGGAGGTTTTAATGAGTGGTGTGTTGTACATTTCATCAATAATATATGATGGCTTTCAGAATAAGGGATGGAGTTTCTTTTGCATCAGAAGCAGCTGTATAAGGCTAATTAAAACATGCGCAAGTAGCTAATGTACCAAATTTTGTTTGTTCATTATAGTGTTGCTTTTCAAGTCTATATTTTCATAGCTAGTACTGATTTAACTGTTTCAAAAGTTTTACAAGCATATTGTGCTTAACTCTCATTTTCCTTAACCATTGATATCATTTTTCATTCTCACTATTTATTAATTATTAAGAATTAACTTTGAAAGAATTTTGATTCTATAAAAGAAAAAAATGAATATGATATTGAATTATTTTCTTAAAAAGGGTCAATATTTCCATTCACAGGACTTCAGAAAAGAATAAAGTTTTTTTTTTTTCCCAGAAAGTAATGCTGTGAAATGATTATCTGATATGATATGCTCCTACTGACGTTAAAACAGTGCTCTGCAATATGCTTAGAGCTTGCATGGAATTGTAATGTTTGGCCAGCTTTAGAGATATCTGTCAATCAATTTCCAACCTTCATCATTCTGCCTCGCTAAATGTCTGATAAAGGAGACAAGATTATATTGAAAAATGTCTCCAAGAGATTTTCTTTCATTACATTTAGTTACTGCAGCTGCAGTTTGGCTATCACACTTAATGGTGTTTCCATATGAAGAGCGTTTCTGCTGTTATTGATAATCAAGTTTTCGGCATATCTTCATAGACTCAAGCAAGCATATTGAAAGAAATAATTCTTTGGCAATTCAAATTGCTAATTCCATGCACATATATATATATTGAAAATTATATATATATATAAAAAAAGAGTATGATTTGATGCAAGGATTTAGTTTATAACTTGTCTTGTGATATAACATGCAATAATATGATTGTGTAGGTGTTCATGATATTGGAATCTGTGTTAAATTTGCACAAATAAAAGTTTTATGTTCTTCACACTATATGTGAGTATGCCAACCAACCTCAACTCTCCCAGAAGTGTCTTCTCATGCTATCTAGCTGGTTCATATACATTGTGGGATGTACCATTTATCAGATTCTTTTCTTTTTTTGCGTCCTCTAAAGTTGGTGAATATGGCAAAAGTAAAAGTGACACCAAAATATAGAGTGCCCATGCATATTTCCACAGAGTAATTTTCAACAAAGTCTCTAAAATTGAACTGAAAACTGGACGAAATATTTAGTGCTTAGTATTTAAGATTGAACAAAATTTGCTGAACTATCCACTAAATATGATATTGTATTACTCTCTGTCATTTGTAATAAATAAGTGCACTCTACCAGATTGTTGAAGCCTGAAGGTTGGCATTGCATTACCCTCTTGATATAAACTATTACCCAGGTCGCTATATACTCTATATAATTGGTAAAAATGGTTTTCTATTCCCACAAAGGTACTTTTGCAAATAACCCCTTTTTTTTAACCCACATTCTTTTTACCATAAAGTGCAAGGATTAATCTTTCAATTCTACGTACTTGTTGCCAAAGTTCAAGTAAACCATGCAATAATGATACAGTTATCAAAGGATAGGCACAGTTGCATTTCACTCTGGTGTATCTTATTACACTGTATATCCTAGCAGGTTCTACAGCTTCATGTAACAAAATTGATCCGTGGGTATATGGGGTATATAGCGTCATATGGTCAAGGACAGTGGCACATTTGGACTCCAAACAAGCCCACTGGTTGAACCATAGCTAATTCTGAGTTTTTGCAAACAGTTGTGATTTATTGTTTTTGTTATATTGGTGACTGCAATATAATGAATTGATTCTTATGACCATGCATTCAGAGGCCAAATATTTTACTATGGAAAAATAAGTCTATAAGCATAAGAGAAGTGTACAAAATTTTTGTTGTACATTTAATTTTTTTTAGTTTGCCCTGGATTAAGCAGTAAACATATATCCCATATGGACGGCCCTGGTTTGTCTTCGTTAGATATTGTGATTACTGGTGGTTAGAGGTAAATCAATATATAGCTCAACCGGATACCATTGACTGCTACCCAATCAATGTCCTATGATTGGTGACTGTTGGAAGCAAAAGTCCATCAAATCATCTCAAGTTCAATCTTTACTGTATACTTTCCCATTTGGTCCAGTAAATTCCTTTCTTATAGTTCTCAGCTATATTATGGAAAAGAAAAATATAACTAGGTTTTTTATTCATTCTAGAAACACTTTGATTTTTAACTACTGTGGTTTTGTTAAAATTGTTTGGCCTCAATTTCTATATGCATGGTCAATTTCCAAGTTTCTATGATATACAATTTGTAGATAATGGTCCTATCAATAAAATCTGTTGTCACATTATTTTAGTAATGTGATGAACATTTGATTCCATGGATCAACTCAACAAAAATAAGTATTTAAAATTAGGAATATCTTTAAAACCACAGGGTTGATTAAATTTGAAATTTCTTTCTTCCTTTCCCTTATTTTTTGATAGCAGTCCTCCATATATATAATCCTTTTTACTGAACTTGCACTAGCTGCTCAGAAAGTACAGACCAGACTTGATCAATCTCTTCTGATACATATTCAGTCTTTTTGATTAGAAGATAGTAGAAATAAAATTAAAAGTAGAAATTCGCTTGTAACCAAGCACAGAATTAACATATTTGATTCAAAATTCTGTTTCATCCAAATGAATTTACAATCTGCATCTGAATAATGAATGCCATTCTTTTTTTTAACACTTTCTTTGCCTGTAAATATTGAAGAGATTGAGAGGGAGAGAGAGAATCAAAGCAAGATGCAATCCACCCTATTATGTATAGTCTGAAGTTGGTGGCTATAAGCTAAATAATTCATCAGGAAGATTGCTGAATTGTCAGGGGTTTCACTGCATAACATGATAATTGATACAATGCTATGCTGTCAGACATTGGGACTTGTAGAAATAAAATGATACATGCAATGTTAGTGATCTGGGTATTGGGTCATATAACTGCCACAATGGTGTATTGATGACACACGAAGCACGAAATAGTGGCGCAGTACTGTGTTAGAATGTACTTTTGGGTAACCAAGACCTCTCAGTGGAAGAATACCTCACCTTGGAACATTTTTCTTGTTTGAGAAAAAAAAAAAAAAGAAAGAAAATTCTCCATGGGAACATTAATTCCCATTATGGCCATATTGCATATCTTTTGCTTGTTAATAAATGTAATTTCTTCTTCATTTTGGGGAAAATTAGGTCATATTTAGCAATATATAGGGTGCATTTGATATTTTCAGCTTGTAGAAAAATTTTACAGCCACACTGGCATTACATTACATTCAACGAAAATGTTATGAATATCTGTTTCAGTGTAACCTGTTAACCTAATTTTAGACATTCTGTGTCTACTTTTACACTGTACCGGTAGTCAGAATTAAACTTATGAACATAGTAGATCATTATACATAATTCTGGTCTTTTCAATAACATTTGTAATTTTAATTTTTTTTTTTTCAAATTAAAATTTCAAATTAAATTTTTGGTTTTCTCTAAAAATATAGAAAAGTAGTAGAAAAAAATAAATTTGAAATTGACTTCATCTTCACTGTGTCAAAGTACTGTAGATTTATTCCTTATATTTTACTCGAGTGCTAAATTCGGGGATTCGGCTGCTTTGTACCAAATTGCAAGATGTAAAATTGCAAGCAAATAATGGCTATAATTTTAAGTAGTTTAAAACTGTCTGAAAAATAAAAGCGAGATTTTAAAATCTCTTAGGGTTGCTTTTCGTAAGTTTACGCTGATATTAAGGAGTCTCGGGGAGAATGTTTCAAACATACGATTTCCTTTAATTTTTTTCCAGTGAAAGGTCAACTTATGAGTAAACTATGTGCAAAATATAAAGTAAATTGACCGGATAGTTTATCTGTTTACCGGGCTCAAATTTTGGTCGTATGTCCGAATCATCCCCGACATTTTATATAGGATTATATAGAAAAAAGGGGATTATCATTTTCAATTTAATATGTAAAAAATTACAAACATACATTTTTCTTTTAATTTTCAGCGATGGAAGGATAACATATAAGTAAACTTTTTGCCTAATTAAAACAAAATTGATCGGATGGTTTTTATGCTATCCGCCCTCATAGTTTGATCCTATAAACGTGTTTGGCAGCCATTTTACATATAGAATTGTATAAAATAAAAGGATGTTTACGAATCAAATTTAAATTTTATTTGTAATAGATAAAAAATACCTTTCCACTCACACAGAACATGAAAGGATCGGGCATATGTTTTTATTTTACAAATTATATTTTCAATTTTTATTATTGACGCTGCAATAAAAAATGCACGACGCTTATTTTTGTCAATTGTTACGTCAAAGTCTCAACTAACGTCATCGTAAGACGTTGACTCTGACATGGATAATGTCGATTTTGAAGAAGCGGTGTGATGATTAAAATACTTCTAAACATTATTTTAAGTATTCATTTCACTAAAAATAATTTTTATGATAAGTAATATTTTAAAAAATAAAAACATTACATGATAACATGTATATTTGTACATTTTACTCTGCATTTGCGTTTTACGACAGTAATGCGCAATACCCTGCACAGAGGGCGCAAAATTTTAAACCCGCGACCGACCTTAATTCCTCACGTTTATTTAATAGGAATCTACAGTAAACAGATTTCCAAATGACTTTACCTCTGTTTCACCTTTACGACTGTTCATTATTGTGGATTTGTCTTCAGAGAGGAAATTTGAATGGTTTTGGAAGGTTTTCTTTCAGAAAACCTGATTATGTGACTGCTAACCTTCAGGGGAAAGGTGGAAACCTAGGACACAAAAGTCATTTCGTCATTTACTTTATAAAAGCAATCAGACTCTATTTTATGGCTTGTCTGATGGAAAGAAATGACACTGTTTCACTATTACTGTAGCAATGGGCTCTGCAAGCCATTTCAAATCATTGAACTAGTATAGTTTTTTTTTCCCATTGTGTTTTCATGGTGTGATTGCTCATAGAACAAATTAAGTTATTTTCCATTTGATGTATTAAACTGGACAAGCCAGAAATCAATTTTCTTTATTTCGGGAGAAGATTTTTTTTCCACATTTACCAGAGTTTAAATAGCTTTATACTAACAAACACAGATTTTGGGGGGGGGGGGGGGGGGGGGGGGA
>WFKH01006014.1:39783153-39811756 GCA_016163765.1 Magallana hongkongensis
TGAAGAATCTAAGTTACACATGAAATGGATTTTTCTTTTGCCTTATATTTATTAATTATTAGTTAATGATATTTTTAATGATCTGAATTAATTGACAATGTGCACGTGTGCTTGCATATCCATGACAATGTTGTATTGATGCAAGAAGATCAAGTTTACCTAATATCTTGGAAAAAGATAAGGTTGAACGCGTATCTGTCGGTAGGAACTTTCAATGTATGTATTTATAAAACATTATTGCTGCAATTTGATATTGTAGATTTTGACAGTAATTAAGACATCAGAGTCAACAGGAAGAGATCAAATCATACCCGTGAATAAATATTTTATTTTGAATTTCAATATCAAATGGCAATATGATATGCACTCTAAGAAATAATGATAGCTATCATTACATTTAACAACTTTTATAACAAAAATCCCCCCCCCCTTTCTAAAATTAAAAAAAAAAAAAATTAAATTCAAAAAGTAAAAAATAAATATGTGTATATGAATAGAGAATGAGAAATAGAGAGAGAAAAAATAGGATAGAGAGGAGAGTCAAAGAGTGAGATAGACAGTTCATCTGCTGTTAAGAGACAATGGGTAATCATTGATTTTATCTCGTAATAACAGTATGTTAACTCAGACTCTTAATGTCACTACAGAATAGTTTTCAGGGATGATTAAGCAAAAAAAATGTAACACATTGTCAGACATAAACATGTGACACATTGTCAGACTTAAACATTTACTGATTGTCTGATTGCACAGGTGTTTGTTTAAGCAAATGTCACTGAATCGGGCTCCACTGTATGGAAAACAGGCCCTTTAAACTTGATCACCATCAGCCTTAGTTTATGAGCACCTGTTGCAATAAATGTTGCTTTCCAGATGCAATATAATCAATCATATAAACCCTTTGTGCTTATAGTTGCATTTTAATTGAGATTGGTTTGTTCATTGCAACACAGAATCCAACATGGTGCAATATAAGTTCTGTACCTGAGGCTGTTCGTCTTCTAACTTAATGAATTGCTTTCTGCAATGTGATTAAATCAAAGCATAAACATACGTTGATGGAAAAATGTCTTGGATTCATTCATTTATTACCTTTACTTATATGCACATGCATTTAAAATGGAAAAAATAGCCCCTCTTTACATGTGCTAATGATAGACACTAATCAGCAATAAATTGAATTAATTAATCCATGTTTATTTGGCAGAACTTATTCAATACCCATACTATGTAATTGTGTAAGCAACAGAATCGACCGTCTGTAATTACATAAGCGCACACATCTAGTATTAAAAAAGGGCTGCATGAGATTATTGTTTTGTAACTTGAAGAACTGAATATACGTTTGAAAAAATTGTTGGCTCACTATTTAATTTAGCGCTCAGGGGAGGTTGCGTCAAAGGCGCTAAAATTTGTAGTGCGCCATATATTTTCTAGTTTTACAGTACCACATTCCTTCCACTAAACTAATTTGACCAGACATTTGCTCTTCAAATGTGTATATTAGAATGGATACATTTTATTTGGTTAAAATAAATGAATTGTACTTAGAAAAAGAGTATGAAATACTAAATGTATTAATGCTATATGTAACTTAAAATACCCTGATCTAGAGGTCCAAATGAGTCTTCCTCATGATATTGAATGATTATACACTTGGGTTTAACCTTACATTGTTTTCTCTTTGCAGTGAAACAAATTGCCTGGACACTGGTTTGATCATTGAGATCTGGAATAAAGGCATGCTGTGGGATAAGCTGCTGGGTCTTCATTGGCTCCCACTGAGGGATATTCACCACTCCAACTCAGTAAGCCAACTCAAGCCCAGTTTCGAAGCTCTTTTCTCTATAATTTGTCCTCAAACAATGCCTCTAAACTCAGTAAGCCAACTCGAGCTCACAGTTCCCCCTCCCTTTCCCCTCCCTTCCATATGACCTCAAAACAACATCTCTAACCCTCCCTCCCATCCTGTCTTTTAACTTGCCCTCCTCTTTGCTGACCTCAACTTTGTTAGGCATTGAAAGTTCCTTGCTTTTTTTTAAATGATATATTATTGTTTTGTTGGTTTGATCTGCCAGCTGGCCCTTCATGTATTAGCTGCGCTTGGACAATATCAACTCGAACTCCATAACCTACCACTTCGGCTGATAACAAGGCTGAGATCAAAACATCAGTGTGATGATTCTTTATACATTACTTGTAATGTACATTGGTTATATATAAAGTTAACCAAACTTTCAGAACATGAAATTTAAAGGTAAAGGAAAAGATTTTTAGGGAGTGGACAAGGGACAAGAAAATAAGTTCAATAAATCTATCAACTAAGGTATACAAAGATGGTTGATTCATTTAGAATTCATGAGCTGAAGCGTATGGGTCGATCTGTTTTCTTAAGTAGAAAATAGATACTGACAATAATTGTCCAGAAAAATTATGTAGACTGAGACACTTTTTTCAGGAAATATAAGAGATAACTGCAACAGATTTGTCAAAAGAGGCTTCTTCCTAAACTGATCAAAATATTAAGGAATTTTTGCAGATAATGAATGTTGGCCGGAGTCTGGAGAAATGTTCTGTTTATCTAAGACTAGAAATGTTCCTTAACGGACTAGTTGGTAGACAGATGTATATAGGAACTTGAAGATGAGTGAGGGAACAGCGTTTTTCCAGGAATAATCCATAAAAGCACCACTTAATTCTCATTAATACCAAGTTCTGTGCTGACACGAACAGCTTCCAGTGAAGAGTTCTCCAGATGAGTCGAATCTAATCAGACCACAGGCTCTTTCTTCAGTTTTTTTTTTGTTGTTGGTAAAAGTGATTGCTCCTAATACCTTTATAAATGACTAGCTGAAATTTTTGTGAACTTCCTTGTTGAATGATGAATACACCATAAACTAATCTTCAGAATTTTCCTATAAAAGAAATCTGTAGATGATGACTAATTTTCCAAATGAGTTGAATTCATATAAACCAAGGATCTCCATAGAGGTCTAAGAATGCATGAGTTTTCAAAATGGCTTGGGGAGGGAGCAAGAAATAGAATACTGTAATCAAGATCTGATGTAGATCTGTATTATTATTTTTTTCCCCCATAAAAAAGACTGCAAAAATCATGTTAAGAAACTTACATGAAGCAAGACACCTGATTCATATACTGTAAATGTACTATAATTAGCATGTACGATATTTGGTTGAAAATGATTTTGCAAAAGGTTAGCATGGATTTGATTTAGCCCATTTCTAAATGTACCTATTTATCTACATGTTTGTTTGAAATTTGGTGATGTACTTGATTTAGCAGAAGCCACATTCTGCCAAAAAACTTTTTAAAAATAGAATACACAGCCAAATGAAATACGTTTACAGTATTTTAATAACAGGTATTACAACAAAGATGATTTGAAACAATTATATTCACATGTAACAGGAGACTTTGAACTGATTGTCTTTGGTGAAAGACCATCTAGGAGGGAACGAAAAACTATAATCATCGACAAAAACTTGATCATATTATAGCCATCAAGATCTTGATAAAGGGTGACCAATGTCGAACAATTTCAGAAACATCTGCACTTGTTGGTGTCAATGTCTGAACTGTTCATACAATTTTATCTGAACTTATGAACATGAGTAGGTTATTGCAAGATGGATTCTTGGATTATTGTCAGAAAATGATTTCTAGTACAGAGTAATTGTGATTGGGAATTATACCTCACCAGATAAAATTGCCTGGGTAGTGAAATGATAAAATAGTGCCATTATAAACTTATACATTATAATAATCCAGCATCAAATCTATCTAAAATATCTTAAAGTAATTTTTTAGGAAGCATGTGATTAAATTTTTTTTTCCAATACGGTGTCTGGACATTTTTTATTGTGTCTTCTATATATCATGTTTTCCATGGAAGACTGAAGTGCCAGGCACATGTTATAGCTAGGAAGAAACCCAATTCAGACATTGAAGAAATTCAATTGCACATGCATGCAAACAGAATTTTGAAGTTCTTTGTCTGAATATAGATAGCCATTTTCCATTAACATCTTTCATTTTAGTGATCATGGAAGACCTATCATTAACTTGATTACAGCAGTGAATCAAGATAGGATAATGGTAGTTTCTAAGATCCCGTATTGATGGATGTTCCCACACAGGTATTGATACTTCCTGGCCAAAGTCAAAGATCTCCAGATTTTTTTTTTGAACCCAGGTTCTATAAAATGGTTCTTTAAATCAGGCATCTAGCTGAAAAAATGCAAATATAGAGCCATTGCATGGTTAGAGTGATGGACTACACAGAAAGATGATATCAGATCTTCAGCCAGTTCTTAGCTCCTTAAGTCGTGTGTGAAAAATGGAAGATTCTGAAGCATCCATCAGAATAGAAAGGCAGAGACATTATCTAGTGATCATTTTGCAGCTCAAGTCAAGATGTGAGATGGTTGATATGCAAATGAGTTCAATATTTATCGCCAGATTATTGTTTCCTTATCAGGATACAGAATTCTTTAATGACAATTGATTCTTTGAGGATAATCCCTAAAGGGTTGGGATGGATGGGGAGATCCCATGTTTGGTGACACTTATCAAGGAAACTACAGAGAATCCAAGTTTCTATAAATACCCGGTACATTTATTGATCCTTCTTATCTGTATTTAACAGGAACCCAAGATAAAAAAAATAAGAAACAACAAACCACAAATTCAAAGTATTCCCCCTCCTCCCACCCCCAACAAAAAAAAATCTATGGATTAATTGAGCTTATTTTCCTTCTCTCTCTGAAAAATTGTTCTCTGAGAATGTCTGGCCATTTTCAGTAATGAGTTATTAACATTGCTTGTTTTGGTCTGGATCCTGCTGCCTGGTTAATTGAAATGAGTCTCCATCTCTGATAGATCGGACCTCATGCAACCAATATCAGTGAATCGACTTATCCCCTTGTATCCAAGTTGAACCTGTCTAATGGTCTGTGGGAGGGATTTAATTAACTTATCTGACCTTAATGTCTGCCGATTAAACCATCAAATAATTTTCTGATTACCTTTATGTCGACTTACAGGAACCTACAGTAGTGTTCATGTACCAAATACTTGCCTGTATAATTATCAATTTACATGTACAGATATTGTTACAAACATCCTTGATGTTTTATTTTTTTCAATGAAATAGTTCTATCAATACTTTTAAACACTGTATTCAATATACAACAGATAGGCAGTTAATTGTTAACAAAATAATTAAATTAGTTGCTAAATAAAAATGGGTCTCAGGTATTTTTGTTCTGCCATTGCTAAAATGGTTTTGAAAGTTGTTGGTCTTTTTCGGGGGGCCACAATCATTACATCCATTGTCTTTTGTACTTGTAGGAGGGTGAAGGAAGATGGCTGTCCCTGGATAGTGAGCTGATAATGAGGAATGGCAAGGTCACAGGCACCAGGTTTCCCACAGGACACACCATCCTTCTGGATGCTAGATTCGAGTTACCATATGGTACGTGGTCATGTAGAGTATGAATTACCATATGTTAAGTGGTCATATGAGTTACCATATGGTACGTGGTCATGTAGAGTATGAGTTACCTTATGTTACATGGTCATGTAGAGTATGAATTACCATATGGTACGTGGTCATATGTGTTACCATATGGTACATGGTCTTGTAGAATATGAATTACCACATGGTACAGGGTCATATGAGTTACCATATGGTACATGGTCATGTAGAGTATGAATTACCATATGGTACATGGTCATATGAGTTACCATATGTACTCAACAAGCAACTACAAGTAAGTGTGAATGTTGCAGGTGTAGGTTAGATAACATACACTAAAAGACAAAACAATGACAGCTTTTTTGCATTTAATAAATCCACTTATGTTTCAATTTTTATAGATAAATACAAGAAATGTAGACATTTTTATTGAGATAAATTTTGTGATTTCCTTGTAACAATTAAAACAATTGTTTTGTTCTTGATAACAGATTAACAACAAGAGTTAAACCCTTGATATTTTGACACTTAGCTAAATTTGATTTGTTCTGAATGTTTTATTTTTCTCTAATACACATAGCTAAAAATGATGATTACAGCTGCTTTAAGAGTACACATTTGAGCTTATTATCATTTTTAGCTCACCGAGACGAAGTGCTTATGCTATACCCCCGGCGTCGGCGTCGGCGTCGGCGTCCGGACCTGGTAAAAGTTTTTGTTGCAGGTCCTGTATCTAAGTTATTACTTGTCCTATCTTCACCAAACTTGCATGGATGATGCATCTGGACCTACTTATGGACTTGAAAGACTTGGATGCTGAATCAGGGCCATAAGTTTCAGATGCTGGAGGAGGTTAAGGTTTTTGGAGCAGGTTAAAGTTTTTGGTGCAGGTGTCCTTTGATACCAATTTCTAAGTTACTACTGGTCCAAACTTAACCAAACTTGCATGGATGGTGTGTCTTATGATACTGATGCACCTGACAGGCATGAATGCTGAATCTGAGCCTTAGGTTTCGGATGCTGGATGAGGTTAAGGTATTTAGAGCTGGTTAAAGTTTTTGGAGCAGGTGCCCTTTGATGATTATATCTTAGTTATTACTTGTCCTAACTTCACTAAACTTGCATGGATGGTGCGTCTTATGATACTGATGCACCTGGCAGGCTTGAATGCTGAATCTGAGCCATAGGTTTCGGATGCTGGAGGAGGTTAAGGTTTTTAGAGCTGGTTAAAGTTTTTGGAGCAGGTGCCCTTTGATGATTATATCTTAGTTATTACTTGTCCTAACTTCACCAAACTTGCATGGATGGTGTGTCTTATGATACTGATGCACCTGACCGGCATGAATGCTGAATCTGAGCCATAGGTTTCGGATGCTGAATGAGGTTAAGGTTTTAAGAGCTGGTTAAAGTTTTTGGAGCAGGTGCCCTTTGATGATTATATCTTAGTTTTTACTGGTCCTAACTTCACCAAACTTGCATGGATGTTGCGTCTTATAATACTGATGCACCTGACAGGCATGAATGCTGAATCTGAGCCTTAGGTTTCGGATGCTGGAGGAGGTTAAGGTTTTAAGAGCTGGTTAAAGTTTTTGGAGCAGGTGCCCTCTGATGATTATATCTTAGTTATTACTGGTCCTAACTTAATAAAACTTGCATGGATGATGCTTCTTATGATACTGATGCACCTGACAGGCTTGAATGCTGAATCTGAGCTATAGGTTTCAGATGCTGGATTAGGTTATGTTTTTTGGAATAGGTCACGTTTAATAAATATTAGTACTATTTCAAACTTGCATAGTTGATTTAACTATAATATAAATGAATTGCAGAGGTACCTTCAGATGTAGAGCCTGATCTCCATTATCAAGGATGCTAAAAAATATATCTTAGTTATTACTGGTCCTAACTTTACTAAACTTGCATGGATGGTGCGTCTTATGATACTGATGCATCTGACAGGCATGAATGCTGAATTTGACCCATAGGTTTCGGATGCTGGAGGGAGGTTAAGGTTTTAAGAGCTGGTGTTTTTGGAGCAGGTGCTCTCTGATGATTATATCTTAGTTATTACTGGTCCTAACTTCACCAAACTTGCATGGATGATGCGTCTTATGATACTGATGCACCTGGCAGGCTTGAATGCTGAATCTGAGCCATAGGTTTCGGATGCTGGATGAGATTTGGTTTTTTGGAACAGGTCACATATTTTATAGATAATAGCTTGCATAGTTGATTTAACTATAATATAAATGAATCGCAGATGTAGCTTCAGATGCAGAGCCTAATCTCCATTATCAAGGATGCTTGATATGTTTGTTGTTAAATGATATAATATGATTCCTATGATATAGTATTGTATGATATGATACACTATTGTTTTATATGATACAATATTATATCATTTATTATATTGTAAAAAGTTAAATGAATTACGATATGATATTGTATCAGTTTTTTAGTACATTATGATATGATATTGTATCATGATATTGTTATGTATAGTATTGTATATTATGATACAATATTGTATAATATGATATTGTATTATATACTTTTTTATCACATGCTATTGTTACATATGATATTGCAACATATAATATTGTATCATATGATATGATATTGTATAATATATACCATATCATATGATATGATATTGTATAATATGATATTGGTTTATTAATATGTTATTATATCACATGAAAATGTATTTATATGATATTGTATAATATAATATAATATTGTATCATATAATACAATATAGTATATAGAGAATAATACATGGCAAAATCTGTATCACATCCCATATCAACCCGAGACTCCAATATTAGCCCGAGGGCCGAAGGCCAGAGGGCTGATATTGGTTGAGGGTTGATATGGGATGTGATATAGATTTTGACATGTATTGTTGTTTTTATTATATATTTGAATTTAGAAGGCTAGTTTTCATTTTCAAGTTGAAAAAACTTACAAGCATTTTATCACTATCTTCAAACCGTGTATTTTCGACGTTCAAATGTATTGTGACGTCATCTACACTAAAAATGTTCAGATCATGACGTCATAGTTTCGACTTCAGATATGCACAGAAAAAGAGAATTAGATCCGAGGTAATTCGAATAAAAAGTACAAAGATGTTCCGGAAAGGTGTAATAAAGGGTGAAATAAAGGGTGATGATATGGGGGTGTGATAAAGGCGCGTGCCACTGTTCATATCAGGGGTGCAAAATTCCTGTATTTTATACCAAGTATATAATAAAATATGATATTGTATGATATAATATAGTACTATATCACATGATATTGTTTCAATTGATATGATACAATGTTGTATCTAATTATATTGTATCATATGATACAATATCCTATTATGTATCAAATATGATACAATATCATACTATAATATTACACAATATAATATCATATGTTACAATATTGTGATGTATTATGTGATATGATATTGTATCATATAATGCTATATTGTATCATATATTATATATTATGATATTGTTTTATGTGATCAAATACAATAATGTATAACACTGTACAATGTCATATCATATGTTACAATATCATTTCATCATTATTTATTACAGTATTTTATTGTATTATATGATATATATTGTAAGTATCATAGGATGCAATATCGTATTTTATATTACTGTATTGATAAACATTGTATCATATAATACCGTATGAAATGAACATATGATATTTGATGTTTTTTAACATATGATATAGTTATACGATATTGTGTCAAAACAGTATCCATGTATATCCAAGATCATTATTAACTATGATTTTCATATAATATGATAAAGGTGGTCTTATAAAGGTGATTCCTCATAAAGGTGATGCCTTGTCTCGGTGAGCTTTGTAATCTGTGATTACCTATGTTTCATCTAACTTAATGACCCTTGATCCAGAGAAAAAGTAAATTGTTCTCCAAACAATTGATATTTTCCATCTTTTTTGTAATAACTTTGCAGTGTATTTATAATCAAAAGTAAGCAGCCATTGCAAATATTTTTTTTCAAGGTACATAACTGTGTATTCATAGTTATTATTTTTTGTATTATCTATTTTTTTTTCTTCAATTCCTTAGCAAAAAAAGATGTTTGCTTTTGAATGATATGAAACTATTAAAATCACAAAAAAAAATGACAGAAATTTAAAACATGCCAAGTTTGCTCTATCCTATGTCTTCCCATGGACTGAAAAAAGTATTTTATGCCTTCTCTCTCTCTCTCTCTCTCTCTCTCTCTCTCTCATTGTTTAATATTTGATGGATGCTATAATTTCTTTAACACAGTGTGAAAGACAGATAAATGTGTTTCAAGGGACTGAAAACTGGGCAAATGATAAACAACATGACATTTATAGTTTAGGAATTCCCAAATATAGGGCAACCAGTGGTAAAATATTGATTGAAAACTCATTGCTAAAAATTTGCAGTGAACTTGTAAATTGCACGATTTCAAAAGGCAATGATGATGTACACTGCTACAATTGCATTAGAATATCGCAATTTGATTTTCAGTATTGGAATCAGAGTAATTTTGTGCCACTTGGCTATACCTAATTTGTTTGTTTTTGTGATAGGTGATATTAATGATGATAAAAGAGTTAATTATTTTCAGAACAAGAGCCAGGGAATTTTTCTTTCTGCGTGAAAGTGGAATTTTTTAAGGACTAAAACACAATTTTAACCTAGTCATTTGTGTTTTGGGACAAATAAAACTGGAAGTATGCATCCTTATTAGATATTGCAAATCAGATTGCAGTGACCCAAAAAAGGTATTGACCTATAACTCTCATTGTATGCTCAAGTGAGTGGCCAAATATTGGATTTCAAGCCATTACTTCCAAAGTAGACATCTTTTGGGATACCTGTACAAATTGCAGTAGACTGATTATTACAGTCAAGAGTATTGATTAAAGAGAGTTCATATCCATCTCCCATCTGAAAATCTTTAATTTAATAAAAAGCAATTTATATGGATGAATTGTTTAGATTACACTTTATAGAATGGAAAGATGTTTTTGGTCTGTTTGGACTTTTTTAAGAGCCATAAAATCTTAATAATGAGACCTGCAGGTTTCTTTTAACAAGTGGACCAAATTTTGTGAAATTGCATACACAAAGGGAATTTAAAAAAAAATTGATCAGCAGAAGAATTTTTCAGCGGTCTGTCGGTCGTTTGTATGTTGTATGTCGGGAAGCTCCTTTTTTTTAGTGGGTGTAGAGAATCATTATGACAACTTAGCCTAAAAAGATGGAAGTGGGTTAGATATGTTTGCATAAATTTCCATTTAAACATCATCCCAGGAGGCTATGGCGCAGGGGTAATGCTCAACTTTGTGATCAATGAAGCTGTAGGTCTGATAGCTTGACTGGCTGTCTAGACTGGATTCAGTTTCATTAGCCAAGAATAATAAAAGTTTATCAATATCCTGGTGACATCTCTTTGTACTGAAGAAAGATCTGCCTATGGCACAGGCTGGAAGGTGCTCTGCTCATACATTAATTTCCACGTTTTTCGACTTCTGAGAATGGAGTTCAAATCTCCAGTTGCATTTCTTGATCCAGGGATTTTAAGGGAGAGAGAGAGCAACAGTCAATAAAGAACCTTTTTTTTTCGATTAGACTAAAATTATAAAATGGCAAAGGAATTTAATTGATTTTCAAGAAGGTGTATTTTTTTTATAAACTTGGTGCAGTATTGGTGTAGTATGTTTTAAGAAAAGTTCTTGATTCAGGGGCTATATATATAAATTAAAGGAGAGGAATGAAATATTAGCTGTTTGATAATGAAATATTCCCTTTAGATTTGATAACAACAAAGGTGATTTAGATGACACTAGAAATTGATTTTCGTCTTAGATGTAGTGCTTGCAAAAATAGGCCCATCCATTAACAAATAAATATTCTTTATATTAAAGATGGAAAAAAAATCTTGGTTGTTTTAAAGCTTAATAGAAGCACTAAGCACAGTTTTTGAGGGAAGTTCAAGAAAATGTCATTGATTAAACTCGCATGTCATCAAATAGATGGATATTGCTTAACTGGTTTTCTGATTGTGTTGGGGTCATTGTGTATTGCGTGACCAACGTTTAACCACAATATTACAGTAATGATCTCCTTTCTTCCTTTGCATAAGCAAGATGTTGTTCTTGTCACAGAATAATAATTAAATGATAACTCCTCATTTAGTTTCATAGTCTTTCAACATCTATTAATTTATTTGTTACATGAAGTGCTTTCAATTAAATGTTTGCTAGCTACCATAGATTTTGATTTATCAGTCTTCTCAGTACTTTCATTAATTGATGCTTTTGATATTTTTCCTACTGAATTATCGATAGAAAGGAATAAAAGCTCTGTTCCTAATTGATAAAACATACTTTTAATCATTTTTCATTTTTAGAGAAACATACAAAATGCATATTAAGCAGAGGTGAAGACTTACTGTAATGAACGTTACCCAATCATGTGATGAACTGTTACCCAATCATGTGATGAACTGTTACCCAATCATGTGATGAACACCCAATCACGTGATTACTGTTACCCAATCATGTGATGAACACCCAATCACGTGATTACTGTTACCCAATCATGTGATGAACTTTTACCCAATCATGTAATGAACTGTTACCCAATCATGTGATGAACTATTACCCAATCATGTGATGAACTATTACCCAATCACTTAATGAACTATTTCCCTGGGTCACTTGACAAAGTTTTATCCCATTAAATTGTAGTAGTAGATTTGGTAATAAAACAATTATTTCACCCCTAGTCAGAAAACAGTCAAACTCCATTGCCCTTTGGTAGAGGAGAAGCCTTATAAACTGTTGTGCTCTATTGGTCTTGGACAACATAAGTTTCCTGAGGTTTCTCCCCTACCTTTGGCCAATAGTTCTGACTCTTTTCCAATCAGGCATGAATTGATTGAATAATATTTTAGAATGACAGCTTGTCCGTAGGTAAGATTTTTAAAAGTTTCTTCTAAATCTTTCACTACATGATGGATAACAGCTGTCTTTGTAATACACAGATCTCCCAGAGGCTGAAGCTGCAGAGCTGGAAAATAAACTCAAAGTTCTCAACACCATCGATCAAGAGGTAGGAATAGAGTCATTTTAACAAGAACTTGGACTTTAGGTAGTTTTATCAAACAGCAATATGTCATAGACCTGTCTATTTTATTGTTGAGTTTTATCAAACAGCAATATGTCGCACTGGGGTCGTCTATTTTATCATCTTGGGCTTGTCTATTTCATTATCAGCCAATTAGTTCTTGCTACTTGAAAGCAACAATATTTTTCTACTCGTAAGTTGTGCCAACATAACTGATAATTTTCAACTTCATTTGATGCAGGGGTAAATAGTTACATCATAACAAATGTCTAAGGTCTTGTTGAAATGGCTGATTTTAATGTGCTAATCTGAAAAAGTTAGAGAGAGGAGAGGGAGAGGATATTGAAAAATATTGGATAATGGTCAATATAAAAAAAAAATTAAAGCCATATTTTGCTCTTTTATTAAAATCAACTTTTGTATTTTTTGCTCTTTTATTAAAATCAATTTTTGTATTTTATAGTTGATGACAATACAGCGACAAAATACATATTCTACTCAATGTAAGTAGAGTTACTGCACATTTAATACATGCAAAGGGAAGTAACTCCAAAGCAGCACTCTTCATAATACTATTCATTATTTGAATTCTCCAGACATTTATAACTTTACATATAGAAGGGTTGAGGATTAGTTTGTTTAAACTTTTATAGTATCGCTGCATTATGGGAACTATGCTTCTTTTTGCAAGTCATATTTTTTAATCTTTTTGAAGCAATTAAATTCTGATAAATTTTGATCATTATCTTTTTCATGAAGGGTCTATAATTCATCTGTCTAACAGTCTGAAGGTTGCTTTAATATTTTTTTTTGGCCTTTAAAGCTGGGATGTCTGAAGACAGTGATTACAAGAGTGACAATAGCTACCCCCCTCCTCACCAACACAATGTCTCAGTAAAGCAGTTTCCTCTGCATGAACCCAGCAGAGATTTTTACTATAATGGACAGTTTGATTCATTCGATGGAGGAGGGTTGGATGATGATCGACAGGGATCATTTGACCGTTTTGAAAGTTTCGATGAAGAGGAGTCCTATAATGGACATCACTGTCATGATCGGTATCAGCGGGATCTATCGCCAGAACCAGACAATGAATCTTATGAAGAAGAATTGACTCACTGTTCCGAGAGGAGGAGTCAGGATGATCCGAATTACGATCAGGATCAGGATTACTCTTTGCGTGGATCAGATTACGATCATGAGGATTATGACGATTATGAACGTCCAAAGCTTAACGATAGGAGCTTTAGTGAGGAAGATGAAAGCTACTCAGGGGGGAGGGAAATGAGTCGAACACTCAGTGAAGAAGAGTCCTCAAGCAGAGGAAGGCATTATGATAGGACTTTCAGTGAGGAGAGTAACCGAATATATAGTGAGGAAAGTAACCGGATTTATAGTGAGGAAAGTAACCGGATTTATAGTGAGGAGAGTAATAGAGACCAGCACTCCATGGAAAGAACACTTAGTGAAGATAGTAGCAGAGAGAGACAGCAATATTACAACCAAGTTGATGATCGTCGGCCTTCTTATACGCAGAACCATCAAGGGAGCTACGACAACACCAAGAATAGAGATTACGGGAGAGAGTGGGAGTACTATCAAGATGAGGAAAGCACATATGTTCAAGGGAGGAGTGATACAGAGTCGGAACATATGTCATACAACAGCAGGCCCAGGCATAGTCGACAGTACAGCTACACTAATAGAGGGTAGGTACTTACCACTGAGCAGGTGTCATACGTCAGTAGGCCAATTAAGGCATAGTAAACAATTAGGTACACTAATAGAGGATACGTAACAGTAACACTAGAATCAATCTATTATACACTTGGTACAAAAATTAAAGAGTTTCTCTATTGTAATTTTAAAATAATAATAAACAAGTTGCCCCTTAAGTGATAGAAACAGCTAAAAAGAAACATTAATTTGTGCACAAATATGTACTTTTCAAAATCATTCTAAGGATATAGACTGAAGTTGAATGGGGAGACCAGCCAATAAAATACAAAATTTCACCCCTATGATTTTATACAGAAGTTTTTTTTTTAATAAGATAGCCTGATGTACTAATGGTATTGTATAACATGTTTATGATAGTGAAGCTTACGGAAGTAACATATTTTAATAGTTACAAAGTTTTATCATCCCATTAATCAGTACCTATTTGTGTTTAAGACCAAAAGGTATGAAAATGACTTCATTGTTAGCATGAATTTGTGATATGAGTGTTCATTGTAACCATGTTTTACTGTATAATATAAGAAAGAGAAAAAATACCTGTTGTGCTTTACTAGTATTCAGCTAGCTGCAGGTCTGTAGCTTACGGTCTGAAAAAATTCAGATGGACCTGGGAGCTACGGTGCCTCCCATAGTAAAAAACTGCAATTTACGGTGCAAAAAAATTGCGCTAGTTTTGGATTAATTAATCTCATTTCCGAACACATTCTGTACAAATATTTGATTCCAAAAATTCATCGGACATTTTACTACAGATATTGTCATATTACTTGCCTCTGATGTTCTTTTAAACACAATCACCAGCCCCTGTAAAGGGAAGAGGTGCAGTTTGTTTACATGTAAAAATGGCAACTATCGATCTCAACTTGAATTTAACATACCACATTTTCCGAGGTCGGTTAGCGTGTTTAAGAGAAAGTATGAGGCAAGTAACGTGACGATATCAGTAGTAAATTGCCTGAAGAATTTAATGGTACTAGTTTTTTTCCCACAGAATTTGTGTGAATATAAGGTTAATCAATCCAAAACTAGCGCAAGTTTTTGTGTGCCATAAATTTCAGTTTTTTACTATGGGAGGCACTGTAGCTCCCAGGTCGTCCATCTGACAGGAGCAGGAGCTACAGACCTGCAGCTAGTATTTAGCTCAAAGAGGAGGAAACAAATATATAATTATATAGAAGAAGTTGTATCCTACTGCTTCATCATTGATTGATGCTTTGCTGGTGGGCTTAGATAATTACATGAATAAGCATTGTTTCTCAATACAACCCACACATACTAAATACCAGCTTGGAGTCCCTATTGTGTGGTCACAGAGAGTTTGCCTACTTGACCTTTAGAGAGATAGTATATCTTGGACCGAATCACAGAAAGACATTTTCATTAGCTCTAAACAATGTTAGTACAGACACTCGAGGATCGAAAAAATCAGGGTATTTTGGGTCCCCAAGGATATAAGCCTATCGTCATTTTGTGTTGGATTTTATTCATTTTTGTCTTTTTGAGCTTGGTTATATTGCTCTATTTTGTCGTAACCAAGTTATGGTTATGAAAAATTATCTGCACATAGCATCCCTTAACTAGGGCTTTTAGAATATCAGTGACGTCATATTGAATGTTCATGCGCATCTTTAATGTTTGAAAAAGACAAGGGTAACAAAAGGACTGCAAAGTAATTCAATTTATTTAGAACACGAAAAGAGATTAAAAACTGAAATTTTTGATGCATTTGTGGAATTATAGATATTAAGGAAATTTTATTATTTCATGTTGATTACTAAATTCTTCAAAGATAATCATGTATGGTGCTCACTCCAGATAGAAATGGTCCCAATGGCTTTTAGCTGCCAAGTAATCTCCTATAAGATATCTCATCTAGAAATTTACCCTTAATTGTCAGTGAACAGCCAACATTGAACTCAATGCAAATTAATAATAAAAAAAAAAAACAAACTCAGGGTCGTAACATTATTAAGGACTTCATCAAGCTATTATTTAAAGTTCAAGGTAGCTTAGAATGGTCTTTACTCAGATATATACTTATAATAAGTAAGCTGGTGAATTAAAGTGAAAAGAATGAGGAAATGCTCTCTCATTTTGTTCAATGTACTGTAAAAAAAAATTGATAATCATGCAAGCAATTTTATTTACAATTTTTTTTTTTAGAAACTTTCATTGATTAAAAAAAAGTCAATTGAAATAGCTATTTACTTTTAAATATTAAAAGAAACGGTAACAAAAACAAACAAAATATTTGAACAAGAAACCTCACCAAAATTTAAACAAATTTACAATATTGTCTTTTAAAATACATTGGCTCCCTGCGTGGGATCAATTAGCCCACGACCCACTTTCCATTATTTTCCTCCGCAAGTAAACTTATCCTCGGCCGAAGAAACAATGGAGCATTTCCTAACCCAAGTTCTAATGTCACATTGATAAAAGATGCAATTATCTTCCTCAGGTGACTAGGAAAATTTCAGCATATAGATGGAGGGTAATGATCGAAGTGATAATCATAAAATCAATTGACAGCAGTAAATATGACTGTTCGGTGTATGATAAATATGATGTGCTACGGTATAATGATAATTGTTCTGATTTCTCTTGTCTTAATAACAGGAGCCCCGCGAGAAGTGGAGATTCCTTGACCAATACGACCAATATGACCAACACCAGCAAAATCAGTACTCAGGATTTTAGGTAAGGGCCAGCATATTCAGGTTGTACTTTATATTTTGTGTATAAAATGTTATATAACCTAGATTTGTTAACATTTTATAAACATTTTGTTTACATTCAAGATCTACTACTGTAGCATATGCATATTTCTTGTTGATTACCATATATATTGAATGCAAAGGACTTAGTATCTAATACTACTACTCCTTTGAAAGAGGAAATAAGATTCAATGGGAAAGGGGAGGGGGTTGAAAATATTGCCTAAAAAATATGTGTTGTGGTTAAATATACCTCTAGAATAAACAAACTATTTTAAAGATTTCTTATTCAAAAAAGGCAAAGCTCAAGATAAAAAAACCCCATAATTTGTTATAGACATGTGCAACAATTATGTGTAGTATTTTATTTGATACTATTAAAGCACCATGATCATATTATTAAATATTGACATATATATAGTAGTGATGTTCCAATCATCGATTATAATCGAAAATCAGTCGATTGTTACCACATTCTAAGCGCTCGATCATAAAAGGTTTCATTACGATTAATCGGTTGAGGGTTTTTCCCTTTCAATGAGCGCATATCATAAACAGAATATTCTAGACGCGAACTATCTAAACCCTAAAAAGGCGCGCGGTCTGAAAATGGCTGACATGTCAGACGAGCTCCATATCCTTACCCGGGAAATAAAGCACGTTCTCGGGTTTGGGCATATTTTGGTTTCAAGAAAATTAATGTTGGACTGTGTACTAAAGAAAATCTTTTGAATACAACATTTTTATGGTGGGAAATACTAAGTAAATTAAAATACAAAAGGCCTAGTAACAAGAACTTGTTTATTTACATTTATTTAGCACTAAACTATAAAATATAAAAACTTCCGATCATAATCGATAATTAGTTAGTTGCGGGAAACCGATTATCGATTATGAAAATCTCACCGATTCCCATCACTAATATATAGACAGTATAGACATATATAGTGACATATTGTGTATCTTTATTGAGGAACACAGAGAAATTTAGATTTTGCATGTAGTATTATAGTGTAAATAAATTTCGTTCATGTAAAAATTGTAAATTATTCCATTCTGCTTCCTCATTCAATAACGAAGAATGTATACTATACCAATAATTTTCAAAAATTTTTTGGAGGGTATCAATGAATTTCAGACCCATGCTTATCATGCTTACCGGTATTCAGAACCTAATTTCATTTCCTACTGTTAAAAGTTAAAATTTTGAAATAATCATCAGCATTCATAGAGATATATTCATATGCCCTCAATAATTGGTGCAATATGTTATTGAATTCTCAGAATGAAGATTGTGTGTGTCATTTTTCAATTTTTGATAGCTAGGAAATGAGAAATTAGGTTTCATTTTTCATGGACCAATTATGAAATCATCAAACCAGCTACTCTAGCATGGTAAAATGAAGTAATTTTCTGTTACCAAGTTAGAAATTATGAAGTGATAGATTTTGGATGAAGTCTGTTGAGAAAAAAAAGGGTTTTAGCCAGCCTTTTGTCTCTTGCTTATAACTTTGAGTAATTGTATTTTCTAAGACTTGATGGATATTTGTGAGATAGAAAAATACTCAAAATTGGTGTTCGGGATTTCTGATGTTCTACAAAGGAGCTTGATATTTTGGAATGGAATGAATTTGTTTATGAATGTTTTACTAATCACAGGGATTGGAATTTTCTCTTACTGCATGATATATACTGAGAGACCAGCCTTGACCCTATGTGTGCAATTAGTATGGTGTCTTATGGTAATGGGTGAGTGAATTCTGACTGACCTGAAACACAATAAACCCTATATATGCTAGGAACACATTCTTCGTCTTGTTTGTATACCTCGAGAGAACTTTTAAATGGCAAGCCTGTAAGGTTTTCACTCTGACTGAATTCAGGAACTTGCCATAAATCTGTTGGATTTTGTATGTTGTTCAAGATATATGGAGGACTTTTAAAATCATTTGATTTGGAAATTATCATACCATGGAGTGCATATTGAAGTGTCTAGAGATTATCTATCTGTAAGTTTGACTTTACAAATATATTTTTATTTGTAATTGGTTGTTATACATGTAAATAAAATTGAAATGATAGAGGCTAAGTACATGCATGTCTATATAAGTCCCCTGTTGCGAAATTCTTTACGTTTGTCAGAGTAGCATCATGTTAAAGGAGTAGATTTCAACCTTTCAAATGTAATATTTATTTCAAATAATAGAATAACATATATTACTTAATGGTAAACACTGGCTGTTTTTTTTTTGTGTGGTATATTTTGATTTTGTATGTTCAAATACAGCAGATATAATCATTATAGTCTATAACTTTCAAACCTGAATTTAGGCATGGTTGAAAGAAAGTTGCATAATTGGATGCAATCATCCATGCAGTTGTATGCAATTATGATTGTAAAGTTAAAACCAAACTTGAGACATGCAATTGTAAATCGATTTAATTGCAGCTCAATTAGAATTGTAAATTATCACTATTTTATTTAGTACTTTTGTTCACACACTGTATCTCTGCAAATAAACTATTAATTATTGGTTACCATTATGATAAAATTGCAAAAGAGTAAATATTGTCTAGCAAGTAACAAATCCTTGACTACCATAAACCTATGTATTATTAAATATTTTTATAAGGCATATCATATTTTTTTTTCTTCCGCAGTTAACAAAAAAGTTGTTGAAACCACAGTGTTCAAACTTATAAAACGTTTATTGTCTCAGATCTTGTTACATGGCAGAAACCATAGAAATCAAAACGCCTTCGTGACTATTTAAGGTGGTGTGGGACATATTGAGAAATGCATGTGGATGAAAACACATCATACACTGTATTGAAATTTTCAATTTGTGCAATTTTTAGGTCACCTGAGTAAACTCAGGTGACCTATTGCTATCTGTTTTCGTCCGTCGCTGTGCGACGTGCGTCGTGCGTCGTGCGTTAACAATTTACATTTTAAACTTCTTCTTAAAAACTACAAGGCCAATTGTTTCCATTTTTGGTGTGAAGCATCTCTATGGTAAGAGGAATGTAAATTATGAAATTGGTGGCTCTACCACCCCCAGGGTGCCACAGGTGGGGCCAAATATGCAAAAAACAGTCAAATTTTCAAAAATCTTCTTCTCTACTCCCACACATGTGAGGAAAAAACTGATTGTATGGTTATGATGTCCATGAAGCCTTCTACCAAAATTGTGAAATTCATGGCCCCTGGGTCAGGGGTTCAGGCTCTAGGGTGGGGCCAATATGGCCATATAGTAAAAATGTAATAAATCTTAGAAAATCTTCTTCTCTACTCCCATAGATATTTGTTAAAAACTAAATGCATGGATATGATGTCCATGAAGCTCTCTACCAAAATTGTGAAATTTATGGTCCCTGGGTCAGGGGTTCAGGCTCAAGGGTGGGGCCAAAATGGCCATATAGTAAAAATGTATTAAATTTTAGAAAATCTTCTTCTCTACTCCCATATATATTTGTGAAAAACTAAATGCATGGATATGATGTCCATGAAGTCTTCTACCTAAATTGTGAAATTTATGGTCCCTGGGACAGGGGTTTAGGACCTAGGGTGGGGCCAATATAGCCATATAGTAAAAATGTATTAAATCTTAGAAAATCTTCTTCCATACTCCTGTATATATTTGTTAAAAACTAAATGCATGGACATGATGTCCATGAAGTCTTCTACCTAAATTTTGAAATTCATGACCCCTGGGATAGGGGTTTAGGACCTAGGGTGGGGCCAATATAGCCATATAGTAAAAATGTATTAAATCTTAAAACTCTTTACTCCCACACATGTGGGCAAAAAACTGAATGCATGGTTATGAACTCCTCTACCTAAATTGTGAAATTCATGACCCCTAAGTCAGGGTTCAGGACCTAGCATTTGGAGAGCATTTGGAAAGAGTAGAAAGGAGGGGGGGGGGGGGGAAAAAGTTAATGGAGTTATTTTCCCTTTGTTCTTCCTAATGGAGTTATCTTCCTTAGCTTGTTCATATTTAGTAATTAATCATTGAATATAGAAAAATAATGAAGCTGTCCATCAAAGTTATTGATTAGATATTGTGAAAGCATTTGAAAAGAGTTCAGGGAAGAGGATTATAACAGTTAATGGAGTTATCTTCCCTTGCTTCTTCATAATGGAGTTATCTTCCTTGGCTTGTTCATATTTAGTAATAAATCATTAAATAGAATGTAATTATAAAGTTGTATGATAAAAATAGTTATGCAAATCTTTTTATCATTTGAAACAAAATCAGTTTTTAAATTTTTTAAGATAAACAAATAGACTTGTTAATAGTAAAGTAATAAGTAGTATACAAGCCACCTTGTTTTAGTTTATCTTTGAAAACATATAAACATAAAACCTATTTTGTAAGTTAACATATGTGGGATAAATAAATTGAATGGAATCTGGGCACCTCTTCTATAGTATGTCATACACTCTGTTAAGAGCTTCAAGTCTTGTGCTAAACTATAGGGTTAAGAGTCCTTTCCAAAAGATTTCAGGCTGGGAGGTGGATGTCATTACATTATTATAATCTTCTAATCCATTATGAAACTCAATTAAATGCATTTATGAGACTCCTCGACAATTTTGTGTATGGGCTATGGTACTCAGGTGACCGTTAAGGCCATTTGGCCTCTTGTTTTACTTTATAATGCATTTCAAAATCTTTTAGAAAGGTAAGAAATTAAAATGATATTAAAAAGAGAACCAGTAAGGCCAGTGGGTTTCCAACTTGTGACTTGCGGATCAGTAGTTGAAATTTTATCCAATTGTGCTATACTGTTAGACCTTGAAATTCTGAAAGAAAAAATGTACAAAATTCTTATTTATTTCATTGACTATTTTGAAAGATTTATAGTACATGTATGTGACAATATATTAGAAGGTGTCCCTTATGTCCTTAATATAGTCCTTTAAGATTCATTGTCTCACAATCGTTCATTTATGTATAGCATTGATAGGCTCACAATTTCAGCATGCCTTGAACAAAACTTGACAAAAATTTGCCGTATGAATTTCAGTTATTTATCTTGGTGACAGTTACCTCTCTTAGCATAGGGTTGTTGTACCTTAATTGAAACTAATGCTTTAGTTAAGGTATAAAAAGTCTTTTGTTTATAGATATTGAAGTAAATGTAATAGCTTGACAGAATGTCCGTTTTGAAAAAGATACTAGCTGCTATTTAACTGTAATTGTTTCCAATTATGTGTACATCTTTAATATGTGTTTAAATCAAAAATGTGTGCACCACGAAGCTTAGCAGGTAATTTTTACACCTGTTATGTGATACATGTACATAGCCTCATGGAAAGGTTTACAGTTATCAATTCCAAGGTAATTGCCGCCATTGCCTTGATTTGAGAATTGAACAGCAAGGAAATTTGATCAAGCAGCAGCGATCTGTCGACAGTTTTCCGCATTAACGTATGTAATTGTTGCCTTTTATAGCCCAATTAACAGCCAGACAAGCCTTAGCGGTCTGAGTCGACAAAGCACCCAGGAAAGAAGCGATGGTCCACTGGACTACCCCTACAAATACTCCCCCCACCCCGAGCTCCAGGAGTCACCGGCCAAAATCAGGTGGAGCCAGGCTGTGAAGAAAATCAACACAGAGCTCAATAAGGTAAGATTTTGGGGTTTGGGTATTTAATTGTTGTTGCTTCCTTAAAGTCTTTGGAGTTTATCATGTTCATTATCTCAAAGCAGCGACTGTTGTTGGATGGATGCATGGACATTTTTTTAATGTAAGGTAGGTGACATGGGCAGTGTGGTGGAGCAATACTGTGTCATATTCAGAAATTTTTATATGTGCATTGTCCTTGGAGAAAGGGTTGTGAAAACTTTGACAGCAAGAATATAAGAATGGAGAAGCAGCAAAAACAAGATGTATCTTTTTTTTTTCTTTTTAAGTGTTCCTTTCAAGTTTGGACACAACAGAGTTGATCCATACATTAAATTACCAAATGTTTGAGATTTTAACAATGATTGGCTATGATGAATGTAGATTTTCATCATGTTAAGTCTCAAGTATAATTGTCTGCTGATTATCTTGCATTGCAGAAAACAACTTGCTTACAAACTTACAAGATATAATATACCAAACGGGGATTCTTAGATGACATATAACTTGATTGTATGTATGTGGACTGTATACTGGAAAATTTTGCCCCCATTTTAGTTTTGCCAGTTTACTTTTGCCTAATTTGCACACATTAACAGCGGGCAAAGTAAAATCTGGTTGCTTCTCTTTAACCACTTGGGCAATTTTGACTTTGGACAAGTCTTTTACAATAATGATTAGGCAAATGGAATACTTGGCTCAGTGGTCGTAGGTGTTAGGTCAGTAGCCAAAGGCAGCTGGTTCTCTAAGCACCATTTTGTTCCCTTGATGTTGTGTATTGTGTCCTTATAAACAAAGCACTTTATCTACAACTACCCAGTACATGTTTTCAATCCACCCAGCTGCTGTTGGGTACCATCTTAGGGGTTCAACCTGCGATGGACTGGTGTTCCATCCAGGTGTAGTCAATGAGTCTCCTCCCTTTAGCACTACAGAAACTGGAGATAAGCATTGGATCTATCTTTGTGCCTCATGGCTACTGGAGACGGATTTAACTTTTAAATAACTTCGTGAATATAGCATGGGGCAAAAATACCACTCTGTTACCCTGCAGTATATGTCAGATATGTGGGCACTGGATATTTTAAAAGACTAAACTTGAAACTTGCTTGAAATTCCATCAAGTATAAATACAGATTTTTAAGTTATTACCTACGTATGGAACTATTTGATACTTTAAATTTTTGTGAAATCCTTCAAATTGTGAGAATTCATGTGATATAAATTGACATGGAACTGTCTGTGTTGTTCCTGCACATTAATTTTAAAAATACTGGTTCTATGGCTCTGCTAAGGAAACAATCTCCTATGAAATTGATTATTTTATATGATTTATGAGGCATGTGTTATAGCGGCATCAGTAGCTTATGATTAGAAAACTTCCCCAAAGGAGAGAACATCTGCAGACACAATGCAGGCCTAAATAGTAACAGCTATAGCCCTCAAAAAATTATTATCTCACAGTATGCAGAAATAATATAAGCGCTTGCAGTTCTTGAACCAAAATCTCACCCCCCCCCCCCTAAAAAAAAAAAAAACAACCAAAAAACAAAACTCTTAAAACTCCTATTGTGAAAGATTTGTGCAATGAGAATTTTTAGATGTGACAGCAAGATATTTTTGGGGGTAGATTAATTAAGTTGTGTTAGAAATATACCTATAAATCAGCTGAAGAAAATAGAGTCTGAAGGGTCCAAGAAATTGGGAATATGCTTAATTTAACATTGTTACAGTTTTTCGAAAGTGTCTTCAAAAGAAGGATAACTCTTGCACATCCTGACCACTTAGTCATGCAGCAGATTGGTTCTATTGCCACTGTAAATTGAGAGGAGGAAATTAGATAGAAAATGGTTGTTGAATTAGATAGAGCTCCAGAAAAACAAATTAGGAGATTAACTTAAATGCCATTAAAGTTGCAAAACAAAATGGAAAAAAAGAACTAACCTTTTCTGGCTTTTCATGCCACTTTAATTAATAATACAGAAGCACAAACAGTTTTGTCATTTTAGACTGTCCGCATTCAAAAATCCCCATTTGAATAGTGAGTCAGCCTTTTGAGCATTAAAAAAATCTTAAAAAACTCCCCCAAAACAAAACAAAACCAGAACCACAACACTGAAAAAGACCTTGATATTTTGTTTTGTACTTTTTGAATAGAACACTAGAGAGTACTGTTAGGCTAAGAGAACAACAACAACAAAACAACTTAGAGAAAGATGTGCATTCGTATCATGAAAGAGACATGTTGTATTTGCTTTATAAAGCTTTTGAAAGAAAAATTTTAAAAAATAGCTCACTGCTCTTCCCATTTGAAACAGGAGTGTTTTTCATTATATTGATACTTATTCTCACACTTCTTGAATGTTTTAACAAAATAACACTTTGAACACACCCAGCTGTGCTATTTTCGTGTTCAATTTTAACATGCATGCTGGTTCCCTCATTTCAACTCTACCTTTTGCTAGCTTCGTGAGCAGACTATCACACACATGATGAATTTTTTCTGTCTCAAAAAAGAAGGCCAGACATTGAGATTAATATTTTGCAGACAGACAGATTATAAATATTTCAAAGGTGTGTTGTCATTAAAAACTAATGAATTTGTGAGGTTTTTTGGGGTTGTTTTTTTTTTTTAATTTCCACTTATTGATTTTGTTGTGTATAAGATAATTAACTGTTGTGAATTTTTTCTAGCTTAGAATACTTGATGACACCTGTTCTTTCTTTGTGGGGGTAATCCACTAATTCACACCAAATACGTAAGAAGAAAGTTCTGACGTACATACCGGTAATCATTTGTGAACTTAAGCTGACTTACATGTACTTATATTTATCATTTCTTTGAAACAAATGCTGAGCGGAAAAAATAACCATGCACATACATACATGTATGCAGTTTTCACCATAGATTCTTAGATTGTTGAAATATCCAAGTTTCTGCATTAAACAAATTGTTTCATGGTGAACAGCATTTTGTTTGCAGTTTTCACCATGTAGATTCTTTACATTAATCAAAATGCCAAAATATCCAAGTTTTCTGCATTAAATTAAAAAAATTTCATGATGAACAGTGTTTTGTTGCGCATTGAAAACACATTATCTAGCTATTACATGTATTGTATTTCAAATTGTGTGTTTATCATATTCAAGATTTTGTATGGGTTATTTGAGGAAAACAGCAGCAAATGTAAAGCACTGTTTATAAAGTGTTAATCTGGTTGACTTGCATTAAATTATTACATTGATATACAATTAACAAGAAATAAATCATATTAATAAGCCACCATGCATCTTCTTAACATTCCTCAACCCGCCCAAATTTTCAGAGGTTAATGTTAACAGTCTAGGAATGTGTGCTGATGGATGTAAAATGGGGGAAACTTATTACAAGGATTTTGTGTATTGAACGCTTTTGAATGAATTATTTGTATAAAATCTCAAATGTAAAGCCAGTAACAGCTTTATTGAAATGTGTATTGAAAGAATGAGTCATTGTGTGTTGGGGGACAATACATCTCCCCATATGTTGCATTCAAATGCCACACATGTTATAATGGGATGTTGATTAAAAATGAGATTTATTTGGCATTGTAATGATACATTATGTAGCTAGTACATCATTATAGGAGAAATTGATAAATGCATGCATATAAAGAGATATAATTTAGAGATTGTGGGATAATTTCTAAATTAGAAAATCATGAAATTGGAATTTTTATAGCTCTAATTTTGCTGGCAGAGGAAACCTTATTTACACTGAAAAATTCTTTGTGCCAAGTTGGCTCCTACAGATTTTTGATTGATGTTAACTTAAATTGGCTCTTAATTGGTCACTTATAATCTATGCAGTTACCACTGGTCAAATTAGTAGTTATATATACATGTAAAATTGAAGAAGAAAAAAACCTGGCAAAGTACGTACTGTTTGTTGAAATATATGTATCACATTTAAACACTCAAACAAGATGTTGCACACTTTAAAAAACATGGTGATGGTAGTTTAGCAATTGTCAAGAGGATGTTAAAAGCATTACAAACAATGTCAGTGTTGCAAGGCATCACTTAAGGATGGTTAAAATTTAGAATTTGAATCTACTTTAATTGTGTATATAAGCTTTTGCTGCACCAAGTATTAAACTAATGGTATAATACTAAAGGAAACATTTGGAATGGGGGCTATGGTGAAACATTGATCGATTGTTATTGATTGACATCTAAAGTCAATGAAGAAGAAAGCTTCTATGAGAAAAATGAAAAAGAAAAAGGAGTGAAGCCATTTTGAAAGGATTTTTTTTTAAAAGGATTGTTTAAGGATCCTTGTCGTGGATTAGATGATGCCTGTTTAACCAGTTGAACCCAACGAAGGTTATATGTCCATGCAAACACAGCATCATCAGCTTATTTTTCAGTTTTGAGCTCCTTCTTCTTTATATCAGCTCCATAAAATTTTCTATTCAGGGGGCTAATGTCCTCTCCAAAGGAAGTGGGAAATAATAAGCTTTTAATTGTCAAGTGATAAGGACTTTTATTAATGGTCTCTCGTGTCATATTTAAAGTATGATGCTTTTTCTTTCCTGACCATGTTGTTTATTAAAAAGCTGATGATCGAGGCACTATGAATTGTCATATGTAAATGATACAGATTTACATGATGATATACATTTTGTGGGTTTTTAAAAAATAACTTTCCGATATTGTGCCTGTATATTTTATCATTTAAAGGATTTCCAAAAAAAAAAAATTGATGCAAGAGGATAGTACTGTATGACTAGTTATTTTGATGGAGTGCTTACTTTTGGCGACTCGATTGAATACCAATTTACCAAAACTGAAGTTGCCAAAATTAAGCTATATTATTGTTTACATGAGTTAGTTTGAAATCAGAAATTTACAAGGTTTAGTTATAGGCCTCAATTTCTCAGATGTGCGTGACAACATAATGTCATCCATTTACAACAGAAGGCTAATGCAATCAGTATGGGATATCTTAATGTATTGATTGATAATTTAGTCATTTCTCAATGTCAGTTTAATAGTGGATCACAAAAACTCACATAAAGACTTTGATTTACTACATGTATATATAAGTATGAGAGAAAATGCTATGTTTTTGGTCCATAACTCTTAATTATAATTCAGTTGGCTTCAAATTTAGACCTGTTTTGCAGTCCACCTTGGATTTTGATGAACAATGATATAGGGTATTTCATTGTTGCATTTCTAACATTATAGGTTTATTGTGCCAACACTAAGTGACTTTAATGATTTTCACTTACCTTCAAGATCAAATTATTGGATAATGCTTGAATTTCAAGTTTAATCTTGGTTGGCCATATCTTTTAAACATCTTGTTACAGTTTTTGTACAAAGACTTGTGGGTTTTTTTTTAATATTTATATTTCAAGTATTTTGTCAAGATAGTCTTTATGCTGCTAAATGCTCTTAAAAACAGCATGAGTCAGTTGCCCCAACTGGGATCAAACCCAAAAGTCTGCTAAATCAACTTGACAATGTGTAATGGTAAAAATACCAGTATAGTTGGTCAAATTCAAGTCTTTATGCATTTTAATAACTTAATAGATCCCTGCTATTGGCCGCAGGTATAATATTATATACTATAATAACAGGTCCCTGATATATAGCTATTGGACAGGTATACTATTACTGCATAATAACAGGTCCCTGATATAGCTATTGGTCTCAGGAATAATATTCCTGTATAATAACAGGTCCCTGATATATAGCTATTGGTCAGGTATAATATTCCTGTATAATAACAGGTCCCTGATATAGCTATTGGTCAGGTATAATATTCCTTTACAGTAACAGGTCCCTGATATAGCTATTGGTCAGGTATAATATTCCTGCAT
>WFKH01006014.1:39811766-39845218 GCA_016163765.1 Magallana hongkongensis
GGACAATATTATCATCCCAGGCAAATCAGTGGTCAATTGTGGCTATAGATGGTGAATTAACAAATGGAAAGTGATTAGGAAATGACTGTGGGACTGCTATGATTTAAATAGATTAAGACAGTTACATTAATTCGAAAGATTTTTTGCAGTCAGGCTATGTCTTTCTCTCAAGACTTTCTAAAATCTCTGCAATTTATGATTCAATTTTTTTGAAGACAAGAATGGTACATGTATATATTATGAGACATGGTAGTTGCTTCATGTAAAATAAAACGGTACCTTAATTTTGATTAAAAATTTCTCTGATATGAAATTACATTTTAATGAAATATGACTTAATGAATAATAATATTCTAGTTTTGCATTAGAAAAGGGCAGGCAGTTTCAAAAGTATAAACATTAACTGGGACATTAAATTGGAACAATTATGTTGGTATTTCTGTACCCCAGGGAGAAGCCATACTGTAATTTTCCATGATTGGAATTTTGCTGCTGTATGGTTATAAAAGAAGCCTGATTATTTTTACAGTAAGATAGAAAGTCAAGGCAAAAAACTAACGCCTAAATGTGTTTCCAAAATGAATTTTTATTTTATTGACTGAACTTCACTAGCTGTAACATTTTAAGTAGCTAGGTATGAAAAAAGGAAAATTGATCCCTCAATGCATTAAACTGTGAGCTATTATAGTAGACACATGAAATAATCAGTATAGATTTATATCATAAGAGGTGAAATTATCGGATAATCAGTCAAGCACTTGAATATATGTACTGTTATATACAAAAGTTTTAAATGTAGCATTTAGACAAGAAGTAAACTGCCTCAAAGTTTAAAGCTACCAAAGAGAGAGAGAGAGAGAGAGGTAGAAGAGAGGAGGGAAGAGAGAGAGCCAGGGTCAACAAGTTGACATCAGCTCCTAAGGGGAGAGTATAGCTAGTCTACGACAGCTGTGTGTGCAACACTGCGACAGAGATCCTCTCAGTGTAATAGCCGATTTTATTGATGCTGTGATATTCGCAGCAGCTATTCACAGCTGAGAACGTGAAAAAAATCTTTCCTGCTTGGAGTATTAGGTGTCAATAGCGGTTTTTGTGTTTTTCCATTGGTGCCTATAATTGTTTTGTTTTTTTTTGTTGTTTTTTTTGCAAGTTATTCTATAACAAGTGATTATGGATCACACACCAATTTGGATTTTTTTCTTATATGCCTTAACTGCAATTTGATGGACATCGGAAGTGATGATTTCAAAGTGCCTGGAGAATCAAGTTGAAATCTTTTGTGATGTTTTATGAAGATTTTATTTTTTAATAACATTATTGGAAGTGCCTTGAACATAACTATAACAATGTCACATGTATCCTTTGAATTAGTAGAAGTAGTTAATTATAAATTTGTGTTTTAAGTTGCATGAACATATCCTTTGAAAAAGTAGAAGTGGTTAATTATAAATTTGTGTTTTAAGTTGCATGAACAATGTTCTACAATGAGAAAGAAAAGTACCTGCCATGCAGTGACCATTTTTGATCCATTTTTGTTACCGATAATTTAATTTATTTGATATGCCAATGGAATAGAAGGTCGGTGAAATATTTATTTTAATATTCATGCATTTAATCTATCATATTCAGTTGAATTATTCAGTTGAGTTTTAATTATTGTCAATCATCATTTTTAATGGCGGCTGCATGGTTTCAAAGTGACATGAATTATCTATACTATGTTTTTTTTTGTGTTGACCAGTATATATGTTTCTTACTGTTGGATGTAAAGTTACACTGCAACCTGGAGATCAGGTTTGGGGGTGGGGGGGATTCAGATAATAATCCCCTATCCGAATTCTTCGTGGGCTCGCTGACTGGTTTCAATTGATTATCAATGGTCAGGACTAATATAAGAGATCAAGTCGCGTACTGCTCTGCTTCTCTGTCCAATCAATTGTTTTTAATGAATATGCAACCATTTACATATGTTTCTGCCTTTGTGTCAACATCCGATGGCAAACATTGAGGACATCGGGATCTTTTCTTCTGCTATGTATGATGGGTTGATTAGTTATACATGTACAGTATATAGTCCCTTTCACCTTTGTGTCATGTTTGTTGATAAGATATTATGGATTTCACTCCCATAAAAGCCATTACTTTGCCTTTCAACTTCTGTCATTAATTTTTTTAGATCACAATAATTAAATTACAAATTACACAGTGACAACCAGATGTTCCATGTTTCTTTTTTGCTGGATTTGGAATATTTTTTTTATTGCAACACATCTTTGTTTTGTGGATGTTTAAAGGTTACATTGTGCTTTTTAATCGTCCTTTTGGGAAAAGAACAGGAATCAATAGCTTGATTAATCCCTGCTTTGGAAAAAGTTTTTGTTGATAAACAATCTTGAAAAAGTGGTTCAATGGTAGAGTGACTGGATTGTGATGTTAAACAATGCAAAAATTGAATATTTAAACTACAATAAACCCACATAGTGTTGGTATAGAACAGTGAAATTTGTTGAGATTGGCTATAGTACTTACAACTTCCCTTAATTTCTATAAGCCCAAGTTTTTGATTTATAAGGTGAACTATAAATCTTGTAATATCTGATGTAAATACATCTTTTATACTTAATATATAGGATAGGGTCTTGGTCTATGGCTTTTGTGTCTTGTTAAAAAAAATAATTGTTGGTGGTTTTTTTGCCTGTCACCGAATTGTCTGTTTGCAAATTTAAATTTTGGACACTATATTGAAGATTAAGGAGACCTCTTTTTGGCTATGTGAAAAGTCAGTCAAGATCATCCATAGAAGATTTTTCTGGTGACCTTGTAAATAAAACAAATTTTGTTTCTTTCTTCCATATCTGTAAGATGACCAAGAAATACTCAGTCTGCAATGCAACCTAATTCCAGGCTATGACATAAAAAAATGTTTGTTAGAATATTCTAATTCAAGAGACAGATATAGTCTTGTGCATTATAATTAATGAGCATGTCTTTAATTTTTTATTTTTTCAATGGTGACAATTGATAACCCATGCTCTATTGTTTATTTTTTTAAGGATGCTGTTCACTACAGATGATGAAAATAAATCCTTTAATTTTCTGCTCTGTGCAGTAACTGTACTGTTGCAGATGCTAGCATTGACAATAGAAGTTATCTTAAAATTGAAGCAAAGACTGGTTAACTCAGTCAGAGGTATGAAGCTGTACCTTAAACAGACAAAGCAGTATTAATGCAATTCCAGGGTAATAAATGAAAGAAAGGATAGCATTTATAATGCAGTAGTTTAGTTTGATTCAATGTTTGAATTTTGTGATATATTCTTTTTGAAATTTAGATTATAAGAGAAATGTTGCTCTGATGTTAATTATTATATTACCTATGCAAAGAGAATTTCTTCCAGTTCTTTTTTGTTTCCATTTGAAAATTGCTTAAAATCATGAGTCTTAAAGATGATATTTTATGATAGACTTATTTGCCTTAAAATTGGCCCAGTTTTAAATTGTCCATTGAAGGTATTGGCTCATGGGAACAATAAAATAACTGAATAATGCTTAATATATATGCCATGTACGTCAAGCAGTTTTTGTTGCTCCCTTATGGTGAAATATTTTATTTCTACCAGTAATAATGTAATAAACTTCATTCAGTTTGAAATCTGAAATAGGAAATGCTTAGTCAACCCATTCTTTTTTAAAAGCAGGATGCTATTAACATCAAATTGAAAACTTGGAGGAGGAGGAGAAAAATCAGGATTCATATAAAATTCAGGTTTTTGTTACATTGAATAAATGAGCTCCTGTCAGTGGGCAAAATTCATCTGGTTTATAATTGTTTGTAATTTAATTCTGATGCTTTTCTTTTAATCAACCTTACTGATAAAAGAATTTCTCTTTTGATTCCTGTGAGGGTGTTGCTCTGAAGTTATCAACCCTGAGCCTGAATGTTGATCACCAGTACTTGATGAATGCTCTAGTGTATATACAGTGTTCAAGCTGAAGATAAAGCACATCTCCTTTAAGCCCAATGGGATTTCATTGATGATTGGTTGTATAAATTTCAAATTCAAATTAAACCTTTCCTGTGTTTATAGCAGCTATCATGTCCATGTCAGATCAGAGGAATTAAACTTCAAAGTGTGATCATAGTAATTTTGTCAGACATTCTTGGAGGTGGTGATTTTTTGCTCCAGTAAAAGGTATCTTGTGTTGCTTCAGGGTTTGTATCATTTGGATCAATTGTTCATGAATGTTTTGGGAATGTTTTGCAATCTTCAGTCTTCTAGCTACCGAGATCCAGCAGACATTGAATGCTTATGTGTAACTGTTTGATGGCTTCAGCCAATTACATGTATTAATAGTACAGTATAGTCAGAGAAGATTTGCTCTTAATAAAACCAAAGAAAGGGACTCGATATAACTAGAAGGTTATAATTGCATTTGATAGAGTCGCAGAAAATGACTGAAAATTGATTGTGGCAAGCAATGGAGGATTACCATATTATCTACCTAAATTTGGTACTCAAAATGAATGTAAAAAAAACTGAATTAAAGTGAGTAGATTCTCTGTTATAAATATAATGCATGGCAAAAAAAGGTAATGAGTGCTTGCAATGGAGTTACATGTCCCATTGATAATACTACACCTTTACATGGACATCTCTGCATTATAATGTATATTAATTGCTATTCAAGGCTTTTTCAGCAGCTGTTGTTTTTCAGTATTGCAGCATTGCTTATCGTAATCCGGTGAATATAATACGCAGTAGTGTACAATACGCACCCCCCACTTTGGGCCTGAATGTGGTGAAAAAAAGCTAGTTCGGATGTATAATACGCATCAAAAAAATTGACCAAATGGTAAATGCTAAGTATCAACAAAGCAGTTATACTTTGTATACACGCTCAATTTCATCACGGAAATATACTACCGGAAATAAGAAACAGACAATAAATTTTTAGATACGAATTTATTGTAACTAATACATCGCGGTAATATCTTTATTTCATAATCAAGGTTTTAAATAGAACTAGTATTAAATATTCTACCGTAAATAAAATCAACTACTTTTAACAAGTGTTATATATAATTGTTTAGTCATTACAACCCCTGTGTAGTGAAAAACGGCCGTTGTACAGGTATAGGAGATAACGCCATCATAACGGACCTAATTAAATTCTTAATTGATGCCAATCAAAGTGATCAGTTAGAGGCCTGGAACATATTAAAATATGTATACAAATAGTTGTGTTGTGTATAGTACACTTATAGCCTAAGGGGAGTGTCTGAGATAACCAAGGCGTCAAGCGTAGCGGTGGGGGAGCACAACAATGGCTTCAATTAACGGAATAGGTTATAGAATTATTTATATCATAATTATTTGCAATAAATCAATTATCATTACATGAAAATGGTTAAAAATGAGCCAAATGATGTGTAAGCTGTTTTCGAAGATCGGTTACAAATAGCAAGTGGCCATACAAGCCCGCATTCTATTAATAACAGCTGTAATGGCGGCAGAATGGGCAGTTCAAATTAATTTTTAAAGGCCATTTTAAAACAGTTTATTGATTAACAGACTTTAAGTATACATTTTCTTTAATAACATGCTATAACAATGATTTCCTAAGAGTTAAAATTAATTATATGTGATAATGAAGAAATGTTACGATGTATAGCGGGGTATCGGTTCTAAGTGTCTGCGGTCAGCTTAGATAATACGCCAATATGATACCCCCTGCTTCACATAGGGAAAAATATGTCAAAATCCTATAGGGATGTATAATACGCACCCCTTTCTCATGGTAAAAAATGATGGAAAAAAAGTGCGTATTATATTCACCGGATTTCAGTACATGTAGCTTGACTTGGTACTGGTTGGTATATTATAGTCCATCTGCCGTATGAAAAAGGAACAGTTTCTCTTTATTTGTTCATGAACTGAATTTAAAGCTTGTCATGTTCATTTGGACTCAAACAATTTGCCTTTCCAACAAATTTTATGCATTTGCTTTGTACAAAAAAACCAAAAAAATTTCAATTTTGATAATCAAACTGTTTTTGTTCTCTGGGGAATGCAATGACTTCAAAAATGCATGCAACAATTTTGATGCAGATCAATGTATTGCAAGTACTCTGGATTGGGGATGCTAATTTTTTGCCAGATAAAACCCAATATTTCTCTCTAATTTGTCCGGTATTAGAAGCAAAGTTCATATTTAGCAAATTGGATTCCTTAATTGAATCCATGCAGCGCATAATCTGTCAGAACTTAATTAACCCTCTGAAAAATGCCAACCTAATTATGATTATTCTTACAAATAGTCCAATAGGATGATCCTTATATAACGTCAGTGTGTCATTGCAGCAGTGGGTGATTTGAGGCAACGTGACTTATCATGCAACTGTAATTTTTATCATAATTGAAAATAATGAGTTGTCATTGAAATGGACAATGTATTTGGTATTTCACTGGAAAGGTACATAATGTAATGAGTGGGCGCAGTATTGTTTCGTTAGTTTTTTAAAAAATTTCATGCATGTTTAGATAAGCTAACAAACAGGGACCTAACAAATGGAAATTTATTATTTGAAGAGTTTGTTTGCTTTGTTGCAAAAGATATCCGGTGGCTATTTACTGCCGCAATGATCTGCCTCCATCTTAAAAGTAAATATTGCACATTGTGTTCTCCATAACTTCAAAATTAAAAGTTAAAAACAGTCATGGTACAGTTATAACAGCAATTTAGAATATACTCAATGAAACGTACCAGTTTTGAATTAATTCCACAGTTTATTAAAATAGATTCACGAACAGATATCAGAATAAGGCATGTGCATGGATATTTTGATTAAATGCTTGGATACACTTGAGAAGTTCAAGTTTGTCATTAGATGTCTAAGCAAGTATTAACATTTTCTCTAAATGGAATTTAGCTCCGTATCAAGTTCATTATTTATATTTTTTTTTTTTTTATAATACGTACACCAAGCTCTGCAGTGAGTGATGATTCCATCTGCTTGTTTGTAACATAATCACAATGTTTGCGGGCAAAATGGTATCTTTTCTTCTCATTATGTGCCTTAATGACATCCAAGACTAAGGGACAACCCTATATCACTTACATAATGGGAGGCTTAGAAGGAAACAGGAATCTGGCACTGCATGCAACAGCCCGCTGAGGGGGAACAAGCCTAGTGATTAGGCTACGGGAGCACTGACCTAAAAAATACTGTTATGGGGATGATCTTGGAGAAGTTGACATCTACTTTTGGAGCAGATGAGGAGAAGACCGGGGGAGAAATTGACAACAATAATTGCTCCAGTGACGAGATTGAAAATGTCCCCGCAGACTGGAATAATATGACAAATGGACAACCAGGGTCTTTTAGTCAGTCCTCTTGGTCTCAATGTCTTGCTGCACAGCCAGAAGTGAATTTAATGGAGGTGAACAGACGACAGTCTCAAAGTTCAGAGGTCGCCTGCAATGAGGCCTATTACAAGAGCTTTGAAGATGACTATTGCCTGTCAATGCTTTTTAATGAAAACGAAAGTGAAAGTCATCAAGATGATGATTTGGTCAGAGAACGACTCAGGCGAGTGCGATTCGACAGTAATTGTCCGGATATGGATGAAGATGTTGGCTCCCAGGTACATATTCATTACTATTTCATCCTTTAAAAATTGGACCATTGAGCTTTGGTTAATGGTTCGCCCTTGTGAACTGAGATGATACAGAATCTATTTAAGTGTTAAAAGCCAATAGTTTGCATGTCCTTGATGAATCTGTGAAATGCTGAAGGCTTTGTAAGTTTTGTAGAAATTTTCATTGTAAGTGAAAGCCATTTGAGGTAAATCTAATAGGCGAAGTGATGATATATCTGCAAGAACTATTAGTAAATCAAAGATAATGCATTGAATTTTCTGCAAGAAATCATTTTATCAATATTTGTATATATCATAATCTAGTACATCAATTTATCTGTCACACAGGCCAACATTTTTTTTCTCTGATGATCAAACCTGGATGACAGTGCTCATAATGTGTGAATGCATTTGCTTGGCGTTTATCTCTGAAATGTAAAACAATTGTTTCGATATATTTATGTATCCAGTAGTACAATTGCGAGTAAAGGTTCATGTAGAACTGACACTTATCTATCCACACTGCCTTTACTATCACTATGTTCAGGATTTAATTATTATATAAATGCATTTAACCAAATGCAAGGTATCATTACATTTACTAGTCAAAAGACAAGACAGTAAAGTTATATACAAATAGATGGAGTCTTAAATTATTTTTGGGGGGGTGGGGTGGGTGTAAGAATGAGAGAAATGGGTCTAAGAAAAATATTTAATAAGTAATTTAATTTAATTAATTTAATTTGTAGACAATTTCAATCACTTAAACTTATGAGTTTTATAATTTATTCATGACATTGATTGTTGACGTTTTATCCTTCTGACCACTATACAGCTATAGTGTTTCAGGATGCTCCAAAAAAAGTATGCTAAGATCTTATAGTAAAAGGATCCTGGGGGTTCAACCAGGGACAATGTACATGTATGCCAGGTGTGTGGTTGTTGGTAACAGATTATTACGTTAGTATTTTAGTACATGTACATGCTATGATCATTTAGCATTTGGGTGGCCAGAGGAAGAAATGAGGTAAGTGTTAATTCCATACTTATATCGGCAACAAGTCATTGTGACATATAGAACACTGATGGAAGGATGCTGGTGTCCAGAGGCTATCAGATATACACCTGTATGATGTAACTCTGTAATATTACTGATCAACTTTTGTGTATATTATATTTGTTAATTTGGTAGTGATATACATGCATGCAAAATATGTAAGGATTATTCTTGTATTAAATCCCTTGAGTTTTAAAACTATATTTCTGTATTAACTATACGTACTTTTATTTCTGGCCAATAAGAAAATGTCCCAAATTTAAATCTTAAATATGTAAAACTTTGGGCCCCCCCCCCCATTGTGGCCCCATCCTGATCCCTTAGCTAGATCTTGAGCAGTTCTCTTTGAAGTCCAGTTTTGGACTATGGTATTTCACTCCCCTTGGTCCTAACTTGCTCAGACCTTTACCAAAAGACTGTATGTAAGGAATGTGCTGTGACCTTGAACCAAATTTCAAAGTCAGAGGTCAAGGTCATAACAGACCTCTGTAAAATCCTTGTATTTTTTGGTGACTTCTTAGTCCTAGCTATCTGCCTTGTATTAATACACCCATAGTGGGCTTGTTGGATGAAGGATATGCAGTGATCTTGATCAAGATTTCCAAGTCCTCAGTATGCCAAGTCTTTAATCTCAAGTCCTCTATTAAAGCTAGGCCCTTTGAGATGGTCAGCATCTTAATGGTGCATATAAGTTATCATTCATTATGCTGCTATATCATATGATACATGTGTACCATGAAAATGAGTATAGATATAATTGACTAGGAATAAAACAGGTGATGAAAAGTTCCCTCCCATGTACATGTATTGTGACGATCAATATATAAGATTTTGTTCAATTTGTGGTGTTTGTTTTCTATCCAGGAATATTCCTTGGCCTTTAATCTGTAAAGAATAGAAAACACACATTGATGAATTAGTAACAATCATATCTCAATCATCTTGAATAATTCAGAGATTGTATATGGTATGTTGACAGTTCTAGAAGTAAAATGCTGAGATAAAAATTAAGAAAAATTGATAAATTTTCATTGATTGTTTTAATTATCATGTTAATTGATGTTACAAACTTTAAGCAATATTTCACAATTTTCATCCATTTTATTTTGTTCAATCGAATAGTATATTGAATCATTTTAATAATTAAAACTTTGAAAACGCCACCATTAATCTCTGTTATTTCACTCTACAGCCATGAGAATTTATGTACCCCCCGCTGGAAAACCTTGAAATAGAAATTACAATTGACTTTTACAATTATTTTGAAGCTGATCTGCCTATGTAAAATACATAAAACTGACTCAAAATCAATTTATCCACAAAAGCAGCAGGTTTAAGTAGCAAGGTTGCATTCTTGATTTTCGGAGTGTTAGACATTGATCACGTAACCATTTAAAAAATTTAATTTAATGAATATTCATCGCCCTTTTGCTTATCGATTTCAATTGTTATCAGCCGATCATTCCTGGCCGATCTCCTTTCAAGTCTTTGTTTTTCCGCATCTGAAACTGTGACAGGATTTGAAAATAGAATCTTCCGCATCCGATGATATTTTGTTATTGGTAGAACTGAAGCAGGTTTCTGAGATAATGCTTACACAATATGTTTTCCATGATCAGTTGAATTTATTGCGTAGTTGAATTTCAGATAGTTTTTTCCCTATATATAGGTTGTTGGGTTTTTTTTACAGGAAGGAATAAACATGATGGGTCATACCGAAGACTCTAGGGACAAATGGTCACACCCCAATGGAGGGTAAATATTGAGTCACATCTATTGTACATGTATTAATTGATTAAACTTTTCATTGTTCTTTAGTTATTATGGCATTTCATTAGATCTGGAGAATCATGTTATGAATAAGTTATTATAAAGAATTCATTGTTATGGCATAAACTGAGACTATATGTATTTTAAATTTCATGGTAGTGAAAGAGTTCAAATATACTAGCTATAAAGTTATAGAGATTTTGAGTTTGCTAATCTATTTCATCTTAGAAAATTATAATATAAATATAGTGAAATCTTTCATAATATTCAGGAAGTGTTTTATTTTAAAGTAGCCAGATTTCTTAATTTGTACAATATATGCTTTGGATGATGTTAAAAATACTGTGGAATCATCATTGTTCGTGGGGACCAATGTTCGTGGCTTTCGTGGGTAACCCCTGCCCACGAATTTACATCCCCACGAACCTATATACAAACATTTGTTTAATATTTATTAAAATTATCCCGATTACACTATCAACGAAATTACGTCCCCATGAACCAGGAAAATTTTCGCTACCCACGAACATTGACCCCCACGAATAAAAATGATTCCACAGTATGAATTTGGTAATGATTATATCCTCGTCAAAGAAGGCTAAATTGTTTCATTAATTAAACACATTATTTCTTGTACCATGAATTTTATTTTGTTGGTAGGCCCGAGCACAATGATATATACAGTTGTCTGGATACCATTCCGGAGTTCACACTGCCTCGTCGTAAATCGGTTGCTCTTGTTAGTGACTTGGTAAGTAATCTCGGCTACCATGAATAATTACAACTAAATGAAATTAACTGAGTATTTTTGTTTGGTGAGTATACATGGATATATTCCTAAGTCAAAGTATGTAAATATATGGGACATCTCTGGCAGACTCCTAATAGAATGCAAAGTTTGTCCTTCATGTTAATCCTTTTATCCTGTTTACATGTACATCTCTGAGAGAGAGAGAGAGAGAGAGAGAGAGAGAGAGAGAGAGAGAGAGAGAGGAGAGAGAGAGAGATGAATGAAAGTGCCTAATGATGATGATCATATACTCAAATTTGTGATATTGGCATGTACTAAGTGTCAAGTATTCAGTAATATGCAATACCTCGTGGGTTGATGTTGTTGTCTTGTGGCTTTTCCCATGGACTCAATTTAACTTGCACCATAATCACATACCTTAGTCATACATTTGTAATATGTATATTACCAAGGTCTTTGGTACCATAATCACACTCCCCTAAGTCATATACATATGTAATATCTATATTATGAAGGTCTTTGGTGCAACAATTTCACCTCTTAGTCATTATATGGATGTAAAATCTATATTGATATTAACTCGATAGGTCCTTGGTTTTGTAGGCTAGTTATTTATCAACTTTAATTTCATTCAAAACTTACTCAGTGTAAACTGATTTTGGGATTTCTATGATCATGCATTGTCTTGCTTATGTGAAGAAAGAGATGAGAAAAAATGATAATGAAGTATTGATTAAATTTGATTTAAAACGAATAAAATATTAATATAGAGCATCATTAGTTCTTATCAGTAGGGAAATATTGAATATTTTTCTTGGATATTTGCATGGGCCAAAGTATCATTCATAATGTAAAATGTTAATAAGATGTTGAAGGGAGACGGAAGAAATATAATTGGATGTGCATGGTTTCATCATGCCCATAATTTTTCATAGCTAAGTTTTTTTTTCATTACCATATCCTTTTGCTTAAGAGCCTACTGCATATGAGGATAAGTTTTGAAAAAAAATACTGAAATAAGATATGTTTAGATTCAAATAAAAATTTAAGAATTCAAAAAAAAATTAAAGCATATTTAAATGCTGGCCTTGTAGCCTTAATATAGTTGCTTGTTAAGAAGAGTTTGTCTTACTGTAGTTCAAGGAATTTTTTTTATTTTTTCAATTGCTGTAATTTGAGTATGGTATTAGATTTAACTGACTGAACTTAAATCAATTTTATTTTAAGAAACTGAAGATATTATTTGGTTATAATATGATACACGTACCAATATTACATGTACTTATCGATAATATCTTGACAAATTTTCTTCTATAGTGACTGTCACATTTCAGGACACTGCAGATATTTCTTTTATTTAAAAAAAAATTTCTAGATAGTGAATTCCATTCTAAATTTGAAAGCAGAAATGAATATAGTTACTGAATGAAAATCAGTTGATATATTGGAAAAGTTACACTCATTTAGAATGATGTCTAACAAATTTCAGAATGAAGTGTTTAAGTTTTGATTGTTCTTGTCTAATATAGATGTTGAATATTTTATTTCAACATGCTTTTCTTTTTTGACCTCCCGACTTAATAAGGTTATAGTTGACCTTGAGATAAATTTTCTGTTTGTCTTTCTGCTCACCAAATTCAGCTTTCACTTTTTTTTTCTTTTTTTTTTTATATATACCGGTAAACTCTCAATGGTTTGGGAAATGAAAGCTTATTTAAGATTATAATGTCACATTGAATGTATAATGATACTCACTTCAAAACTCTAGTAATACAACATTGGCTTTTTTGCATTGCAGGTTCTTAAGGTATTCGATTCATAAATTAAATGTGACATATATTAGCTGTAGAACTTTGTTGTCTAGCAGTTTAATAATATTAGAACATTTGCTCATGCAGTTTTCTCTGTTTCTTTTTTATGAAAATTTCATCAACTTTAATTCATTGATATCACTAATACAGATTTTTTTTGGATGTGAATGGCCTAAACACACTATATTTTTTTTTAGCTATAACTATTTTCAAATACATGTGTGTATTTTACTTTTCTGTAAAGTATTGATTGAATATACAGGGCAGCTTTATTTTTACTGAATTTTGGCACATATCTGATTTATATATACTTTATAGCAATAGATAAATTTTTGTATACTTTTACATTAAGTTCTATTTTGGTTTGAGAATTCTTTGTTAGATTTATCAAATGAAAAAAGTATTATTGGCACTATTGATCTTTTTTTTTTCAAACAATTGATATATCGCACGTCTTTAAAAAAAATAAAAATTAAAAGGGCTATATTGATCAGTAGTTTAGATCTTTTTTAAAAGTATGTGAAACATCACTGTTTCCATATTATAAATTAAGCAGAAACGGCTTAATAAGAAAAAAGGAAAGAGGTGTCTGCATGAAAGTATTGCGGTGTAGTGCATGAAATTTTCTTTTAATCAACTAAAATGAAAAAAGATGTTCAACACATTCAGCATTAAATGCTAGTTGAAAATACAAGTATACATTAAGTTATATATATATATATATCCAGAAAATTAACTGGTGGAAGTTATTAATTTAATTGAATTTGCAATTATAATTAGAAAAGATTATTGATTAGAGAGGTAAAAGCAGTTTTAAATTACTAAACTAAGGACCAAAAACTGCAATTTTGTTTCAGTTTATTTTTCAAAGTCATCATGTATGCAAGGAAAAAAAGTATTTGAAGAAATTACAAAATTATCATTATTTGGCTTTGATTGGTAAATTTAAACACAGAAGAATAATCAGATGAACTTCAATTTGATCTTTAAAATCAAATCATCTCCAAATAAAGCTTTAAATTTGACGAAGTAAGGTACACTAAAATCCATGTTTAAAAAAAAATCAATTAGAAATCACCACTGACATTTCAAATGTATTCAGGGATTAGAGAAGAAAAGAAACCCTAAAAAAAACTTTCTGGTTTGTTGTGGTGCATATTGTGTGTTTTTGATTTAACTAAATTGTAAATTCAATCGTTTGTTTGAGATTCTTTGATAGATTGTTTGATTTGTTCTTGAATTCTTTCATTAGTGGGTGGCTTTAATTGAATAAATTTGATGCACGACTGTTTACAGACTATGCAATCCAAACGAAATGCACCTTCTGCCATGGTTGCCAGACAATCTCTGAAGGATGAAGAATTGGTAAGTCAGCTGTCTCTGAAGTTTAAGGTACAACTCCTAATTTTTTTTTGTTGGCTGATATATTATATTTCATTTTGTGAAGAAAAAAAATTGGATTTAATTTTACTAGACTTATGTGGGATAATAATATTCAACTTAAAAAAATGATTCCAAGTACATATTTGACCAGAAAAGCTCACGCTTTATAAAAGAAATCCTAGTACTTTTTAGCTTTTAAAATTGCAGTAGATACTTGCAGATAATATAGTAATTTTTGTAACTATAAAGTTATTAATCAAGATCAGGAAATACACCATAAAGCATCTGAGCTTATAAGGCCCAAGTCAGGGCAAAGATGGGGATGGGCATGTTTCTCAATATTCAATTGATTACCTTTTAATAACACATTATACAATTATAGCCTTTTGATGAGGTCAATACATGGTTTTATAGACCTGATGAGAGTATATCAACCAAGGATGAAGTCCGAGGTTGATATACTCTCATTAGGTCTATAAAGTCATGTATTGACTGATATCAAAATGCTACAATTGTTTTATTATAATAAATCAAAAACCTAGTTTTCTTCAAGAGTATAAAAGTAAAAATATGTGGTTCATAATGTATAGGTGTTGATTTCGCTATTATGGCGTCACAATGTCGCACATGCCAAAAACAAGTATTTTGTCATGAAAATCTATTTTTAGTATAGTGAGGTTTATAAATTTTCTATTATTAGTATAGTAAGGTTTATAACAGATGTATAGCACGATCATGTGACAGCAATCAACCAATCATATGCTTGGGATAAATATGATATTATAATAAATTTTAATGTCATTACCTTCTAATTTTGATTAAGATTTAATTATTTTTATGGAACTGTTGTAAAGCATCTGTCACCAATTGAGTTGATGAGGGTAATGTTTAGGTCCACCTAAGGATTTGTGATACTAGAATTGATGCATCCTTTATAAAAAAATTTATCATCAGGCATATTGAACCAGTTTACCTATAGCTATAACGTACTTTAAAACATATGAATGCATGATTTTAAATATTTTAGACCAATTCATTGTCTGTTGCAGAAAATGCATGTGTATAAGAAGACTCTACAGGCGCTGATTTACCCGATCTCCAGCACCACCCCCCACAACTTTGTGGTGTGGACCGCCACCTCTCCCACATACTGCTTCGAGTGCGGGGGCCTGCTGTGGGGGATGGTGAGACAGGGGGTCAGGTGTACAGAATGCGGAGTCAAATGCCATGAGAAGTGTAAAGACCTGCTCAATGCCGACTGTCTGCAACGTGAGTCTTTGTACTATTGTATCAGTCTCATTGAAAGCACCTAAATTAAGCACCGGTATATTATTATTTGATGATCTTGATCTGATATGTTATACATAATGTCCACACAGTATTTTTAAAAACTCTAAAAACATGGTACTAACTGCAATAATCATTGTGACTAATGGTTCATCACAATGCATACACATATTGTTTTAAACACACTATAGTTTCTACATGTCCAAACATGGGGATCGGTCAAACACTTTTAAAAATTTTTTTATACATTTGAACTTTTCTGACTGTTAATTAAGGTAAGGGTATGGGAGGAAGGGTAGTGGGGGGGGGGGGGGGGGTTCTTCCTGACCAATAGAAGATATTACATAAGCTGATAAAAGGAACTTTGATATGAAATGTAAAGGAAATGAAATGAGGTGTACATTGTCCTAGAAGTCTACTCTTTGTACTTTAGATGGGAGCAAGTATTCAACTTATATGGCTTTTTGACAAGCTGAAAGCCCCCATGAACTATTTTTTCTACATTGAGGAAATAGGCTGTAAACATATATACTAGATCTGTAACATTTTTGGGTTTTTTCTTCTGCAGGTGCAGCAGAAAAGAGTTCCAAACATGGAGCAGAAGATAAAACTCAAAACATCATAATGGCCATGAGAGATAGAATGAAAATCAGGGAAAGAAACAAACCAGAAATCTTTGAACTCATCAAGTGAGTGTGTGCTTCCTTTCCTTTCACTTTGCAAGCATTTTTCATAAAAATTCTCATTCTCATTATTTATTTGTGGTGTAATATGCAAACTTAACAAGTGGAATGCTTTTTATTGCAGAAAATTTCTTGATAGATATAATGCATATAGAACCAACATGAGAAAAAAAATTTCAGTGTATTCATTGTAGTTGCCATATATAGATCTGCTGAATGTTTTTGTATTGTTGAAAAGTCAAGGTTAAAGGCCAAGGTCATACGTCAATTTGATGACCTCTGGAGGATTTATTACATTGTTCTTCTGTAATAATATATGTATTTGATGTATGCTTTAATAATTCAAAGATCTCCTGATAACCTTGCTTATTAGAAATGTATTTGGTGTGGATAAAAAATCCCATACTGGCCACATGAAAGCTGTGAAACAAAGTGTTTTGGAGGGAACATCCAAGTGGTCAGCTAAAATTGCCATTACTGGTAAGGCAGGAAGCTGTTGTGATTGCAGTTCTGTTGTTCTCCCTTTTTTTGCAGCTAGTTATGCAGGCATATCATTTGGATGTTTAGTAGCACAATGATATTTTAAGAAATGATATTATAAGATATGATATGAAAAAAAAGCTTCAGGGGAAAAAGAATATAAGGGATCCAGATATGCTGAGTTTTCTTATTTTTTTTTGGGGGGGGGGGATGATAAAACTTTTAAAAGCAAATGTTGAGAGAGCATAAGGGTGGGGATATGGAGTTTTCTTAAAGAGAGAAATCATATGCCTGCATGGCCTTTAGATGTACAGACGAAAGAGCATTAACCAGTGCAAGTCACAGCTATGACGAGCATGGATTGTAGAAATGCTTGGCTGTCAGAGCAGACTTGTTGGATAGTCAAGAGTTCTGTATTAAATGTTGTGCTGTGTTTGTGATCTATGTTAAAATTTCCATTTTGGCAGGGAAGTGTTTGGCCTGGGGCCCGCTCTACATGCTGGCCATATGGAGGCTGCCAAACAAAACATTTTGGATGGCACCTCGAAATGGTCAGCTAGCATCACATTGACAGGTATCCCCTCTTGAAATACTTACTTATATAGTCAATTTACTTTACTCCCTGTCAATATATATTATCCTATCCTAAAGTCTAATATGTATATAATATATTCCTTACCAACTTTTTTAAATTATATGTATGTATGGGCTGAGGTGTGTAATACAACTTTTGAATGTAGAATTTTTCTTTTTTTATGTATACCTGGTTGGGAAATTAATTACTTTATGATATTGCTTTGTCAAATTGATCCTGATATCCTAATATAACCTGAATCACTAAAAAAGCCTACTAGCTGTTCTAAAATTTAGTTCTACTGTTTACAGTCACCCTATTTACAGCTACTATTTACAGTTACAGCATTTAAAGCTATACTGAGTACTTAGTCAAGCTGTTATTTCAATTCATTTTATAAGAAGGGAAACTGAAGAATAAGTTTGAAACCTTTTCTCTTCATTTTAGGAAAGAAATTTAAGGCATGAGCCTAAATATTTAAAGGCACATCCACAGTGCAACAGATAGATTTTTCTTCTTTCTTCAGGTGTTGGATATTGATCTAGTTTAATAGTTTATTGTTGAACCTGTCATTCACACCTCTTGTATGCTGTATGAAACAAAGAAAAGAAGTGTATTTCTTTTTTAAAGCTAGAAAACAGTATCCGACTAGAATGCTTGATTGAAGTTCTCTTGTTAGTTTAGGCAGATGATATATCTACTTTTTGTATCACGCCACATATTTATATATAAGCTTTATTAAGTGCTGCTTTCAAATAGAGTTTGTCCAAATGTTAAGAACCACATTTATTGCCTCATGCTTTAACATTACTCTGCTTTTCTCATAGAAATGAGATATAAGAGGTCATTTTAAGATCTGAAAACATTGTTAACTTAAGGTGGCCAACTTAATTTTTATTGCGCATGTTTTTGCGCATTCCAGTAAAATACAGTGTATTTATACCTTTTATGAAATTGTTTCAATACCACTTATTAAATTGAACACAATAAACAAAATACAGATAAAAAATATTTAGATTTTTTGAAGAAAATTTTATTTTTTAAACTATTTTTCCATTGTTTGGTAAGTGAGAGTTGCTATTGAGCTTTTATGAAGTTATGATAAAATGAAGCTTCGTAGGAATACGTTATAAGAATTAAATTACATAAAAGAAAAAGTAAAAAGTGTACGCTTTTGAAATTTTACACATGGAATAATGCTATCCTTAAAGTTATTTTTCTTATTTTTGAATGAATCCATTGTACCAATCTACATTTGTAATACTCCAAATACATGTATATACCAAAATTTGGTGCATTTTGATATTTTGAGATGACCCCCACTAAAAACCAGATGGTAGAATTTAGTATTTTTTATATATAAGGTAGAAAATGATATTACTAATCACATATTACAATTTGAGAAAAATCACTATTGTAGTATTTTTTTAAATCTGCTTCAAAGTGCGGAAAATGACAATTTTCCCTATATTCCTATAGTAAATGTACTGGTATTTTGAGATGGCCCCTAAAAAGAACCAGATGGTAGATTTTCTTGAAACTTCGCAAATATACTAGAGTTAGTGTAAATTACATATGGTTAAAAAATAAAGAGTTTTGCTATTGTAGTTTTTATGCAAAAAAACCCAAATCCGCCTCCTTAATAGTTCCTTAAATAACATTATATTGAAATTTCTTAATTACCATAGGTAATTTAGCTAGCCCAGGGTCTACATAAAGTTTGATCTCTTCTACCTATGGCTTGTTTACGTAACGAGTATCATAAAATTGAATATTTTAAAATGCTTAATAATGAAGTGAAATCATTGGTCAAATGTGCCAATAATGTTTGTGCATCAAAACACAGACAATATTTTATAAATATTTAAACTGTGATTGGATAATTGAAGGTTATCGCATCAAAGCTAGAGTATTCTTTATTTGGGTTGACTATTATTTTGATCAGCTACCATATTGGATATTCTCTTCTTACATGAATGATCGATGCTATTATGCATGATCACTGATCAGTGAAGATTTACATTTTGGCCCTGGTTAGTGATAATGGATAAATGATTTGATAAACTTCCCAATGTCAGTATACTAAACACCAGTCTTGTAGAATTAAGTTAAAACAACCATGCATTTTTATTAGCTCATAGTTTCAAATCACTAAAATGTATATTACGTACATGTATCCGCAAATAGTGAAACTGTATAATCTTATGGTAACTGGTCAGATCATTTTAATACTAGAGGGCATTTAGGATTTTAACATGGGTCACAACTAGCAGTTTAAAAGTTAATTTAGCATTATATTAACATAATATTGCAGATGAGTCAAAAATAAATGTTGCATGAACTGCATGAAATATTAATTTATCGATATCTAGCTGTTGATCATGCAAATTTTGATGGCTGTAGCATAGTGGCACTTTTTGACATCAGCATTGACAATAAACCAATATATCATTTACAAGTACAGTCAAACTTCGTTATCTCAAACTAGATAGGACTGTTTAAAAACTTCGAGACATCCGAGTATTCGAGATATTGAGGGTAAAATAGTTTAAAAATTAGTGGTTGGGACTTACAAATCACTTCGACATATCCATTGTATTCGAGATATCAGTGTTCGAGATATCAGTGTTCAACTGTATATTAAAATTTGCATATATTGACAAATATCACTTGATACAATGAATATACAAAGTACATGTACTGTGATGGGTATATGGCATGAAAGTTTGATTGTTTAATTTCTTTTACAAATAATATACTACTGTTATGAAGATTTGTAGTTTTAGTTTGCTTCTAGATAAGTTCATTTAGTAAGAAAAAGAAAGTAATTATTCAAGCAAAAATACTTTTAAAAGAATAAAATGTAAAAATTGTCATAAGACTATTTTCATTTTATATTCAGCAATCAGAAGGGCAGTAATTTATGTAAGTTAAGTAATTTTTTCATTTTTTTTACCAGTGATATGTGCTCAAGGCCTGATTGGCAAAGATAAAACAGGTACGAGTGATCCATACGTCACCGTGCAAGTCGGAAAAGTCAAGAAGCGCACAAAAACCGTCCCCCAGAACCTCAACCCCGACTGGAATGAAAAGTTTTATTTGTGAGTAGAAACTACAGCGTACTTTTCTTACAATGCCCCCATGGAGGAAGAGGCACACTGTTTTTGGAATGTCATGCAGTTGATCTCAATTTTGTTGTCTGCTCGAACATTGTTCGAGCTTTTTGACAATTGAGCATCAATCTTTATAGATGTATTTGATGACTTTTTCACGATTCTGATTTTAGTGAGTGCCATAATTCTTCAGACAGGATTAAAGTGCGAGTTTGGTATGTAACTTCTCTTGAATCAAAAACCAAATAAATACAATTTTTTCTATGTATTGTTGTAGACAATATTGTATAAGTTTATAAAAGATATTAAAGGAATTAGATTCTAAAACTATTTGCATGATTGCAAATAAATTTTCTCAGTATAAATAAAAAATGTGATTGCATTGATTTTGACAATTTTTTTTTCCAGAATTGCAACTATCAGGTGTATGCTTGAAAAATGATGCTTTATTGTGAATATTTCTTCTTTTTTTTTTTTGGGAGAGTGGGGGTTAGGGGTTAGGGTTCTGATGCAGTGCATCTGTAAAGAGATATCATTATGTCTAGAGGATATGACACTTTTCAAGCAGTCACTCTGATTAGTACATTTTTAGTGAGTTCACAATGCTTATTAATTAGCTGATCACCTGATTTCCTCGGTTTACATAGTTCTGTGGTGTCAATTATGATTTCTTTATTGAACAAATAAATTAGGTCAACATCATTCCCCTCTATCATATGTGACAGTCTAAACATTATCAATGTCTTAGTAGCCTGTAACTTCAAGAATCTTGTGTACTCTGTGTATTTTGGTAAATTGTTCTAGCAAAATGATTTTTTAACAATTCATGAACATTTTTTTTAAATTCACAAATTTCAGTTTTGCTTTGATTTTATTTGGCCTTTTTGTCCAAGGAAAACGATAAGTCAAGATAATGTTAAACTTAAAATTTGTTTCTATTTGAGACTCAATTTTTTTTTTTTAATTTAAATTAAGAGAGAAAAAGAAATAGATCTTGATTTTAGTTTAAAAAATAGAAAGAAAAAGAAAAAGGAATTTTTTTGTGTAAAAATAAAATGGAGAGGATCGAGCAATGTTTGAAGGTTGTCCTCAGTATTCACTTGTCTGTGTGCATCACAAGTTAGCCCTTATTTTAGGGATGAAGACAACGATTTGAAATCAAAACTTATGCAGAAATTGACCCGTGAATCTGACGACTTCTTGGGTCAGACCATAATCGAAGTGCGTACGTTAAGTGGAGAAATGGATGTATGGTATAACTTGGGTAAGTTCCCCACGCCATGCCGTTGCCACGCACCATGAACATTTTTTTTTTCTCATTCGTGTATCTCTGTGTGGTTATAGTTTATGGCATGGTTTTTAGGGCAATCATTTTGACAATCTTATTTTTTTTCTTCATTTATTTATTTATCAATTTTTTTTTTTTGGTTGGTTACATCTCCATGCTTTCATGTGTCACTGCCAGTCATGCCTAATTTTTTAGCTTGTCTCTGCTTCAACGGTTGATCGACACTTGCCAGCTTTAGGTTCCAGCCAGATCATGCTTTTTCCCCACTCTCAGCTTATCAGCCACTTAAAAGCCAGTACACTTGCATTCTGTAAAATTGCATCATATGCTCCAAAACATTTTTTGTTTAAGAATTGTGACCAGTTGAAAAAAAACTCTTTTGCAGCTAAATTTAATTAGTTTTGATACAGTCTTTGCAATGTTTGCGAAAAAATCTTTTGTTGAATTTTCAAAAATCTTGATGGAGCATAATAGAAGGTTTTGCAGGGTGGAAGATAGAGCTAATTCAGAGAGCATTGCAAGCAGTTGACATGTGATGATGAAAGTATTGGAGTTCTACTAGGGCCAGTCTTGATTGATCAGTGATTGGTTGAATAGTCGGTTCCTATGGCAACTTCAGTCATGTAGAACAAGGATCGACAAACCAACTAACTGACTGATCGTCAAAATTTTTTTTCTTCAGAATATTTAACTTTTTTTAGTTTTAGCTAATCCTTCTAAATGTTGTGTTTTGTTGGAAACACTCTTTCAGGGATGAAGATGATGATATAAAATCCAGACTGCGTCAAAAATTCACAAGAGAGTCGGATGATTTTCTGGGTCAGACTCTTATCGACGTCACCACACTTAGCGGTGACATGGACGTCTGGTATAATCTAGGTCAGTTCATGGCTCAAAGTGGGAAAAAAAAAAAATTAAAAAACCAGATCAATCTAAAATCCTGTACAAACCAGCATCATTATTCACTTTTGAATGCCTCCTATCTGTATCAACGTCTGTAAACCTTCCAAATTTCCCTTCTGTTTCTTGTATATGAAAACCTTTTTTTTTTACTTCATTTTTTTTTATTTTGCTGGTAAATTTTTACTTAGCATTCAAACCCTGTAGAGAGACCACCACTGCTATTTTGGCAGCTACATTTGTAATATTCACTTTACAGTCACTGCTCCAAAGTTTTACGAACACACTTTCATCACTTGATGTATATTTATAGAGAGTATTAATTCTTTAGAAAGTTGGCCCATCACCTGTTTATATTAGGTGTTTTATATTGTTATCAAATGATTTTGACTGATTTTATTTTAGAAATGTCATCAGTACAATGGAGTTATCCTGGTTATAAGCTGTTAATCATAAAATATAGAGAAGAAAAAGCAGCAACCTTAAGGGAATTAATAACTTCTTTACAAAGAACTTAAGATAATGCATAGATATAAAATGAAAGACTTTAACTTGGTCTTTAATGTTTAGAATATTGCCAACCAATCAAATGAGCTCAAGATATTGGGGTATATATTTGCATAAACATTTTCAGAAGGGTAGTTATCATATTTTATACCTTGGGGTATACAGCTTGGCTATGCGTGAGCATATTCCGACTATGAAAATAGTCATTTTAGTTCTCAAATTCATAGCGTAAACAATTTGATGCCCGCAATCTCTAATGATTCGTAAAATTAATACATACAGTGTATTTTTCTTGCCCTTTGGTATACAGTCGCACCTGTTTTAAGCGGCCACTTGTGGGACAATGACAAACTGGCCGCATAAGACAGGTGGCCTCTTATTCCAGGTTTCAAATTAATGAAGAAAAAACACCGAGTATATTCATTTTGGCTCTATTGCACAGATTTATTAATAGCATCTGTAATGGCGGCGTACACGGAGATGGTGAAAGCACATCTCGGATTGCTGAATAAACAGTTGATATTAATTTTAAATGGCCGTTTTAATTTAATTTATCTATCAAGGGATTAAGAGCCAAACATTTTCTGCAAAATACGCCCAAACAATAATTTTCAATTGATTAAATGCGGTAAAAAATCAGAAAAAGCGTTCCCGTACAAAAGCTATGCACTGAACTAGGATAGCCAATGTTTAACCTCTTACAAAAGTGTCAAATTTCCATTGTGGTGTATAATAAGCACCCCTTTAATTCTCTCAAAGAAATTTTCTAGAAAAAAGATGCGTATTATTGGCAAATTGCTGTACATGTTAATCTGTTAAGCGCAAGACTGGCCATTTAATAACTTTGTAATGAAATATATTAGTACATGTAGATATATAAACAACACAAAACAGGTGTTATAATCAATTATTTCATTAAATCTCAGCAGACTTCAAATTACACACTCAATTATTTGTCATTAACTCATCAGCTGTCGAAGTTTGGCTTCTTTCGATACGGGGTCACATGTCAGAGTCAGAAGTCATGTGACAAAACAGACAAAATGGCCGTTGAAAACAGGCATGTTGAAACCACTGGACCTAAAAACACTGGCTGCTGGCCGCGTTAGACAGGTGGCCGCTTAAATCAGTTAAAATATAGTGAAAAACTAAACGGGCGGGATTGAAACTGGCTGCTCATGGCGAGTGGCCGCTGATTAAAGGTGGCCGTAACAGCAGGTGCGACTGTACTTATTACTTATTATATATCAAGTTAATGATTCTCAATTTAAATGCATGTTTTAAACCCCCCCCCGCCTTCATTCTCGTGTTAATTTTGTCCCATACAATTGTATGAAGACCATGTTACAATTTGTACCTAGTTACATGTATATATACCTCACCTTATGCCAGCATGGCTATCCATGGGTTTTTTTTTTTTGATTTAGAAAAATCCGTGTATATCAAGATAGATTGTTAACCAACAAAACATTACAACAGCTACCTTTTACTGATTTAATCTTGAAATATAATGGCAATTCCTTTTATGGGTTTGGTTTTCAAATCTGCATGTTTTGAAATTGTATTGAAATTCCAAATTAGCTTGTGATAGCATGTGCATGGATGCATGTAGAGATTCAGGTTTCTTTCCTTCTTGTTTTTTTTTTTTTTTCATTTCTTGTTTTCATTGGTCGTTTAGTTATCTTCCAAAGGACTATATACGATATTAGTCAAATTTGGCCCCCATAATTCACCATTTTTGAAAGTGTTTCAGGTATATTAAATTGTTATTTTATTTTTTTTTAGAAGAATTGATATAAAATATATTTTTCATCTAATTATTTGATTTATTTGCACTCACTGGCAGTATATGACATCAGAAGTGACGCTATTTTTAGAATTCAATCAAAATCAGTCATTTATTGACATTTTTTAAATCTTTTTTCGAATGGGAAATTGAACAAGAATGAACTTTTTGTCACTTATTAGTACTGGATAGATACATCTTTGGTGAAAATATTCTGTTTGTTCAAGCAATCGCTCAATGTTAATTTTCTTAAAGAAAAACGGCTTGAAAACAAGCTGTTTTGTCCTAAAAATGCAAAAATAGTGAGAAAAGGTAAACTTTATGATGTCATATTTTTTAAATTGTGGGCACTTAAATTAAAATGAAGATTATGAAAAAACTTCAAATATATATCCGTACAAAGAAAACAAAGAATTACTGTAAACTGACTATATTTATTTAAGGGGGCCATTTTAGGCTCAAATCATATATAGTCCTTTAGGTGTCGGTCATGTTTGCAATTTACACACATTATGCACTTAAATTTTCATGATGCAATGCATTTTAGATTTTAAAAATATAATAATAATATCACTCAGATTTAGATTAATTTTTTTTTAACAAAATAAGAAAATTGGAAGCTCAGGAAATCATGAAGGTTTTGTCTTAACATTGATTATGTTCTTCATATGATAAAATTTGTTTAAAATTGTGTTAATTGCATAACATTTTATGCTAATTTTCATGATCAGTCATGTATCTTGTTTCCTGAAGATTTATAAAGCTAAAGAAAACAAATTTTTATGACATTACATCTTGATGCATGTGTAGATAATGTGCCAGTCAATTTAGCAGGCCCAACCATGCCATTTTCTGTTTTGTCTTTTATGTTATTTTTTGATAAGATTAATTTAATGTCATAAAATTAAATTTTAATGCTAGAGGAGAATGAAAAAAAATAAATTATTATTAAATCTTAATTGTCATTAGCAAAGAATTAAATGATTTCAAATTTTGTGAGACTGTGACAGTGTTTAAAAAGCTTCACTTTGAAATAGTTGAAATAATGTTACTCTTCAGAGAAGAGAACAGATAAGTCTGCAGTGTCTGGAGCCATACGGTTACACATTAGTGTGGAAATCAAGGGAGAGGAGAAGGTGGCACCTTACCATGTCCAGTACACCTGTTTACATGAGGTAGGTGACACTGCCACATCTGTATTGTATATTTCATTAGTCAATTTCACCTGCTAAGATTCCCAAATCCTTATGCTAGCATGTGGTTATGTAGAAATCTGCTAAAATATAAAAACTCAGTGACTTCATATGTTAGTTATTATTCGTCATCATCAAAACTTGTGCAGAAGGAGCTAGTGTACAAGCATCACTGTATTAGATGGGGCTGTGTTAGTGCATTTAACAGTGTTTCGTGCACATAAGTTTGTGGGCAAGATTGAAAAAAGAACGAGCCTTTAAAATACATAAAATCATCAGACTTTGTATACTAGGTCAATTCTTATTTATTTCAAAGCTACATTAATTATTGTATTACTTCTCTTGATCTGACCATGTCATGAAGCAGATACAGCACAATATTATTTTGGAGAATTTGAATGAATGCAATAGAAATGTTTCTTAATGTTTTTGTTTCTTTTCTTTCTCTGCAGAATCTGTTCCACTACTTGTGCGAGCAGACGGGGGGTGCTGTTAAACTCCCGGATGCCAAAGGAGTGAGTGCATGCTTAAAACTTTCATTTTCCAAATTAATAAGTTATTATTTGTGAAGGACATTTCTCTCTGTGTTTATATCTATAAACAAGACATGAGTCTATTCATCTTTATGGAATTTCATAAATCAGCAGGATGAAGCTTGGAAAGTTTACTTTGACGAGCCTGCACAAGAGATTGTGGATGAATTTGCCATGAGATACGGTATAGAGTCCATTTACCAAGCGATGACGTAAGTAATAAAAATAATAAAAGCCTAGATTGGTTATATGAATATTTTTTAAAAAAATTTTGATGAGAGATTTTTTTTCATACCAGTTGCAAATATCTCACAAAAGTGTTGAACTAAAATGCCAAAATTATAGAGAAAGGTAGTTGTGAAAGATAGATGTTGTGTAATTTGGATTGATTTGTTTGAATATTCTGTTATTTTTACAGTTGTAAAGATTTGATATGAAGTTGCACATATTTCAAATGTCCTTCCTTTTCCAGACATTTCTCCTGCCTGTCCACTAAGTACATGTGTCCGGGGGTGCCTGCAGTCATGAGCACTCTACTTGCCAACATTAACGCCTTCTATGCACACACCACTGCCAGCACTGCTGTATCAGCTAGTGATAGATTCGCAGCATCCAACTTTGGAGTATGTCAATTTTGTCATCATTTTTCACTTTAAAAAATATACAGATTACAGCACAGGAGAATTGTCTAATGATAGACGTATAATGCTGAAAAGCAAAGGAATTAAAGTGTTCAGTTGATTTAGCAAATAAATGAATTATTTTTGGTCAATAAATTGTAAATGAGCATCTTTTGTTTTTCAGAAAGAAAAGTTTGTGAAGTTGTTGGATCAACTTCATAACTCCTTACGCATTGATCTCTCCATGTATAGAGTAAGTAAAATTACATACAGATGAGTGAAAAAATTATGAAATGATTCAGATACATTAACTAGAAATAATGCATATATTGTTTTAAAGAATGCAAAATTAAAGTTATATTGGAATAATATATTTAAAAGATAAATAATGCTTAAAATATCGGATGTCAACTTTACCATATTATATAGATGTATAAGAAATGAATATTTACAGCACATTCCTTGAGGGCCAAAATGACTCAGTTGATTAAACATTCACCTAATAATTTCCAGACCTTTAGTCTAAGTTGTCATGCCCCCATTTGCAGGACAAATATCATTAAGTATTTGAGCACCAAAGAATTAAGATACAGAGATAATTGTTGACATCTAATCCAATGCAAGTTTTTTTTTCTTTCTGCAGAATAACTTCCCAGCTACAGACAGGGCTCGCCTACAAGACCTCAAGTCCACTGTCGATCTGCTAACCAGTATAACTTTCTTCAGAATGAAGGTACGTCTCAAGGACTTCTACTCCCGAAAACATTGATGTAGTGCGGTATTTACTCGTAGATTGTGAGAGTCTTGCTTGTTTTTTGTGACGTACATAACAATTCCTTCCTCTGTGGAATGATTTCGTAGCATCCCTCGCTTAGCATGCAAATTTTATATGGCCCTGTGTAACTGTGTACTAGATCTCTATGTGAAACCATTCTTGGGTAGCAGGGTAGTAAGAGTTTATACAGCTCGATATCTTAGGTCAATTAGGGATTGAATTAATTGTTGAGTATTTTATCATATAAGCCTGATGTAGCCAATAGGAGTTTTAGGAATTATAAGATTGATAAATATATATAATCAGATAGTTTTAGCTAACAAGAAATAGAGAAGCATTCATTTTTATATAATTGTTTACTATTTTATAGAGGCAAGTGTAGCACAGTATTTTGTATTCATACTTAGTTTAAACTAGCCCCAAATAGAAGAATTATTGGCATTAATGGTACATGTACATTTAAAAATAGAAAAAGGAACGTGAATGCCGTACTTGTGTATTTTGTTCGTGTAAATTAAGGCAAGCAGAAGACCCTGTTGTGGAACTTATGTGTACAGTATTTCATGTCAGTAATTTGATTGTAGATTTGTGTACAAAGTGAAGTGCAGGTAATAGAACCAGATTTTAAATTGTACAAAGTAGATATACTGGTCAACTCTTAAAAAGTGTGCTGTAGATACATCAAGGTGGTTTCTTTTTTAGAAAAACGAAACGACAAAAGTAGATTACTACCGTACTAATCTATTGTGGGAATCAAGTTCTTCGGCTATAGGTTAGACTAACATAGAGTTGGGTTAACGTGTGGGTTTATGATGAAAGGTTTGAGTACTGGAACAGTTTGGGACTATGTAAATATATAGATCAAGATGAGTGAAATATCGAGAAGAAAATTAAGAAAATGCAAAAAATCTCTTACATAGTCAAGCCAAATTTTACTAATTGATTGAATTTATATTTCTTTTTCTCAAAATTAACATTAAAAGTCTTTTAATTGATAAATTATGTGTATTTAAATTATGGTTGTATTTGATTAATTCACTTGAAGACCTTTTTGCTTGGAAAAATTTCAAAGTGATATTGAACTTAAGGGTTGTAAAGAAACATTTTACTGATGTATATACAAAAAATTAAAGTAAAAGAGATTAATCTTGATTTATCAACAGAAATTTTTGTACAGTAATTGTGCTTTTGATTGGTTGTTGATATGTCCATTACTAATTTTGATTGGTCCTTTTCATGTTATCACTAATTTTGATTGGTCCCTGATATTTTATTGCTAACAGGTGTACAAACAGGTAAGATATACTAATACCAGGGTCAACCTGAAGATGATGTTAATTGTTCCTTGTTTCTTTCTCTCTTTCCTTCCTCTTTCTTTCTCTTGCTCTCTTTATATGGCCACATCCTGATCTAACATCTGTTCTTCTGCACGCTGTCTTGTAATATGTATACATGCAGGAACTAAAAAAAGATTTTGAATTTTTCTAAAAACTTCAATGTGACTGCACACACTTTTATATTTAACAGATTTATTTAGCTGGATCATCAAAAAGAAAATAATAGATTAATATATTAGCTTAATAAAGTAAATGCATTAAGAGTTAACCAGCTGTGTTATAATACTAGATATTATAAGTTTATAACTAATTTAAACATTTCATCTCTTTGTTTAGCTTTTTAATTTCTTTATATTTTACCATGATAAGAATTAAATCTTCAACATTGAAAACAAAAATGAAATTTATCTGAATTCTTTCAAATACCCATGATTTCATGTACTGCATTATGAAAGAGAAATTATTTTTATTTTGCCATATGTTTCATGTATTTTCATTATCAGTGTTGTTTTTATATTTAAAATTTTGTACATTGTATGCAATCCCCCCCCCCCCCAAAAAAAGCCACCTTTAATAGTCAATACCATTCAATTTTAAGCAGTGTGTGAAAATTTCACATATTTTCAGGTAAAATGTGATTCTTAATTAATTTGATGCTCAATGGCTGTAAAGCTAACAGAGTCTTAATTTACAGCACACCATTTTCAAATTTACCTGAAATGATGTACATATATCCAAACATCAGTAAAAATCTACTAAAACTGAAAAACACTTTTAGGAGGTTTGGGACACTTCCATGTTGTGACGTACTATTTATTGAAATAAACAATAAAATTAAGTGTAATTTTATAAATAGTTTCTTTCCCATAATTGTCACCTAACAGCGTAGCGCAGTGGGTTAGAAGGTTCACTACGAGTCTGTAAGTCATGAGTTTGAATCCTGCTAGGCATTTTAAAATTTTGACCTTTTCAAAATATTTTCAAAATGTATTTTTTGGTGAAATATTGTAAAATTTGAAAATTTTAAACCGGTGAAAGTATTTAAATTATAATGTACTTTAATCAACATTAATATTGACAGATGTCCCATACCACCTTAAAATCTCAACACATTTAATATTCCTTTTACTGAAAAGAGAAGTCATTTGATGGTACATGTATTAATTTTGTAGCATTTAATTCAGATAATTTTGGTATCTTGTATTTTTATTTGCATTATAGTTATCCCAGTAGAAATCGGAGGATGATTAGACCATATGTAGCATTGTTCAGCCTGGCTAGACTTTACCTAATCAAATGCATAGCTTTCATTGTAAGAATCAATATTCTTGATAGGAATCAAAACAATCAATATATCATTCATCATTGCAGGTTCAAGAACTTCCCAGTCCTCCAAGAGCTAGTATTGTAGTAAAAGACTGTGTGATAGCCTGTATAAAGTCCACATACCAATTCTTGTTTGATAACTGTTATGAACTGTACCAGAGGGAGTTCGTTCAAGCGGAACCCTCAGAACTGAACATTCCGGGATCGGAGGGTGTTAATGAGAACAGCCTGGACTTTTGGGATAAATTGATAGCTCTAATAGTGTCTATGATTGAAGAGGATAAGAATAGTTATACTCCAGTATTAAATCAGTGAGTAGTTTTTTGTTTTCCAAGTTTATTGTAAATGAAGGTTTTGGTCATATCTTGTTTCATATCTAACATTAATTTGTCCATTTTAATTTCATATGATTATTGAAAGCAACAATTTAAAACTGCATACTTGGTAGAAATTGTAACAGTCAAAGTCTTGTAAAGATCACATTTTAAAAAAGTTTAAGGTTCTCTACCCCTCTGATAGGGAGAGTTAACTCTTGCTAGGATAAATGAGAATTAATTCTTGAGTAATTTTAAATTATCAAGTTAAAGAGTAACTTGTGTCAGAAAGTGCTCTTCAAGGTATGCTTAAAATGTGTGCATTTCAATTTTCTAATAAATATCTTTTGGAAAATAAAAAAATCTTTGAGAAAATAATCTGTAGAACCTTCAAGTAAATGTCATTTTTCTCACAGATGAAAATGTATGGCTACACTTCAGGCATTTTAATAAGAACATTTCTACGCCTTTAATAAACTTTCTTCCATTGTCACCAGAATTATAGTTTAATAGTGTGTTCTTATTTGGTTTTTTTATGTGTAGAGACAATCTGTAAGATATTTTTGAAGATTTTGATTTTTAGATATGCTGGACTCTTTTGCTTGCTTTTTCATGGATGTATCTGATGTAGTATACCAGTGCACATTAATAATGCACTGCATCCTTTTTTTTTAATTTTCAAAATGTAGGGTCCCAGGCTTTCAGAATTAAAATTCTGGCCTTCCACTCAGCTTGAGTTTTAGTCCTGATAGAATTAACCTATTAATTCATTGATGTATTAACTAATCTATTCCAGTGGTCATATGAGATCAATAGTTCCTAATGAAGCTTATATTGCTTTTTAATCACTAACTAGGCTATAATTAATAGAAACTTTTGGTGAAAAGAAAGTTTTAATATTATCTCCAAGTTGCCATAACTTCCTTGTAAACAAAATCTACTGTAATAATTTTTATCCCTAAGCATATTTTTTAATAAGCCTTAGAAAATTTATAAACCTTTAATATTACCGTGTCATTAAGAAAATGAACATTATTTTGGATCCTTTAACTATTAATTTGATTAATTAAAAAAATGTGTTTTTTTAGATTTTCCTGATTTTAGGCTGCAATTTGTTTAGTTGATTTCAGAATGTCATTTGTTGTTAAAATACTAAGAGGGTGAAAAGTGCAACTCTTAATGAGTTTCCTTTGAAAAATAGAGAATGACAAGTGGGCCAAAATGTCATGAAAGCTAACAAATTACCTTTAATGTAGAAAATGGATGCTTTTGATGATCTTTCACGCTTTTTGATATTTCTGAAATTTTCCTCTTTCTATATGCAGATTCCCCCAGGAGTTAAATGTTGGGCAAGTGAGCGCTGCTAATATGTGGGCATTATTTTCACAACACTGTAGCATGTTCCTGAAAGGTAAAATGAAATATACAGTACAGTTGTTGAATTTTACTAAGCACCACTTTGAATGTTTGAGACATATATTGGTATTTGTGTTGAGTGTTCTTTCAAATTTGTGCTTATAAAATGTCCCAGTAAAAAAAGAAAACATGTCACCATTATGTAGATGAAATGACATACATTTCATATCTGTGTCAAATTGCATGCATGTACAAATCTAAGCTAAGTCTGCTTTAAATTTCATTTATGTTTATTATAATAATCAAAAACTGTAAGTCAGCAGCTAGAATATAAATGGGCTGACTATATTTCTTAAACTTGGGTAACAATTAAGCAAGCCCTATATAACATAGTCATATAAATATATAGAGAGAGAGAGAGAGAGAGAGAGAGAGAGAGAGAGAGAGAGAGAGAGAGAGAAATGCAGCATCACCATACCTAGATATGAAAATAAATGTAATGGAGGAAAGTTTCCTTTTTAGATCAAGAACAAGAAAAACCATGTAAGAGTTCCGAGTATATGAATTTACATTTCAAGATAAAATGGCTGTATTCCAAGTTTATAGCTGACGTGCCTCAATACAAAGGAACTGTACCTGAATATCCAAGGTGAGTATCTTAAGGTCATGGTCAGTTTGATTTAAAGGTCAAGGTGAGTGAGTGGTCAAACTTCCTATAATAATTACGGTATATGAAAGATACCAGTGTAAAATCCAATAAAAGTGGTCTGTTTCTTTCTTTCAAAAATTGTTTCTTATCTTGTACGTGTATTATATCATAAGATTTATTGAAATTGCAGATACTGTAAATACGATATATGAAGTACATGTACATAGAAGCTTGAATTCAAAGCCCCTATGATGTCAACACAGAGGCTATGCTAAATTTTGAGTAAACTATGATCTGTACATTTAAACTACATTTATTT
>WFKH01006014.1:39846141-39887618 GCA_016163765.1 Magallana hongkongensis
ACCATTCAGCAGTGTCAGTATCTAACCGGCATGTATGGATACTGCAATATTAAAGGAAAAAAAAAATATTTGAAAAAATAAAAAAAAATTTCCTACCGACCGACCCTACTTTTTTTCAGCATGAAAGCGGAAACAAACTATTTTTTTTGTTAGGCCTTATTGTACTTGAACCCTCTACCTATAATTTTGAAATCATATACTGTAAACAAACTTTTATTCGTGTGTGAGAAAAAAAAATCATGTAGATCGAAAGTACATATCTTGGAAATGTGAAAAGAATTTTTTTTACAAGTTTACCTTATTTTCTTTTCAGACTGTGAATAAAGTCCTTATAGTATATGCTGATGTTGTTAAACAGGATTTTGAAAAGTATACAAACGATCATAAGAAAGTAAGTCCTCAATCAAAATACATTTTATTCAACATTAAGAGAAAAAAAATATTTGAAAAATTAAAACAGTTGAGTTGGCCTTGCCCTTTTTTTTTTTTGTAGATATGCATTTTTAACTAAGTTACAAGAAAATTAATTAAGTTGCAAATTTTTCTGTTTTTGCAGGCTTGTATACTGATGAATAACATACAACAGTTACGTGTTCAATTAGAGAATTTATTTGAATCTATGGGTGGTGAAAAGGTATGGTACATGTATGAAATTGTGCTTCCCTGTTACTTTTAAACATAGTCATGTTTTTAATTGCATGCATGCAACCAAAACATATGCTATTTCATTTATTTGTATTAGTATACAATGAATGTTTTCCATTAAATTTGTATTCTAGCTTGACTCGGATACATCCAGCATTCTAAAGGAGCTCCAAAGTAAACTAAACAGTGTGCTGGATCACCTGAGCTCTGTGTTTGCCAAGAGTCTGGAGCCCCAGATCAAACAGAGTACTCAGGAGTTAGGTCAACTTTTGTCCAAAGTGAAAGGGGCAGGGCAGGTCTCCTTGTCTCAGCCCAGCCAGAGAAACAGCATTCAGCAGGAGTCGGAGTTGGTGCTCAAACCCTTGATGGAACTTATTGATGGCAGGCATGTGGATTAGATTGATCATTTTTTCTCGTAGTTTTCTTATATACTGTGGAATCATTTAAATTTGTGAGGGCAAATTTTCGTGGATTTTTTACTTATTTGTGGGAATGTAATTTCATGGATGCATCAGGTTTCAGTAAAAAAGATAACTCTTTCTTAATTTGTTTTCGTTGAGGATGTAAATTCGTGGGGGAGGGCTACCCACGATAAACCACAAAAATGAGCCACCATGGATTCTAATGATTCCACGGTATTGAACAGAAATAAAGGTCCAATATGCTTCTTCCTATTAAAGCCTTAGATAGACTTTGTTATATTACTTGATGATCTTTAAGATAAAGGTTAAAGGTAACTTGCTTTTAGAGTCCCAAGTCATTCATGCTGTACAAGGTCAAATTGACCAAAGATTACAGCCGCAATTGGTTGGAGCGCAGTAGCTTATAACAGAAAGTACATTAACCCCTCTTAGGACAATTTTCATTGCATGATTTTCCTCTGTGACTAACTAAAATAAATATGATACTGATCTAGATATTCAATCTTTTTGTAAAAGAACTCCATTTCCTGCTGCCATTTTAATTATTTCATAAATCTTTAAGGATACAGCTGCTTGCTATATAGTCATCACTGCATCAATGCATCAGTGCATTTTATGATCAGACAAAACCTTTGAAAGTAAGACTGAAGTTTTCAAACACTTACAAAGATTATGTTGGCATGAAACAGACATGGTTTTCCCCATGTTACAAGTCCCTAGATTTCAGTTCTTTTCTAAATCTCGGTATTTCTTACGAAGATTCAAATTCAATGATATTGCATCAGGCATGAACTCATCAACATGTATGAATTACAGTTTATGTGTTTCCTGCATAATTATAACTCTTTGCATGATGTATTAACAGCTTGACAATGTTTGCACAAGAATGTGAGAAAACAGTTCTGAAACGTCTGCTGAAGGTAAATAAATTCTTTACAATTTTATATGAAGTGTTCTAAAGACAATTTTCCCCTGTATAGTACAACCTGGCTTATTTAAGTTATTGTCATTTATATTTTTTGTGGTGTAAAAGTGATAGCAAATAAAGCTTGAATTAAATAAATCATCAGGGAAAAACCCAGATATATGGTATAGAAGGGGACACCAATGCAAACTTAGGAACTATTTCTCAAGTGAGAGTTGTGGGCTATGAGCATCTCATATATCTCTCATATTAGAGAGACAGTTTACTTAAGTTAAATTCTGTGCTATAGATTTATGAGAGTTAACTATTGTGTTATAATGAGACTAACCTTGACCTTTGTAGGAACTTTGGAGGATAGTGATGTACACAATGGAGAAAACTGTGGTGCTGCCCCCTCTCTCGGACCCCCGACAGGTACGATCTTCAGTTCCTGCAGTACATAACTATTCTTCTTTCAATATTAACTGATAAAGAGTAAAAAAAAAAATTTGGACAATGATTTTGTCTGTCTCCAAAAGGGTAAAAAGTGTAGAGACAAACAATTATCAAGTGCTGATATATCTACACTAATGTGTTTTAGGAGAAAGAAAAGGATCAAGTCAGGGTACACATTCAAAATTTAAATTAGATTCTAGCATTTTTTGTTGATTATTTTTTCTTAATTACTAATACAAATTCATACATATATTAGAAATATGCATCAAGTTTTTAATATATTGGACAAGGAGTATGAATTTGTATATCATTTGAATAATGCTTTTGTTTTCTCAAGGGAAAGGACAAAAAGGTGATGGAGATTTCAATTTGCAATTGATTAGTAACTACAAATCATAATCATATTTTTCATAATACTCATCCACTATTTAGATAATGTATACTAGGTATATATTCTTTGGGTTGGGCATTGCTAATTTTTTTAACATTTATTAACCTACTGGTATAGAGATTTGAAATTCTATTTTGCAAAGCAAGTTCACAAAGGAATCTTTAATCTAAGTAGAATTACAGTAGCTTTCTTCATTCTTTAGTCAAAATATTTAATACCCATACAAAAAATTTCAGCTTTTCTCACAGATAGATTTTTTTTCACGAACTGAAGATTATATTGAAATATGATGAAGTATTGTTCAGTAATGAGCTTGTTTTGTAAATGATAAACAGATACCATTACTTGTGAAGGTTGCTTGAAGGTGAAGGGTCCTCAAAACATAACATACCAATTCTGAAAGCATAAAGGTTAGGAGCTCATGTATGAAAAATGAAAAAGAAATGAAGAAATTCAAAAAGGAACCGTTATATACGTTACTTGTGAGCAACCTTTAATATTTCATCTAAAATCCATTTGTTAAGAGCAATGTAGAAAGTGTAGTTAATTGGCATTTACGGGTATTATATGGATCATTTCTGAACAAGAAAACTGTGTACTGTAAAACTGTTTACTTTTCCAGTTCTTGTCACTGGCTGGTAAAGGGGTTATGTTAAATGAAAAGCCGACATTTTTGTCCAAAATTCGCACTGTAAGTTGTGGAGACATATTGTGGGCTTTTTTCTGCCGACCATGAGAATCGATATTGGTGTCATCAATGTGTACCACCCTGCTAGGTTGTGTCTCTCTCACCCAACATGTGTCACCGTTGTGTCAACCCAACACAAGGCAGTTGTCAACTATAGTTAATGAGATTTCCAACAAAATTTCTATATCTGATGTGAAATTCATCAATTTCTAAAGAAGAAAGAGAAACCCTCCTTAATTTTCCTACAAATTTTGTCAAAAGTGCTGTGAAATTTTCATTCAAAATTTTCAAAAATTCTCTCATTTAGGAAATTTTGCCTGGAAATTTCAAGTCTGTGACTGTGTGAATTGGACTATTTTTGGTTTATTTTTTCTAGATTCATTGTTCTCCATCTTTCATGTCATGCAGGTTTCTGTCATTTCTTCACTGTTTTGATTTGATTCAAGCTTTAGACTAACATTGATTTCAGCTTATTCCCCTTCCCGGTGCTGCTCAAACTAAAATTGAGGATGTGTCGCGACTTTTTCTCAGTCACGTCAGCCAAATGCCCATGAATGTTCCTATGATCCAGGTGATTCCTGCATTTTGATTGCATAGATATTAATTGTCCACCGAGTACAAGTGTTTTTGTGACATTGATGTTGTTGATGTACATATAGTTGAAGATGGATGTTGTGCTGGGGGTTTTGATTTAGAGTCATTGGCTTTACTCTTAAATTGTTGTTCTAGATATTAGATGTTGTACTATAGTACCGTATATGTTTTAGTCTTTTGTTTGATATATGGAATTTTTATTTTCATCTGTTGTATTGTAGTTGTTATGAGTAGTTGCTACAAATTCACGGTATACTATGCTTTGTCACCTGCCAGTAATCATGGGTTTTTGTTCGTTGTTGTTAGAGTTTGTAGATGTTGTGATTTTTAGTTCAGATTTGTCTGGTTACAGTATGTAACTATAAGCTTGAATTTCTGCAGAGAAAGAATGATGAATTTAATTTAAAATAGCACAGTTATTATTTAATTTGAATTCTAGATTCCGAAAATGAAGCCTTATAGAATCTGGTAGAAGTATGATAAGTCAGTCTGCATGCTAAGTGCCTGCGCAGCTGCTATTTTGTTTTTTTTTGGGGGGGGGGGGGGTGAAAATCATGATTTGTAAGAAGCTTGCCAAATTAAACTTTATTTAACATCAAAAAATATTATGAAATACATTTGCTTGCAAATATAAAAAGATGTGTATTTTATCTAATATTATAACATTGCATGGGTGCAGTGGATTTTATGGCCTCAGACTTGAAAGCTTTTTCATTCATTTAATCTCTTCAGTGATTTAAGGTCTGGCTTAATACACCAACATTTTATTTATAAATGGATCTATGATCTCTTTTGAGATGTGTTTTCATCATTTATTGACTGATGTAAGCTCTGATTATTTTTACATGATGTTTCTTAATATGTTTACAAAAAATGAAAAGTGATTTAAAATGCAAATAAAACATTTTTACTCAAAGCTTAAAATTTGATGTTAATTAAGATGTAAAACTATTTGCTAATATAAACAAGTCCAGAAAAATTAAGAATTGTCAGTCTTTGATGATGAAAGAACTTTATAGATCCACTTGATAAAATTTTAGTCTCTTGAGCCACCTTAATGTACCTACATGTTCTTTGCGTAAAAGCAATTATATAATACTCTTTAGTGTAGACCTGTATTTTTCCTATTCTAACTTTCTCTATTATTCAATATCTTCAAATATGTAACTAAAATAAAACTAAGTAAATGTAGTGTAAATGTTTTAAGACTATTAATTTATAGATATATGGGAGAAGAAAGTGTAAAGTGAAAAAGTGTAAAATGAATTTGAAATTTTTTAAAAGTATTAATTACTTTTAATTGTAAAATTGTTAAGGTGTAAAACTGTCAAAAGTTTAGCATTCCTATTACTATTTTAATGACACATATTGAATCTTTTATACAATACTTAGCTCTGTATTGAGTTTGACATGTTCGTGGTTTATATACATCTAGGACATGTCCAAAGAAGCCGAGAAAAACCTGACCCCCAAACAGTGCGCAGTCCTGGACATGGCTTTGGATCACGTCAAACAGTTCTTCCATGCCCAGGGCCAGGGGCTCAAGAAAACGTTTCTGGACAAGAGTCAGGAGTTGCAGAGTCTGCGCTACGCCTTATCGCTGTACACACAGACGACCGACACCCTAATCAAGACCTTTGTCAGCACCCAGACCTCACAAGACCAGCCCTCCCTGGAGGACACAGTGGGGGAGGTGTCCATACAGGTCGACCTGTTCACCCACCCGGGGACTGGGGAACACAAGGTCACCACCAAAGGTAGGCAGTGTTGTAAGCTATAGTCTTAATGGTTGCTGATTTATAGAGCATCAGCTGTCAAATTTTCAAAAATTTTTATCTACATTGAAAGGAATTATAAAATTTAATGTTTATCATAATGTTATCTTTTGAATTTTTTTTTTTAATTTTTATCATATTTTAATTCAAAAAATGAGGATAAATTACAGGGTATTTTTTTTTTATTTCGCTTTACAAGAGAGCAAACTATACATTACATTATGTTTTAGTTTGAATCTTTAAAGATAGATAATTAGATAATCAATGAACTGTGTGATTTTACAGTTGTGGCGGCTAATAACTTAAAGTGGCACACGTCAGGCATGTTTCGGCCATTTGTGGAGGTCAATCTGATTGGTCCACATCTGAGCGACAAACGACGAAAACATTCCACAAAATCCAAGAGCAACAACTGGTCACCAAAGTTCAATGAAACCTTCCATTTGTGAGTATTCCTTCTGTTGTCTTTTTCTGTATTTACATGTACATGTATAGTGTTTTATTAGAGTATTGTTAGGGATCGTTTTCATTCAATGACAATCAATCTGTGCAGCAATTGCTGTGGATTCATATTTTAGAAATTGTTCAGACCTCTTCACTCATTTCATTTAATGTAAAAGTGGTTATTTAAGCATGGGGGAAATTTACACTAGTTACACGGTAAGCTTAAAACTGCGTAAAATATATCCGCACGTATGGTAAAAAAATCAAAATTTTAGTGTGGTAAATCACGCATCTGCGTATTTAATACCCACGCTTATTGTTTGACTACAGAAAACACTTACTTAACCACCAGCATAAATAACCACTTTTACAGTATTTTTCTTTTTCAGACAGTCTTAAATAATGTTTACAACCTTGAACTTTCCTTTGACCTTGACTTCATGTTACAAGTTTGATAAGTTTGTTCAGTATCATAATAATTCCTTAATTTTTTCCCCCTTTTTTGTGCAGCATCTTGGGAAATGAAGATGAACCAGATGCTTATGAGCAGCACATTTGTGTCAAAGACTACTGTTTCGCTCGGGAAGATCGGCTGATAGGGGTGGCTGTGTTACAGTTACGGGACATTGTCGAGAAAGGCAGCTGTGCGTGCTGGTGTCATCTGGGAAGGAGGGTCCATTTGGACGAGACAGGTTGGACAATTTTACGCATTCTCTCACAGAGAACAAACGATGAAGTTGCGAAAGAATTCGTTAAGTTAAAATCGGAATCGCGATCTGCAGAGGAAGTGTCGTGAGGCACCCTTATAAACTTTAGGATTATTATCATATATATTTTTTTTGTTTGAAAAATATTTTCAGCCAAGTTGTTTTTCCAACATCGACTGTTGATTGTTTTTTTTTCTTTCGCTGTTGAAATGTTTTGGTGGTTGTCATGTATACGAAGCTTATTTGCTCCATGTCTTTCCAGTTATATATCTATATATATTATTATTATTATTATTAACATGTAGAATGTCTTATATTGTTCTGTTAATTCAAATGGATTTAAATCTCAAAGGAATTTACATTTTGTTGGCATTATATGAAAAAATATTCTCTTCTGTGGAGAGGTTAATTTTTTTGTTTTGAAGATTTATAAGCATTGTTTTTGTAGGTTTAAAAATTAAATTTTGATAGTGCGTAAATGGTACAAACTTAATGAAGACTTTATTAATTCTCTCATTTCTTCCTATTTACATGAAAAATGATTGAGTTCTATATCTAACTATTTGCTCTAGAAATCCTGTAATTTTGTGATAAGATGTATGTACCTTGATATTGTTTTTTATAGGGACCTTGTGCAATTCTTTTTGTATCACTATGTTAATTAAAGAGGGTATTTTTGTTCTTTATATTTTTTCTTTATAAACCGATCATGAAATCCATTTTCGAAACCAACATAACTAAATATTGTTGTCAGAGTGATTGTAGTTTGTAGAAGAGCTAAACATATGTCAATGTAGGGACATGACATTCACAGCCATTTTGATAGAAATTTTGTCTTCCATGGACCAAAAACTTCATACCACACCAAGGTTATGTAATGTCACAAGAATTGATATATGTGTTAGAATTCTTCATGCTTAAAAAAATGCTTTCAATTCTGTTACTTTTTTCATTACTTTGTTACTATTTATTAGCTTTCATATAACAATGTTATAGAGATCAGATTAATTTTCTAGAGATCTGGTTATATGGTTTCTACCTCTTGGGTTTCGACAATAGAACTGCCAGCTTTTACAGATTAAATTCATAGTGCATGCAAGTGTATTTATGTAGAAAAAACATTTCATTGGAAATTTCAAAACAAAACGCTCATATACAAACTGATATTGCCATTTATACATATAGCTTTTAGATAATGTATGCATGTAAAATTGAGTGAATAAAGTGCATCTGCAGATAATTAAAAAGATAATTTTCCTTGAAGTACAGGTTGTATAATTATATGAACTATGTAGTTGTCTTGTTCTAGTCAATATGTAGATGTATAGCATTTAAAAAGTTAACAATATTATAAACCTTGTGAATATTTATTCTATTAGAAAACTTGAGATTTCTCACATTATTAAGGTGTAAAATATACATCTGCCCGGTATCCCTTCAATGTTGATATTAACTGACCAATAACATTGTATACATGCAGAAAGATTTATCATGTTGTATTTTACCTTTGGTTTGGTTTAATCACAAATTTGAGAATCGATATTAAGGTGAGTTGATACTGATATATTTATTTAAGAAAAGTTTTTAAATTTATTTCTAATTTGGTTAAACTAATGATCAAAATTATCATGAGTGTGATTGCTTTATTTAGTTTCCTTATCTATATGAATTCAAAATAAAGGAAAGCAAGGGATGAACAGATAAATTTATAGAATAAGTTAAAATTTCATATTCATTATAAACATTGTTATGAATCTATCTTTTGTATCCTCTTTAAACATTCCATTGCATAAGACAAATACAAAATGTAATTATTTAGTGTCAGTAATTTTGGCAAAGAACATCTGCTTTGTGGTACATTGTATTTTAATCACTTTTGAACAATGGTAGTTTTCTCATGGAAGGTTCATAATTTTTTCTAATTCATAGAAAATTTCGACCTTTCTGGTGAACTATAATTATAAAATATTGTTTTATAGATATTGATTTCAATCACACAGTCATGTGATATTTCAACTCAATTTAACAAAATAGTGGGCAAAAACTGAAGATGCTGAATTATGTAGGCATTTATTGGTATTTTCAATTAGTAAGCTTCTTATAAGTTTTTTTTTTCTAAAGAGATCTTACAATAGCTTGTGTTTGATTTGATTTCTTGTACAAAAGATCATGTTGCCCACAAACATCATTGTAGAAATTTATACTTGTTATATCATGACTGCAATAGTTGGGACTAATTTACATGTAATAAAAGTTATGGCAATTTTACATGTAATAATAGCTGTGATTATTATAAGTGTAATAACAGTTGTGGCTTTTACTTGTAACAGACTTACAGTTGTGACTACACGTGATTGCAATGCATGGTTTTATTACATGTAATAGTAAGTGTGACTATATATTACATATAATAATGAATGTAACTATTTCTACATGTAATTTTGAGTCATACAGGGTGACTTTAATTGTATGAATTTCGATCTTTTATCCATGTTATTTGTACTTCTGGATACTATGAATAAAAATCCAATTTTTAAAAATGATACATATCGTTTGCTTTTTTGTTTTTGAGGCCCTTGAGTGTGGATTTTTTTTGCTTACAGCAATTTAAATGATGTAATTCTATAAAATGTAATTAGTGTTAGACACAAACATCACTTTTCAAAATTTGACCCGTAATTAAAAGGGTATTAAGATAAGAAATCAATTCCCCTTGTAATTAAGTCATAATTGATAGCTCGTCCAAAATTGAATAAATCATTAATGTTCAACAGAGAATAAATATATAAATTTATCAAAATGAGAAGTGTTATTTAAAGGAAATCACAATTGGCATTTCCATGAAAGAGATGCCTATCTAGTTGTCCAGGATTTCAACCAACGAGCCTATCTAGTTGTTCAGTTTTTCAACCAATGCGCCTATCTAGTTGTCTCGGATTTCAACCAATGAGCCTATAGTTGTCTAGGATTTCAACCAACGAGCCTAGGATTTCAACCAATGAGCCTATAGTTGTCTAGGATTTCAACCAACGAGCCTATTTAGTTGTCTAGGATTTCAACCAATGGGCCTATCTAGTTGTCCAGGATTTCAACCAATGAGCCTATCTAGTTGTCTAGGATTTCAACCAATGATCATTGCAACAAGATGTTTTGTATTTAACCATCAATGGTATGCATTAAGGATTTACCAGATTTTTCTTTAAATGTAATAATTTGCATGTGCTGTCCAGATAAAGTTTTAGAGTATTAGAGAGTGAAAAAAAGTATTTGTGGATTATGTTTTAATTTGTTTGAATGAGTATCTAATGGTTATTAAGACCATGATCTGATAAATAATATAAACACATTTGCAAATGGAACTATGAAGATTTATTTTTAATATTTTATAAAGCTTAATAAATGGAATTTTAAAATTTCCGGAATGCTTTCTTCATTCATGCCATAACAGGGTTTCCGTTTTGTTTAGCGGAACCCGAAAATCCTCTTGATACGGCTTTTCAGTGTGGGTTTTGCCTTTGTCCCTTTCTGTTAAAAAACAAATTGTATTTAAAATAAAAAATGCAACTCAATTGCATCCACTCAAGATAATTTTAAAAAAAGTTTTTCTTTACTCAGATTGATATTAACCTTCAGCTGTGGCTGTGGCTGGGGTTGGTCTTCGTAAGAAAGACTGACTGACGGTCCATCTTTCCTCTCCTTCACATCTCTGGGTGCATCCTCGAGCTTAAAAGAGGAAGAATCAATTTATGATTACACACTAGTACTATTTATTAACTGTAAAGTAAAACAAAGTTTTAACGAAGCACCAGTGATGAGTGATATTAATTTATTTTAAACGTAATTCGTTAAATTCAAAGAATTTTTAAAACTAACTTCTCATTATGTGTGATTTCGTTATAGCCGTGCTTGACGTAAACATGTTTTATTGTACATAGTATATATTATGGTGAAACTGTCCTTTAAAAATTGATTGCAATGGTTGATCATTCAAAGTATTAGTTATAAACATGTACTGTATATTTAATATATACTTGTACCTTTGGGAGCGAAACGTAATTCGTTATATCTAATGAATTTAGAAACTAAATTCTCTGTATGTGTGATTTCGATATAGGTTTGCTTGCTGTAACCATGTTTTACTGACCATAGTATATATATTGTAAAATATACTGTATATGTAATATAGACTTGTACCTTTGGGACGGTCTTGAATGTTTCTACACTGTTCAGGAATAACTTCCGAGGAATAAAGTTCGTATCTTCTTCAATAGCTCTCTCAAAATGATAACTCTAAAAATGCAGCAGTTTTAAAATTATGCAAGGTTTTCACGTTTCTTCTAAAAACAGCCAAAAATATCAATTTAATCAATTATGTTTTATAATTTACTTAGTGTGACATCATACCATCAATTCCATATGGAGCATTTTTCGTCTTTGTGTCATTTCCTCTTTCCTGTTTATTTCCATCTAAAAAATAGGGATTAATTGATGCATAAATTCATTAAGTAAATTTGATTAGAATGTATTTTCACGTACTCATATTTTATGGAGTGTTTGTCACTTACCAACAACTCTTCTTCAATGGTTTTCTTTGTTTGACGAATGTTTTCTCTTTCTTTTACCCTTTTCTGCAAAAAAACCCTCTTTTATTACATACGAGAATATTTTCTACATAAAAAGGAATGAAATATGTAGATTTCATAAATTCTCGTAAATGAAGTAAAGTTCAATAAATTATTTGGTTGATAGTAAGACTTACCATCACTTCTTCCTGAAGCTTTTTAAGAACTAAATGGCGGTCTTGAAGTCTCTTCTGAAAACAGTCACAAATAAAACCATGAATATGTTCTATCAAAATGCATGGAGATAGGAATATGTGTTTGATACCTTTTTCATGCACAATTAGAAGATTTTTGATAAATAATCTCACCATCATTTTTCCCGCCATTTGCGGACATCTTCTGGTCCTTATTTTTCTCTAAAAAAAGGTAATGTATCAGAATATCAATACAAGTAATCGTAAACAAGATATATGTCAGTTATGACGTTTAGATATTGTCTAAAATTTGATGACTCTGTTCATAATGTATTTCTTACCACTTGATCTACAAGAATGGAGAGTAGAATCTGATTTCTCTTCTCCTTGTCCTGTAAATAATGAGCGACGTATGTCATTTATTTATTTTTTAAAATAAAGATATACATGTAAATCATATATATTACGTATGTAATTAAGATAGTTACCCAGGCATTTAATGTGTCGCTCCATTTGGTTTGGTTGACGTTCTGCAAAAAAAAAAAAACCAACTTGTTGAATAATTTCCCAATTTTATGAATTTGTCATGACAACTTTGAGTCTTAATTGTGAATGTGTGACAAAGCGATTCGAACATGTAAGCGTTTAACATTATAGGAAGAAATGTTTTCATAAAATTGACAGGTACATGTACTCATAATAAATACCTCTAGTTTCCTGATTGAGTCCGCGATAGAGTTGTCTTTTCTTTCCTTTACTTTTTTCTGAAAAAAACCCCAACAAAAAAGACTTGAATGAATAATTCAATTATACAAATTACAAAACCAATTTAATGAGAAATACAAGAATACACTGATACTGCTATCAATTTTTCAGCAATAAGCTCATACAGCTTTCGTTTTATGCATGTATTGACACACATGTATACCGTTATCGTTATGCTAATTAAAATCAGTTTTCTGACTCACGAGCAGTTCCTCTTGTATGGCATCATGGTATGGTATTGTTGAACTTACCGACAGCCCTTTATGGACAATTTCCATTTTCTGATGGTTTTCGCTGATAATTTTCTAAGAATAAAATAGAGACATTGAATTACATTGGCATCAAAAATTCAAAATACGACAATTGTTTTCTATAATTATTAAAAGAACAAAAGAAAGGAAATGAAACAAAAATCAATCTAGCAATCAATCATTTAAATAATCAGTCAAAAATTAAATCAACAAATCAATTACACGTAATTAAAACATACCATCCATTTACCAGCCATCACAGGACTTTTGTAGCTTGGAATAATTCTTTTCTGTAACAAATTTTTAATGAATTATAAAGTTAGACCTGAGGACAAGAAAAAATTACTCTCGTGCGCACATACTTTGGTAACATTTTGAACTACATGTAAATCAACAAGATATCTGTGAGCCAAAAATAAACAAAGTCGTCATTTAACAGGAAGTTGACGTCCGATTGGTACAAAAAAATATTCTACGATGGCATGCATAAACAAAGAATGTGTTAAAATTTCAAGCATATGCGATGAATGGTTGCTGAGAAATCTTTGACGAAAATTTGTTTAAAAAGTTTGGCTAAAAATAATATAAGTCGTCATTTAACAGGAAGTTGACGATTGGTACAAAAATTGATCACAACATATGGCATGCCTAAACAAACAGTGTGTTAAAATTTAAAGCATCTGCAATGAATAGTTGCTGAGAAAAATGCGACAGAAATTTTTGTTACGAACGGACAGACAGACGGACAGACAGACAAACAGACACACAAGGGTAAAACAGTATACCCCATTCTCCTTCGGAGAGCGGGGGTATAATAATTCATAACTTTACCAGTAGCTCTGCTTGAATCTTTGCAATGATGATGGTCTGTCGGCTTTCGTTTGCCATCGGCTCCTATAATAAATTACGTGTAATGAAAGATCCCGTGTTTAAGCATCATTACAGGACTAGGCAATTTATATGCATGTCAATAAATATATATTTTATCCAACAAAAATACATATATTTTTTTTAAATAACTTTCACAATCAAAATCTCAATAAATAATAATACCTCTCGTTGTCTCTCCGTCTTTTTCTCTGTTCTATATAGGTTGTCGGCAAGTATTTCATTGCGAAGGTTCTCCTTAAAATTGAAAAATAGTAGACAGTTTTTAAAATATAAGCATTTCAAATGTATTTTCGGACCATAGAAAAAAACATTGATCGGCGGCTTTGTATAAAGTATCAATTCATTTACGTGAATCTAAATAAAGCAACAAAAACTGAAAAGAGCCAATAAACTATATTCTCTGTTTGATAAAATCATATAGTGAATGTACATATAACATACCATATATTGAGAGGCTCTTAATTTCAACCTTATCTGTGACAGCTTATCCATTCTTTCTTTCTGTAAAAGCGATAAAACAAGAAAATAATTATTCTAATCGTTTTGTAATGTAATATAAACTGTAATATTCACGCAGATATTCACTGCTACATGTATATGTTTTGCAAGAACATATTGATAATTATACATTTGTTTACGATTATTACCAATTTAAAAGTTAAAAACAATCCTGACCATCACAAAATATCCCCTAAAATATACTGCATGTATAAGTATGCACAAAGGCCAGTACATGTACATCAAAGCAACAAAACCATTGAATTTACCTGTTGACGCAAAACGTCATCTCCGATATACATCTCCATTTTGGTAATCTACAAGAGATGTACAAGTTAGTAAGCTAATTTGAATAAACTTTGAGAAATATCCTTATTTTTCGAAACATTGATAACATGCCTTGCAATCACTCTTTTCCCTTTGCCTAGTTTTCTCTGTTTTTAACAACGATTGTTGCGTCATAGGTTTTGTTGCGTCAAATACGTCATGACGTCTTGTAGCATTTAGAAAAATTAACGGTCAGTCATTCCGGGAACAAGAGGCCCATGGGCCACATCGCTCACCTGAGCAACAATAGGCATGATAAAATCTGCTTAATGGAGTCACAATACAAAATATCTGGACAATGTAGTATAATACATGTAGATCTGTATAAATAAAAATCCATTTTCCCCTTGGATATTCTTATGTTTATAGTCAAGTCCCTTTTTAACACGATGATTTTATAGTCATATCATATAATATTTATTAGTTTGATAAGATATTGGCGCTTCTGATTGTTCAAAAAATTTCTTTGATACCTGCATGAATAAAATTTTTGCCGGATCTACTTTTCTCAACTGTTCTGATATAACACTATTTATAGAACTGGAATTTCCAAAATAAACACTGTCAACAAAATGTAAAGTTGTGTCTGTTTAACGTTAATTGTCAGAAAACAAAATACAATTTTATAAATATAAAAAATTAAAAGTTTAACCTTCAAAAATAAACAATACACATTATTCAATTTACTAAATAGAAAAATAAGCGTCTTATAACGATTTTGTCTGCTTGAGATTAACGATCAACATTTACGGCAAGAATGGCTGTTCCAATTCCAGGAATAATTACATGTATAATGAACATATAGGCATATACACTTTCACGGTAACATTGCTGTTCAAATTTGGTAATGACGAGTTTTAAATTAATACAGTCACGTGCATGATCGGTCATCAGAATAAGCATCGTAAAGCAAAGCTATATATGAGTAGAACATCAACTCCTTCGGTGGATATATCATTTTTAAGTACCTCAATGGCTATCTAGTTACCACAACATTTACAAAAGTCGCACATATATACAGTACTATTCTTTGTTGACATATCAACTGTTTTCGTCCACGGTCGCGTCTCCTTGCATGGTTATGCCCAGTTGCATATTCCAGCGATCTAACTCACATTAAAACCAGTTTTAACGAATCTTGCTTCACAGTGAATAATATCACATGCCATCGCATGTATTTTCCTTTCGTTTTCAATTCAACCGGTTCAGATTTCAACTTTCTATATGTGTTTAATCCATTAAATTCAACGCAATAGCTCTGCATCAGCTTAATTAATTAAGGTGCATCCTGAATATTGTTGCCGTTATTGTTTTGTATTCATACGCACCGCTTCATTTACATTATTTACATTTTTTATCAATGACAGTGACACTTCACATTTTAGTATTTGAAAATGTTTTATTAAATGATAAAAAATAATTGTAATAATTTTTCTATTGATCGACGTATCAAAGGAAAATCGACCGGAAAACTTTTTCATCAATTGATGAAGTTTTCCGGTCAATTTTTCCTTTGATACGTCGATCAATAGAAAAATTATTACATTCATTTCTTAAATCACATGTTGAGCATTGCAGTTCTCAACAAGATCCTAGACAATTGTTTATACCTAGGATATAAACCTAAATCAAAATTTGAACCCCTTGTGAGGCCCAAAAATCGTCCAGGGGCCAAAGTCTTAACAATTTTAAAGAAACAGCAATTTGTCAAAATGCTTGCATATAAGTAAAACCATATATTATATCGTTTCAGTTTTTGTGAATAAAAATGTTTTTCTTTGTATCATTGATCCCGAATGTGGCCCCACCCTACTCCTCAAAATTTTGATTTTAACGAATTTGAATCTACACTACCTAAGGTTGCTTTTACTTAAGTTACAGCTTTTCTAGGCAAATGGTTTTGTATAAGATTTTTAAAGATTTTTCTTTATATATTCCTATTTAAAAATTTGTCCCCCCTCCCCGTTGTGACCCATCCAACCCCCGGGGATCATGATTTGAACAAACTTGAATCTACCCAGTCCTTACCTGGGGATGCTTCCACGCAAGTTTCAGCTTTTCTGGCCAATCGGTTTTTGGGAAGAAGGTTTTTAAAGATTTTTCTCTATAGATTCCTATGTAAAAGTTCGAACCCCCATTGTGGCCCCACCCTACCCCTGAGGGTCAAGAATTTCACAACTTTGAATCCACACAAGCTGAAGATGCTTCCACATAAGTTTCAGCATTCCTGGCCAAATGGTTCTTGAGAAGAAGATTTTTGAAAATTTCTCAAAAATTTCTCAAAATTTTCCAATATTTCGCTATTACTGTAAACGTATTATATTGGCGTGTACGATATTTGGCGGAAATTAGCTTTTCAACAAGTTGGCGTGGATTTGAATTAGCGTATTCCTGAATGTGACTATTCTTATACATACATGTATATGTGTGACATTTAGCGATGTACTTGATTTAGCGAAAGCTGCATTCCGCCAAAAGCGCTAATTAGAATACACAGCCAAATCTAGTACGTTTACAGTATCTCCTCTTGAAAATTCTTAAAATGTTTCAATAATTCCTAATTATCTCCCTTTGGAAAAGGGCGTGGTCCTTAATTTTCACAAATTTGAATCCCCTTTGCATAAGGGTGCTTTGTGCCAAGTTTGGTTGAAATTGGACCAGCAGTTCTGGAGAAGATGTTGAAAATGTGAAAAGTTTATGGACAGACAGACAGACGGACAGACGGACGACAGACAAAATGTGATCAGAAAAGCTCACTTGAGCTTTCAGCTCAGGTGGGCTAAAAATTGTAGAGTTAGGAGACCTTGATATATTTCATTATTTTGTAGTGCCTGGTAATAATTGATAATAATATTGATAAAACACACATGTGTACACACACAAAATGATTAAAAAAAATAATTATGAATCTATTAATTAAGGCACATGCCAAACGGAACATTTGTTATCAAATAATAATTTAATTCTGGTTGTAACGCGGCATTTGATTGGATAGAACATTTTAGTTAAATTTGTATTAAATAACCTGGTTTGTAGGTCACAAGACATGTCAAAATGCACCAACGTCAAAAACGTACTAATCCGCTTGACGTTACGTTTGAATTTTGAACAGATTAATATCATTTTTAAAAATAAAACGCACTCAATTTGTACAGTGAATAACAGAAAATTAAATTATAAGGAATGAACTCAATGTCAACCCAAGTTATACGAGTATAACCTGGGTTGGAGCAATTTACGCTTTTTCTTATAATTCGCTTCGCGGATTATAAAGCGTAAACTGCCCCAACCCAGGTTATACTTGTATAAACTTGGGCAGACATTGAGTTCATTTCTTAAATAAATGTGTTGATTTCAATATACATCTAGATCTATTAGGTTACATTCTACATCCGAAACATATAATTATAAAGTGAGCTTTGTATATATCAAAACCAAAAATCACTTAACGCTTGGCACAGATTGTCATCTCCAAAATACAAAAAAGAGGTATAGCGCACTTAGTATACGATTACGCCTAAATTAAATATTATATTAATAATACCGCTTTTGCAAACATAAAGGCATTTTCAATATCATACATCATTAGTTTAAGTATATTCAAAGGAACGCAAATTTCACAATTACCATATTAAAAGAGTCTTAATTGTCTTACACAACATCTGACATTTAAATTTTTAGGTTTTGTAAGGGATTTATAGGAAAATGGTTAGAATGCAATAAAATTTTGATATTTTACTATTTGAACCAATTTTAACCAAACAAATCTGACTAATAATGTGTTCTACGGGTATTGTAGTACATGTTTACATTAAATAAATTCTGGTGGTCATCGTACTAAAAATTAGACAAATATACTTAAATGAGTGATTTTCTAACAAAATCATTATTAGCCACATATATTAAAAAATCATCCTATGAAAGTGTTATATGCCTGGCCTAGTGGGAACGCTTGGGTTTTTGTTTTTGCGGTCGCTGGATCGATTCCACCAAGTAATCAATTAGTTTAAGTTACATGCATCTAATCTGCTGGATTTGTATTGCGAAAGGTATCTGTATATATTTTTAGTAATATGTATTTTCCGCTCAAACACGGGTGAAGGCTAAATGATGCGAAAAGGCGCTATACCTCTTTTTTTCAATTTAATATTTAGAAAAGTAAGACATATAGAAGTAACTAAACTTATCTACAGTCACTGTGGTACAGTGCAATGTTTTAAAAGACGGTTGATAAACTCTTGAATTTCCATCAAAAAATGGTACCATACCTTGCAATCACAATTCTTCCCTCTATCTAGATTTCTGTTTGTAGCAACGATTGTTACGTCACGGGATTTGTTGCGTCTAATACGTCATGACGTTACCTCAAATACAGTACTCAAAAGTTAATCGGTCATTCATATTCCGAAATAATATTGAAGTATTTGATTTAAGGCATTTGTAGCTTTAAAAAAAACTTTATTTCTAATTATTGACATTCTCAATCCGAAAAAAAATTCCATTAAAATAATTGCAAACTTAATAATCAGAATCATGCTGATCCTACGTTCAAGAAAACTTTTTACATTTTAGCATTTTGTAAAACTCAAAACTCAATCAACGCAGTTTGCTTTTCATTTTTTTTCTTCATATTTTGGGCCTAAAATGTTTAGGGTCATCTACTAGTGGTAAACCACTTCCACCGTGAAAATATGGTGAAGTGGTCATCTCTAGTTTTTGAGATTCGGGCCCCTACTTAAATAGAACACTATTAATTTTAATGGGACTTTGAATATCGGGCTCGGAAACATCGTGGGCCCCTACCGTCAGGGCTGAATTTTTTAGGGTCATCTACTAGTGGTATACCACTACCACTGTGAAAATATGGTATTGTATTGTTTACTACAAAAAACCATAGGATTCATAGATTTGACATATATACAAAAATTAAAGTGGCACGGTGACTCAAAATAGATGTTTTACTTTTTGATTATGATAACAGAAATAAGTAAAGCTACTTGAAATTTTTATCATACGGAAGTTTTCACGCATCATAAGTCATCACATATCAATTTACAAGTCATTAAAACTCATCCGGAAATTGCACATGTAAACAAACTGAGTGGTTTAGTGTCACGTGATTGCGATTTCTGTCTAAAAATAGTTATAGTGGGATTGACACACTGAAACAAGAATTTGAATTTGAAGCTATTCAATGTCTGTGGTAAGAAATATGCATTAATAGAGAATGCATCTTAATAACTGTATAGTTCTTGAAGACATTATGTTTTAATGAGAGGCTTCTGGCTCATGATGTATGCCACGCTGCAGTATTTACATTCCCCTGCGCTTGCGCGGCTATGAAGCGGAAGGAAAACTCAATATTTTTGTGTTGGCCCAACGCTTAATTCTATTTTTCTCTTTTTAATTTGATCTATTACTTTTGAACACCGTAATTTTTCAAAAGTTCATCTTTTCATATGATGAATAGAATATGTGGAAATCATGTAAAAATTCGATATTTGCTAAATCATGGGTTTGTGCGTCACCATGTTCCTTTAAGTGTAAAACATATGTAGACATTTAAAAAAAAAAATCACAATCTTAAATAAGTATGCGGGTGCACTTAGCAGTGTACATAGCAGTGTTCATTGCAGTGTATATATGTTTTACAATGACAAAACAGGATAATTGATAGCACAATGACAAAACAGGATAATGGAGAGTATATTCTCAAAACAAAACGAAAACAATATATTTTTATAGTAATTTTGAGCATTTATAAAGGTATTTGCCCACATTACACAACTCTTTAATATTCTTTGTTGAGAGTAATTGAATGAGATTAAAGACAGAAGGCTTTTCATAAAATAATTTTTTTTTACATACATCTTTCATATTTCCTTATAAAATGGACAGATTAGAATAAAATGAAACTCATCTTCAATCTGTGATAGTGAACATAGTTTACAAACTCTGTCATTTCTATGGATAGTATAAAATCTGCCACGCTCAATCTCAAGTTGACGAGAGGATAAACGATATTTACTTATGAATTGTACATGTACATTTGGCATTGGTTTTTCCAAATATTCTTGTACTTCAAAATTATTACATAAGTGCTTATACATTATGCATTTTGGGAATTTTCAAAGTAGCTATGACTTTCTTGTATAAACATATCGGTCAGTCTCTGCTTCACTTCAAGTAAAATACATGTTCATTAAATTGTTCTTTACAGTTCCATATTTATCCAAAACCTAAATTGTTAATCAACTGTTTTATGTACGAGAGCCAACAATTAGAGGCTAACTCAACCACTACACATACATTCACCATATCTTGGTTCATTCTTTCCTTATTTCCTCCCTTAGAAGATTGTGGCATGAAATTTTACGATCAGCAGTATATACAAACATCATTACACACACACACATTGTCAAAAAGAAAAAAAAACCCCTATATTACCCTATTGCCACTTGGCATCGGAGGAAAAAAAACAGAAAAGAGAGGGAAAAAATCAAAGAAAACAAAAGCATATATACATGGGGTGTCCATTTGAGTGACTTAATATAACCTACAGTTATAACAATGTGCACACTGTAGAAAAATATCTTGACTATTGTACTGGTATTTTACCGGTTGTACCATGCTGCGGTGTCCCTTAAGAAGCGAAAGTTGAGGATGTGCAAGGTGCGTAAATCGAAGTTAGCTGTAACGTTGGAGATAAGTCTCGACCCGAGCAAAAAGAGGTCGATGTCATGTGGACAGAGACCACTGAGTTCAGCACTAAGAGAGATTTCGAAGTTTTCGATGACTGTATCCCACCTAGCTTCTCGAAATGCAGCCGTCCCTGGACAAACGGTATAGATGTGCTCGAAGACGTTGGTAAAGTGTTGCTGCACACAAGACAAATTTCCGGTGAAATTTCAGGAAGTGTCCATAATTTAACAATAAATTTACAGAGTTTTTTTTCGAAAACATTGGATGGGATTTTCCAGATAGCAGAAGGTGGTCTTCCTGCGTTTATCTTACTGAAAAGGTAAAAATCTGGGTCAGAAAACATCCGATGGCGTCTTGAGTCAATGTGAGAGTTCGTTACTGCTTCTTTTACGGATTTTTTCCGGAGAAGTTTTGGGGGAAAGTAGCCAACTTTAAAGTAAACTGTGAGGTAGTGAAGGAGATTGCACTTAAGCATGAGAGCAATGATGTCGCGAATAAAGCCAAGTTGTTTGCGTTCGCGGGATTATAGGTAGGAAAACAGCCGATGTAGAAATATCTGTTTGGTAAGGGTTTTAGTGTCTAGATCACATAATTCACCGAAAAAGAGAAGTTTTCTTTTATCAATTTCGGATAATATGGGAAGAAGTCCGAAGAGAGATTCACAAATGTCGGATCTTGTTGTTTTTGGAAGGCCCATAGCGTTTTTGCATATGAAGTGTTGTAGCGTGCTGAGTGCTTGGAGATCTCGTTGCTGATCGAAGGTCGCACCAGAGTTCGTATCCGTAGAGAATAGATGGAAGGACAACTTTTTTATACAGTCGGGAAAAGTGTCGGGATTGAGATGATCCGGTATTTTGATACCGAAATACGCTTGTCTCCCTTTTCTACATCCGTTTTCGATTTTTTCGGTATAGACCAGTTTAGATTGGAGGAGGATTCCTAAGTGATTGTATGATTCCGATAATACGACAGATTCATTGCCGAGAAGACATGATAGATTCGACTGGTTTCGAATTGATGAAGTGGAGAATCTACGAACGCTTGATTTATCTGCATTGAATTTGAATCTCCAGTTTGTGGGGTACTTATAGGCGGTGGTAAGGATGTTTTGTATGGCTACAGGAGTCAAGGTGATGCAAGATATATCGTCTGCAAGCGTGGGGTTGGAGCTAACGATGTTGTAGATTCCCATATTTGAACATTGACTTTGGATTTCTTGGAGAAGGTCATTGATGAACACAAAGTAGAGAAAAGTTGAGAGTATGCTTCCTTGGCGAACTCCTTGTAAGACTGGGAACCAAACAGAGTTAGTGTAGTTCACCAAGACAGAGCATGATGTACCAGTATGGCAGTCGTCAGTTAGAGTCCATAACCGTCCAGAAACTCCAAGACGATGAAGCTTGTACTTAAGACCGTGCCTCCAGACAGTGTCAAATGCTTTTTGAGGATCGAAGAATGCAACGTATACCGGGCTTCCGCGTTCAATGTTGTGGAAATGGTTTCTTGTAGGTTAAAAGAGGCAGTGAAACAGCAGAGTTTGGGTTGAAATTCCTGTTGCTGGGCGTTAGGAAAGTCAGATGAGGATAGAACATGGGTTTGATTCTGGTAAGTAAATGTATACTCTCTAAATCTCTTGCTGGGTATTGTCCCCATAATTCATAACCATAATGCACTATACTAATCAAGCAATGACAATTTTGTATTTTCGTTCAAATGCAATGGCTTCATTTTAGACAATAAACAGTACATAGCTTTTCTACTCTGTGACGCCAAAACACGTTGTGTTTTATGAAAACTGTCATTAAAATAAATTCAAAGTTATACAAAGAAAATTAAAGTTTTCAACAATATCAATAAATTCATTATCATAATTCCAACAATAATTATTTTTTAACCTTCCACCTTTTCTGAATACAAAAATTTTTGTTTTATCTACATTAACTTTTATACACTTGGATGTGTATTGTTGTAAACAATCAAGAATATCCTGTAAACCTTGCTTTGTCGCTGAAAAAAGTACGATATCGTCTGCATACATAACTATCGAAGAAATAAGTTATATTTTGTTGTATTTTTATCAACTTTTTTTTTACAAGAGTTAAAGCATCCTATCTACCAGTTTATAAAATTATTAATGTGCATATTTTAAAACTATTTTTATGATAAAATTGTAAAAATAAGTAAAATGTACCTGGTTTCAAATTATTGTTCAATAGATGAAGTTGACAAATTAACAGGTGGCAAACAAGAGTTTTTACTAAGATACTTAATTAATTGCAATTTTTTTTCATACAAAATTATAAAATTATATACATATACATTTAATAACAGAAGCACAAATGCTGAAGCTAATTTCACAGTTTCGTATTACCTATTAAAATCTAAAGAGAATTAATTAGGAGCTTGCATGAATGCGTCGCTCACTGGACAGCCTGAACTTACTAGTAGTTGGAGTTTCTTTGCAAACCCAAATCTCCTAACCCTCTGAAAGTTTTTGCAAGCGTTAATGCATTTCATACCAACAACCACCCCCTTCTTTGAAATACATGTAGTTTTGAATCCATGTCTGTATTAACCCAGACTTCCGTTTTTTTTATAGCGAGCGAACCAGTGCGCGCGGGAAAAAGAACGAGCTAAACCTACAGATTTTTGTCTACATCCCATAATGCTCTCTAATGTTTTCTCCCGTGGTGCTATGCCAAACATGGCTTACATTTAACTCGTAATTTACAGTGCCTTGAGGTTTGAAGACACGTTTTGAATAGCGCACAAGCTTTGGTGAGACCCAAGAGATTTTTTACATGCTTCCATTCCTTCGTATTGAGTCGAGATACGTAAATAAATAAATGAATATAGATTTGACGTGTGACGTCACAGTGATCTCGCGCTAGATTTCCCGCGATAAATTTAGAGGTGGATCAAACATCTGTAATGCTTGTACTATAGCTCTTTCAGTATAAACTGCGATACCTGCATTAGATGATTTGTGTATGTTTTTTTTAATTTTATTTTGATAGAGAGAATCAGATTAATATATACAAGCAAGAGCCATACTTTACTGTCATATCGATCCAATTTAAAGCTAATTTTACGTGCATGAACAGTAAGTATAAGTAGGAAGGAAATAACAAGAAAGGGTAATTTAGAACTAAATAATAAAGAGTAAAGAGAAAAAATAAACGGTTAAAAAATCTAAGCAGATATTGCATATTGGCAAACCATTAAATTGGAAAATGGGAAATTGCACACCTACAAACAGGGTCCGGAGGCACGGATACAATGTAATACTATGCAAAAATAAACAAATCTATTTAGAAATGTAAGATATTATTATATATTTGCGTGATGATGTGAATTTACATAAATATGTATTTTTATGTATAATGTTTCGAACTATATAGGATATGCATTCTTTTGAATAGGTTTGTAATCGACAAAATATAAAGAGTATCCATCTTACATATAACATTGCTTTTCACCTCAAATAATATATCAGCCCCTTAAGCGGACCAATAATCCCTTTTATTATAACATCGTATTTTTCCCAAGCACATGATTGGTCGATTGCTGTCACATGACCGTGCTATAAATTCTCTTATAGACCCTACTATACTAAAAATAGAAAATTTATAGACCTCACTATACTTAAGGGGGAACAGGGGGTTTCAGTGTAAAATTATTTGTCAATGATTTTTGTTGTTGCTTTTTTTAACACATTTACATTAAGATGTCCATTAAAACATATATCATTTTCATGACTACTTTCTTACCTTGCAAGGGAGATATTTTGATAGGAATTATCCCCCTTTTCTGGCATTATGAAATTTTTTAACAATTTCAATTTTCTGCAATAATTGTTTTATTTGATGGAATTTATTTGCAAATCATATTCATTAATTTTGAGAACGAAAACAAATTTCAAAATTGTTTACAACATTGGCTTTTTTACATAGCAATATCATAATTTTATCAATATATTGCTAAAATCAGCACTTCAAATTTTGAAGTTTTTGATTCTTAATTTGAACAAAATGTGATGGCACATAAAAATTGTCAATGGAATTTTTAAAAAAAATTCATATATCTACTTTAGCATGAGCTTTATAACTTACAAAATTTTCATGGCAACTTTTTGGCATTTAAGAGAGATACTACAATAGAAATCACCCCTATCCCTTATTCTGGAATAATGACCTTTTGTGACAAATTCTGTTTGAAACCATCAAAAAAGTAATGCATTATTTAGATTTATCAATTATCATGAACAGATCATTATCAGGCTATATATCTGATTATATTAACCGCTTATGATTTTATAAAATTAAAAATGTTAAATTTCCACCAGCTTTTGTTTTGACAAAGACTACTTTAGAGCCGTTTAGTACGGGAAAAATCAATCAAGTCCTGTATGATGTCATAATGAATAAATGACATCATAGCAATATACAATCAAATCAATTATGACGTCATAATAGAGTTAGCATATCAAAGCATCATTGCAATGATAGTCACGTGATACGTGTCCTGTTCCCCCTTAAAATAGATTTTCATGACAAAATACTGGTTTTGGCACTTTCGACATTGTGACGTCAAACGAAATCAACACCTATACATTATGAACAAAATATTTTACTATTATACGCTTGAAGAGAACGAACAAAATTAGTTTTTGATTTATCATAATAAAACAATTATAGCCTTTTGATATCGGTCAATACATGGTTTTATAGACCTGATGAGAGTATATCAACCTCGGACTTCGTCCTCGGTCGATATACTCTCATCAGGTCTATAAACCATGTATTGACCTCATCAAAAGGCTATAATTGTATATAATCCATATCAAAAATCTATAACTATTTTGCCTCAGCCCGATGTTTAAAATCCCATTATAAATTCAGCATTTTCTATAAGCGGGGGCCCGAATCTCAAAAACTAGAGATGACCACCTCACCATATTTTCACAGTGGTAATGGTATACAACTAGGTAGCTAAACACAGTTTCGTATAAAATCCAGGGGTTTTTCCCCAGTAGAAAGCATGATGGGTAGGGATTTTCCTGCTGTTTTTATGCGGTATACATGAAAGAAAATCTTTTTTATTCTCAATTGCATAGAATATAGTCTTATCTTTAGAGTACATGTAAAAAATATGCAGAAATGTTTTTAAAATTAATTTTGTGAGTCTCTGATATAGAGGGGGGTAACTCCATAAACATCCGAATTTTACATGTGCAGAATTTCATGACTTGAGTTGCAGGTAATGTAGCTCTTTAAAAAGCTGGCGAATGTACCCTAAAATTACATAAAAACAAGACCTTAAGACTTGCTCTGTGAAATGCATAGAACTTGAAATGGCTGATTTGAGTGCAATTTGGTGGTACGGGGAGCTAAAAATGCATGGGTGTAGAGCAATTTGGGGCATAATCTCCCATATTTACCCCTTATTTCCATCGTCTGGTACACCTATTATTTATTGATAAATGTGTAATCTTTTAATATTTACAAAATTCATCATTTTATCTTTCCATTGATATATAGATATATATGTAACACGTTTTCAAACAATTCTTTATAGGGGTCAGTTTTGCTTGTCCCTTATGTGATGACGTCGCGATAACGTCATATAGAAAACTGTGTTTTGCACCCTTAAGGTACACATGAAATAACGTTTTCTTCATTGGTCTGCATGCTCAGCCTGCAAAATGGTTGATGTGACTTTATTTTTTATATTAAATCATACAGTATTGGTTTCATGTAACATTAAAGCATTAGTACATGTTTTTACATGTGTTGTGCATGTTAAATGTGCATGTTAAATCTGTCATTTACTTGCAGCCCATCTCAGTATCAGTTGCTTTGACACAACATCATGACTGTATTTTCTATGATATTGTTTCAGACCGCTGGACTTGTAGTACATTTTGTTTTAAAATCTATCATATCCAAGGCATATGAAACCCCCTTTACAACAGAAGAGAAACAGTTTTTATATTCAAAGTTGTATAAATTTAATGAATTACACGGTTGGCACATATGGTACGGTGCAACGGACTCTGATGGATACGGTGTCATACGACCAACTTTCCGTCTGAAAAGACAAATTTTTACCGTTCACCGTCTTATATATTATTTGGAAAATGATTGTCATTTTTATAACATATCATATCATGTTTCCCACTTATGCCATAACAAAAAATGTATAAATATCCAGCATTTATCACTGGAGCCGGGAGAAATTAATGTCCGCCGCAATAGCTGCAGACAATCAAAGACGTGCTGTGGGCATGATGGTTTTAAAAATTGTATTTTTAGGTAAGCAGAACACAAAAAATGAACTCTGTTTCTCTTTTTGTTTTTTGGGGGTTTTTTTATTGACATTTATTGTTTGTTGACATTTATTGCATAGTTGTGAATTTGAACCAGTTCATTACATGCATTTGAGTACAAGGACCCTTGACTAATTTTTCGATTACTTTTTCTACATTTTGCAAGATACCGCTGTATTTTGTACTTCGGTGTCTTTTTCCTCTGTGAATGGTACAAAGCTAATATATCCCTTCGAGTCATAAAACGGAAAAAAGGGGCACATTTTGAAAAATTAACACCAAGGGATTTTGCTAACAATACTGATGACTTCCCCGTTCCAAATGTAGATGAATGGCATGCTGAGTGGCATAGTCCATTGAAATTTCTTTTGAACAGCACAGATTTTGGCGCATATGTAAAAACTCTGTGATGCAAGCTTTCGCATTGATTGGTTGTATATAATCTAGCAATTTTATTCAAAATCTCAGTAGTCAGGGACTTGTTCATAACCGATTCCAGCTTGCGGCGCTCTTCTGTGACCAGACTTAAGTAACTTCCATATGGAAGGAACTTAGTACTGAATGACTCCAGGTGAGCATTGCAGGCCAGGGATCTCTCTGCACACTTAGTGTGGGATCCACTGAAGCATGCCACAATGTTCTTTATAGCCATCAGTGCCCTGGTCACAAAAGTCCCCACTGCTGGGTACTTCTTTTTTATCCTTACTAGTTCGAGTCTCACTCTCGACCGGATACATGTTGCCAATTTTTGGCGAAAAATGCCTTGTTCGTAGCCGGCCGGGAGTTTTGAGAACTGTATGGATTTTACTTTTTTCTGGATTGTGCGTAGTCTGTGAACAAAACATTGGAAGTACTTGATATCGATTTGATTTTTTTTCCCAACTTCTCTAACAACCTTGCTGATTTGAGAGCTTGCATCACTGGTTAAAAAAATTACTCCACTACTGAGGAATATCAAATGTACATTTTTTGTTGTTGCAAATATACTTTCATAAAAGCTTCATATATTATTTGCCAATGAACAGATAAAAAATTAATACATGTACTGTGAATCAACTTTTATTCACAAGGACTTTATTTCGTGATTTACCGGAGATAAACTGGTTCGCGACGACTAAATTCCGCAACCACGTTTATCCATATTCTTTTTCATAGAACGCCCATGCGGTAAAGAGTAGTTCGCGGCGAGAAATATTCGCGATATAGCATAATTATGTCGATTCTTTAAAACCTATATTTCATATTATGCAACAGAACTCACATCAGCAGCAATCAAGGAGGTGATTGATGAAGATAAGAAAGGCAAAGACAAACCAAAAGAGGAACAAATTAGCGTTGACACACAGGAAGTTGATAATAACACAGTATCTCCACCGAAGGACGGTAAATCTGGCGTCTTTGTGGTGTTGATTAATTATTTTTTACCAATTCAAACTCTTACGTTCGTGTGTTGATGAACAATTAATAAATAAATACATGTATACTGGTTCTCTTGATCTTATATTTCATATAATGCCGTAGGATATGAACTCGCATTAGGAGACGAGAGTTTTGTCACATGTGACGAGGTAGGCGTTTTAAGCAGCGATGAGAGCAAAACAGGTATATATAGTCTTTCATTAAAAAGATTGCTCCTCGATATGTTTGTGTTTTTTTTCCCTTAGATAACAAAAATTTTAGAAATATATAATAATTATGTATATTAAAAGTAACAGACAATGAAACCACACCAGATGAGAAAGCTAGCTTCACCACAAGTTGTGAACGTGGTGAAACAAGCGATGGTAGTTGAGGAAAAGATCATAAAAAGGGCGGGGCAAGATCTAAGAAAATGCCGGTAAAGGGAATTCTGGCGGTTAAATTGAAGACCAAAAAGAACATACAAAGCGCCGTACCTGAAATCCCGAGAATATCGATGTGGCCCGAAAGAAAAAAACCATAATCCTCAATGTCAGTGAGAAGGTAAAAATCTACTAGCAGTCACTATGATTACAAAGGCTAGTCAAAATGTAGTTACTTCTTAGTACAAAAATAGTTTACACCGAATTCTTATTGTAAGTGTAAACTAATAAAGATCTTAAATTTGACTAGATTTTAACTGCTTCATGATATGTCAAATGCCGTTGTCATGTAATATTTTGATACCGGAAAATATTGAATCCAGGTTCAAAGTATTATGCACTACAAAAAAAATGTGTATTCTGAACTCGGGTTCAATACTAACAATATTTTGAACCACCCTCTCCAATAACAAATAAATCGAGGAGGGTGCCTCAATATAGGCCTCAGGGTTCAATATTTTATGTCGGAGAGGGGGGGGGGGGGGGGGTGGATGTTACGCGGGATTCAAAAATAATATATGACACCGGTATCAGACCGACATTGTTCATATATTTTATTCAATGTCTTCTCAAAAAGGCTTTCTTTACTTGACTCCAATTTCGTAATATATGTATATACACTCGTTAAACCATGAATGGGACTCGAAGAAAGAAGATCAAGTTGATAAAGTCCCACGAAAAACCCAAAATTGACTTTGATCCTGTGATGATCACAAGATTCTGGCTCGAATCTAAAAACGAAGATGATAAAAAAGAGGAACCAGAAACTATCTCTATGGAAGAGAGCTCTTGGGGGATATAAAGGGCAGACTTCAAGAAGACATCGGAAGTATCGATCACAACAGTCCTTTATTTTTAGTTTAAAATATATATTTTCAAAAGGTTTAATCAATTAAATTCCTTCGTTGTCTTCCTTTCATAATTTAGTTGTCTAGTTTTTGTTTTTGTTTTTTGTTGTTTTGGGGTTTGTTTTGTTTTTGTTTTTGTTTTTGTTTTTGTTTTTTTTACAGAAATTCACTCCTTCAAAGAGGCGATCAACACAGATCCTCTTTCAGACACCAGCAAACTGTTGTCAGGATCCTTACTTTCCGTCCAAACACAGGTGTAGGCGAAATAATGGGAAAAGGCGCTATATCTCTTTTTAAATAAATTAGATCAACAAATTAAGATAAAACCAGATAAAAAAAAAACACCATCAACAAAAAACCCTTTAAATCTCACATTCAACCAAAATTCTTTTAACAGGAAATCAGAGAGCGGTATTTGGATTAAGACGATGTCAGATATGGTGTACATCGAACTTATTCCGATCAACCGCCACCAGATGAAGACCCGGTTTGTATAAATATTTATCACCTACTTTGTGTCAATTTAATTTTTAATAAGGTACTTAGCAGGCAAGTGAACAGTTTAAGACAATAAGTTGACGTATACCGATAGATGTAGATTTATGTATAGAATTACTGTATACAGGGTTATTTCACCCTGTGTTATTTTCGCCTTTTAAAATTGCAAACGGTTTAGTCCTGTCTTGAATTCGTCCAGACCCAGTTGTATTTAAAGAGAGATACTATAAGAATTTTAAAATGGCTCAGTCTTAAACTCGCCCACCGACAAACAGGGCGAGAGGTGCAAAAATAAAACAGGGGTGAATATTTCCCGGTATACAGTATGTCATTCCAACAAAAAGTTCTCAGATATTTATTGGACAAGACTTGGTCTTGTACTGGTCAAGTGACCAACCAGCTTACCAACTGATGCAAAGTGATACATGTATATATCTTCCTTTTATAAAGGATAAAAATTATGATAAAGAAACACCCTCAAATTCATAGATTTTAAAATAGAAGTAGTCAGGAAGACCAGTCTCTTGTTGTTAATTCTGCTGCTGCAAGCAGTCTTCATTGTTGTGTTTTGTATTTAGGGTTGCTGGACCATATTTAAAGTAGTTGTGACCGACTTATCCTGGTGCTGCCTCTGCTCTACGCCGTCTACATATTACACAGAGGTACTTAATTTTATATTGGTATATATCTGCAACAGGCATATTTTTTAATCTTGATACAAAAATTAAACATCAGATATGGGGAACTAGCATGCATTTCTTCATTTTCAGGAGGAAGAGGTAGAGACTGACCAACAGGCAACTTGGAAGGAAGAAATAGAAGAAAATGGAGAAATTAGACCAGCAGACCAAACCATGGAGGATATTTCGTTAAATCACAATGCCAGTACAAAAGAAGAGGAAAAACCAAAACAGAAACGTGTTGGGGTACATCATTAGTTTGCTATACACTGTATATTCAATTCTATTATTCAAATTGCTATAACAGTATAAAATAAATTTATAATCAATATACTAGTAATAAGTAGTACACAGTTGTTGGAAATTGTTTTGAAATTCATATTTAATATTTAATATTTTGTTTAAGAGGATGAAGAGGATTAGGCGCTTTTTTAAATGCCTTTTTTGCTGTACAGCAGGGTAAGGAAATTTAGCAATCCAATAAATGTAAATTATAAGCTCTGATAAAAATTGATTTATTATCATCTTCACCGATGGCAATTTCATCTATCACACCATTTAAAAAGACGGACAGTGTTACGCGGGATTCAAAAATCATATATAAAACCGGTATTTGACCGACATACTCGTAGTTCATACGTTTTAGTCAATGTTTCAAAAAGGCTTTCTTCACTTATCCCCAATTTCGTATTATAGGTATATACACTGTTTTGTTAAACTACGAATAGGACTCAAAGAAACAAGATCAAGTTGATGAAGTCCCCCCAAAACCCAACATCGACTTTGATCCTGGGATGACCACAAGATTCTGGCTTGACTCTAAAAATGAAGATGATACAAAAGAGGAGCCAGAAACTATCTCTCCTGGAAGAAAGCTCTTGGGGGATATAAAGGGCAGACTTCAAGAAGACATCGGAAGTATCGATCACAACAGTCCTTTTTTATAGTTTAAAATATATATTTATAAATAGTTTAATCAATTAAATCTTCCTTCATAATTTAGTTGTCTAGTTGTTTTTTTTTTAGGTTACAGAAGCTCACTCCTAAAAGAGGCGATCAACACAGATCCTCTTTCAGACACCAGCAAACTGTTGTCAGGATCCTTACTTTCCGTCCAAACACAGGTGTAGGCAAAATAATAGGAAAAGGCGCTATATCTCTTTTTAAATAAGTTATATCAACAAATTAAGATGAAACCAGGTAAAAGAACAACAAGAACAAAACATTTACATCTCACATTCAACCAAAATTCTTTAAATTAACAGAAAACCAGAGAGTGGCATTTTGATTCAGACGATGTCAGATATGGAGTACATCGAACTTATTCCGATCAACCGCCACCAGATGAAGACCCGGTTTGAATAAATATATCCCCAATTTGTCAATTTAACTTTTTTTAAAGGTACTTAAAAAGCAAATGAACAGTTTTAAGATAATAAGTTGACGTACACAGATAGATGTAAATTTATGTATAGAATTACTGTATACAGGGTTATTTCACCCTGTGTTATTTTCGCCCTTTAAAAATTGCAAACGGTTTAGTCCTGTCCTGAATTTGTCCAGACCCAGTTGTAGTTAAAGAGAGATACAATAAGAATTTTAAAATGGCTCAGTCTTAAACTCGCCCACCGACAAAGAGGGCGAAAGAGCAAAAAGAAAAAAACACAAAAAAACCCAAAAAACCGGGGCGAATATTTCCCGATATACATTATGTCATTCCAACAAAAAGTTCTCAGATATTCATTAGACAAGACTTGGTCTTGTACTGGTCAAGTGACGAACCAGCTGATCAACTGATGCAAAGTGATACATATATATGTCTCCTTTTACAAAGGATAAAAATTATAAAAAAGAAACACCGTCACCCTCATATTTATATATTTTATCCTAGAAGTAGTCAGATAGACCAGTCTATTGTTGTTAATTCTGCATGCTGCAAGCAGTCTTTATTTTTGTGTTTTGTATTAGCATGTGTTGTATGGTATTGTATTGTATTGTATTTGTATTGTATGGACCATATTTAAGGTAGCTGTGACCGACTTATGCTGCTGATGCCTCTGTTCTACACCATCTACATATTACAAAGAGGTACTTAATTTTATTTTGGTATATATCTGCAACAGGCATATTTCTTAATCTTGATACAAAAATTAAACATCAGGCGTGGGGTACTAGGTTGCATTTCTTCATTTTCAGGAGGAAGAGGTAGAGACTGACTAACAGGCAACTTGGCAGGAAGAAATAAAATAAAAGCCTCGTATATTATTTGTCTATGAACAAATAAAAAAACTAAATACATGTACTGCGAATCTCCTTTTATTCGTCAGGACTTTATTTCGCGATTTACTATAGATAAACTGCTTCGCGACGACGCTTTATTCAGATTCGTTTTGATATAACGCCCATGCGGCAAAGAGTAGTTCGCGGCGAGAAATATTTGCGATATAGCGTAAATGTGCTGGTTCTGTAAAACCTGTATTTCATATTATGCAACAGGTGATGAAATCACATCAGCAGAAACCAAGGAGGTGATTGATGAAGACAAGGAAGGCCAAACCCAAAGAGTCACAAATTAGCAGGGACCCACAGGAGGTCGATTACAACATAGGCTCTCCTTTGAACGACGGTAAATATTATCTGGCGCCTTTGTGGTATTTATTAACCATATTTCATCAATTCAAACTTTTAGGTTTGTGTGTTGATGAACAAATAATAAAAAAATACATGTGTACTGGTTCACTTGATCCTATTTTATTATTATGCAATAGGATATGAACTCGCATTAGGAGACAAGAGTTTTGGGGCTGATGGCGGGGCAAGACCTAAGGAAATGCCCGTTAAGGGAATTTTGGCGGTTAAATTGAAGACCAAAAAGAACATACAAAACATCATACCTGAAATCCGTCCCGAGAATATCGGTGTGGCCCGAAAGAAGAAAAACATCACCCTAAACGTCAGTGAGAATGTAAGAATCTAGCAGTCACTATGATGACAAAGGCTAGTCATAAAATGAACTTACTTCTTGGTACAAAAATAGTTTACACTATATTCTTATTGTGAGTGTAAACTAATAAAGATCTTAAATTTGACTAGATTCATGATATCAAGCAAGTCAAATACCGATGTCATGTAATATTTTGATACCGCAAAATATTGAATAAAAGTTCAAAATATTATGCAATACAAAAAAATGTGTATTCTGAACTCGGGTTCAATACTTACAATATTTTGAACCACCCTCTCCAATAGCAAATAAATATAGGAGGGTGCCTTAATATAGGCCTCAGGGTTCAATATTTTATGTCGGGGAGGGGGGGGGGGGGATGTTACGCGGGATTCAAAAATAATATATGACACCGGTATTAGACTGACATTGTTCATACGTTTTATTCAATATCTTAAAAAGGCTTTCTTAACTCGTCTCCAATTTCTTAATATATGTATATACACTCGGTTAACTATGAATAGGACTTAAAGAAAGAAGATCAAGTTGATGAAGTCCCCCTTAAACCTCATATCGACTTCAACCCAGTAATGACCCAAGATTTTGGCTTGATTCTAAAAATGAAAATGATAAAAAAGAGGAACTAGAAACTATCTCTATGGAAGAGAGCTCTTGGAGGAAAAAGACGGCAGACTTCACGAAGAATCGTTAGGAATCGATCACAACAGTCCATTTTTTATATTTTAAAATATATATTTTCAAATTGTTTAATAAATTAAATTCCTTCGTTGTCTTCTTTCATAATTTAGTTGCTTAGTTTTGTTTTTTTGTTTTGTTTGGAGTTTTTTTTTTTTACAGAAGTTTACTCCTAAAAGAGGCGATCAACACAGATCCTCTTTCAGACACCAGCAAACTGTTGTCAGGATCCATACTTTCCGTCCAAACACAGGTGTAGGTGAAAAAAATGGAAAAGGCGCTATGTCTCTTTTTAAATAAATTAGATCAACAAATTAAGATAAAACCAGATAAAAAAAACAACAACGAGAAAGAAAAAAACCTTAACATCTCCATTCAACCAAAATTCTTTTAACAGGAAATAAAAGAGTGCCATTTGGATTCAGACGATGTCAGATATGGTGTACATCGAACTTATTCCGATCAACCGCCACCAGATGAAGACCCGGTTTGTATAAATATATCCCCCACTTTGTGTCAATTTAACTTTTTTTAAGGTACTTAGCAGGCACGTGAACAGTTTCAAGATAATAAGTCGACGTATACAGATAGATGTAGATTTATGTATAGAATTACTGTATACAGGGTTATTTCACCCTGTGTTATTTTCGCCCTTTAAAAATTGCAAACAGTTTAGTCCTGTCTTGAATTTGTCCAGACCCAGTTGTATTAAAATAGAGAAACTATAAGAATTTTAAAATGGTTCAGTCTTTAATTCGCCCACCGACAAAGAGAGCGAAATGAGCAAAAATTAAACAGGGGCGAATATTTCCTGGTATACAGTGTTTTTCCAACAAAAAGTTCTCAGATATTTATTAGACAAGACTTGTTCTTGCACTGGTCAAGTGACCAATCAGCTAATCAACTGATGCAAAGTGATACATGAATGTCTCCATTCCAGATTCCAGCTGTGCGTCAATAAAATGCCAGAAATTTTGCAAGACCCCTGAAGTGTGCCCTTGAATCTTGTTTAAATGGCTGGACCTATGGTGAGGACAACTGATTAGATATCAAATGGTTATAGCATTATGTAGTACCGGTATCTAAAAGTCAGAACCTTTTTAAAATAAAGATGACATTTAAGGTACATGTGATATGTGTAACATAAAGTATGTGTCTTCTTGCTTGTATATTTTTTTATAGGTGCAATATGTGTATTGCTTCTCGATTTTCGATGGGTCCTGTTGGCAACAGACAACACACAGTTTCTTTGAAAGATACAACCTTACAACCTCATCAGGAACACATGCCCTGTACCCTCCCTTGATAGGATACATCCTATATCCTCTTTATAAATAAGATATGCCCTCTACCCTTGTCATAAGGATATGCCCTTAACCCTCCCTTGACTCAATTTGAGGTCAGAGCATTACAGACATAGAGTTTGATATACTGAAGGAGAACATACTTCCTTTCTACCATGACCATTAATAGTTCACAGAACTTGTCAGGGTGCAGAAAAGAGCATTTCACCCTGATTTCAGTTATTCATTGCTAGTATTCTGAAATGGATGAATTGTAAATCTATGGCCCAGGAGCAGTTAGCCTTAAGGTCATGTATCATTTATAAGTTATTTCCATTAAACCCATTAAGGTTGTGAAGGAACATTATTGTTATTGTTTAATACCTGTTTGTCACAAGTTTGTACAGGTACATTGTACCTTAATGTCAACCAGATGATGCAGTACTCTGCTCTGCAGACTGAAAGACAGACATCCCCGAAGAAATCACCACAGAAAAACTTGAAGTCGTGTATGGAACTTGTTCTTCCATAGAAAGGTATTAAGAAAACAAAAAATTCACAAATTTAACATATACATGTAGGTATTTTCCTCTTTTTTAGATCTTATCATTTGTATATACGATTACATTAGATATTCAATGTTATCCAAAATGTATTAAGTATGGATGTATTAACATATTTTCAGCTCCACATATTAACTGTTCATCAGCTTAAATCACCCTGGAGAAAACCACATGAATGAATGGGTATCCAGCAGTCATCTTGCGGCAGCATTGTTGGTGGGGAATGTGGTGAACTTGGTGTCTGTCAGACAGAGACCCTACGTAAGGCAGACGAGTCAGAGGCGGAGTGTATATAGGGAAACATACAGTCCTTCAAGATATTGCTCATAAGAGTGCGATTTAGAAGGTATGTAAGCTAGATTGTTAGGAATAACATAACCTCTGCAATATCAATAAATTCATTCTACATTTTCAACATTAGACAAATTACCATAGGACATTGATAATCTTGTCCTTATACGGCGAGAAATACTGGTGGTTTTTTAATGTTCTTGCTCAATTTCAAAATTTTCTTTGATTTAGAAATAATAGAGTTCTTTCAATATTATGGTGTGAATATACTTTATCACGTTTACAGTGAAATACATGTACTTCTATAAGCTTTCTTTTTTAATGACAGGTTTTACTCTATGATAATTCCAAAGTCAGTGGTTTGTGGATGAAGACCGATTTGCCCCCTCTGATGTGAGGAAAGTGTTTTCGGAAAAGAAGGAAGAAGTACAAGCAGGGTCTAATAGTTCTATGAACAACAACAGGATCAAGACTATGATCACCTGAATGACTGAAAACCAAAGCTCTCACCTCCTACAGCCATGTACAGAGATTAAATGGACCAACTGCATGTTTTTTCTGTTTCTGTAAATATGTTCAATTGTATATATTTACATTCACCAAGTATTACTCCCTCTATTTCTTACGAAAATAGCTTGTAAACTTATAGCTCTATAGAAAGTAACACGCCTGAAATCTACACGCCCCGTTTATCGATTGGTCGAAACCTACAGCAAATGAATCTGACAGGACTGCAATCTACACACATTAAGATTTATCTGACTCGTACCCAAACAGACTAGTCGTAATCAAATGGCCCGGTCGTACCTAAAACTCTGTGGTCCACTCGACGATTGCACAATTCTGCCTCGGATACCGCAGATTACAGACTTCAACATGTATAACAATTTGATCCAAAACAGCCAAATAAAAACGTTTCTGATAACACCCTTATTTTCCGTGTAACACTTAATTATGAGAAGAAAAATTGTGTTTGCTGTAGTAATCTAATGGATGGGGTTGCGGGGGTGGGGGTGTTAAGGTGGATAATATTAAAATAAAAATCAAAGTATTGTTTATTTCGATCGGACTTACGTCACAATATGGAGGTGTCCCATACCACCTAAATTACATGATGAAAAAGGCACTTTTCCTTCCGAAAAGTACATGCAAGTTGTTTTCAACCATCTGAGATGTAAAAGTCGTTTTGATAAATGATTGCTTGTTTACTAGATTTGTAGCAATTGAACTACGTGCGTAAAATGTAGCGAAGGATATTTACAGGGGCAATTAAATAAATTTTCCTAAATCCAATCGTATGTTTTTACACCTACCTGAAGATTTATAAAAATTATGGTTCATGACTTTCAAGCAAAATTACATGTATCAAAAGAATAAAGATAAGTTGTTATTGAGAAATATTTTTTTAAACTCCAGGTTCGCAACTTAACAACATATGTACAGTGATAAAATGAAAGAAAAGGTAAGCAAGGACACTTATCTCACGCTCCCCTTTACTTGGCATGACTACACATTGTGAATGGCATGGTATGCATCATCGTCTCAAACCACGGTCCGTAGTCCGCATAGTCTTCTCCCGATTGCATTGGTAGATGATCGTTCATCTGTGCCGTAGTTTGTGAAGATAGGTATGCATTAAATACCCTAATTCAATAAAGGGACAAAATTCCTTACAAAAATTCATCACACCTTTTAGCAAATATGCACAGCTATACTTTTGTCTATAACAACAGCAGCATTCAAAATTCAGCAGCATTCGAAATTCAGAAGTGCAAAAATTCGCAAAAAAAAATAATTACACCAGAATATCCACTTATCCAGGTTATATGTATACAAATGTATTTACACATTGTTTCCAAATCCCCGTGAAGTTTTGGAAATTCTGTGCAGCGGTTTAAAAGGAACGCTTACAAACTGTTGATTACTACAGTCAATAAATGGCAAAAAATTCTTGAGTGCAAAAGAGCCGAAATTTCCGGTATATCAACATTGGAATTGTATTTTCCTGGTAATATACACAATTGACTGACTCACATACGAACGGTCAAAAACATTATATCCCCGCAACATGTCGCATGGGGTATAATGAAGTCTAAGAAGGTAAGTCAGAAAAATTATTTTTTTAAAAAAATGTAATGGCTTAAGGTATCCGATCTAACCTTGAATATCCAACATGTATTAAATACTCTGATATTAATTTAAAGCATTTTAGAGTAGAAAAAGATTTACCGAGAGAAAATTTCGAAAATATAATTAACTAAGCAGTAATTACTTAATGAAGATTGCATTAAGGTCTATGGAGGACAAGCACATTTTTTTTAAATAAAAAAGTAAATACTAAGAATATCATTAGGAATACAAAAACTATTGAAAATAAATTTTATACCCTATAGATTTTTTAGAGTTGATTTTTATAGAATTAATTTTTATATAATTTTTATAGCAAAGGGGGGCAACTCTTCAGGAAAAGGAAACTGTCATTTATTAGGACACTTCCGCTCTTACATATTGATACTTAAACATTAAAGTTATGTTAACGTATACTGAGTATTAGGCTCAAACATATCTGTTATGCATCCAGATTCATTAAATCTGGGGCTATTATGGATCGGATACCTTAACACACATTTTTGTGAGCAGTAACATTGTAATTTTTGGCACGTTATTTTACTCTACTTGTGCAGCCTTTCCACCCAAGGGTTAAAATGGGTACCTGGCACATGGCACCTGGCTATGTGAATGAAAAGGCATTGACCGTAATTTGGCAGCTCTGCTTGTATGCTCCCTAGGGAAATGAGGATGCTATGGATTGTACAGGAAGCACATTCTCTGTTTTCATGCTTCATTATAATTTAATATATGTACTACATTGCATAATTACACCTACATGTACTTTCTTTTTATATGCTATAGATGAACATGACTGTATCTATGTTTATTTACTTTTTTTTCTTAACTTTTAAAGTTCTGAATTTTTAAAAACTTAATAGCTAAGCTTTAAGAGATTTCCAATTCTCATTTAACAAATCTGTTAATTTGAAAAAAAAATATTGTGAAATCTTAGTACATGCATGTCAAAACATAGCTGCAGTTCTGTAGCTTCCGGTCTGAAAAAATTTGGATGGACGACCAGGGAACTACAGTGCCACTCATTGAAAAAAATGTGTATTTATTGCGCACAAAAACGTGCGCTATTTTTGGACTGAATAACCTTGTCTATACGCAAATTTTGTGAAAACAATTAGTACCATTAAATAGTTTGTGCAATTTACTACTGATATCGTCTCTTTACTTGCCTCTGATAGTCTTTTACACACCATCACCAACCCCGAAAATTGAAGTGGTGCAGTTTCAATGTTGTAAAAATGGCGACTCCCGATCTTGATGTAAATTCAACATACATGATATTCCGAGGTCGGCAGCATGTTCCGGAGAAAGTCTTAGGCAAGTAAAGAGACGATATTGATGGTATGATACCTGTATGTTTTTGCATGATTGATTGAATAGGGAAGCATTTTTTCTAGAATATTGCATCTGCTTTTAAATGATTTATACATTTAATTATTCTTGTCAGTTTTGAAGTAGGAAAATGTGATTCATCTCAATGTGCTCCCCTTTCTACTAGAACATCTGACAGTCGACGGAGTTAAACGTACTGACCCTTCAACTGTATATCATGGATGGTCCTGTTCACCAAGTCTGCATCAAAGTCACCAAGCTTCATACAGGGACCACGGTGCTTCTTTGGAACAGGGACAGGTAGAGGTGCCTGCATATCCTCTACAATCATCTGCACTGGGTCAACGCGACAACTTTCCTCTACAGCGTTTTCACAGTTATCCCTAAAGATGTTAAAAATATTGCACTATATGTATTTATTAAGCTACCCGAGTCACTCAGCCCCAGGTGATAACTTTCAGCATAATTACCAAATAACAAGACTCTCTTTGTAACGATTAAGCATATTTAGGAAAATATGATATTGTTTATTAACTGCTGTTCCATCACATGGAAGTTAATTGGAATCTATGAATAATTTTGTCTTTACCATTTTATTTAGGGAACTGTTATTTACCGGTACTTTATTAATCTTAGCATGCGTGCGCAAACCCAACTTATCAGTGCACGACTTGTATGTGTATACAGTATATACATATTTAAAATGCTACTATGTAATACTTGCATATAATATGCACACTCACATATTTGTCCATTCACAACTTTCTTGGATATGCAAGTTGTAAAAGGCTCATATGTAAACTGTATTGCACATAAATGTCCATTCACAA
>WFKH01006014.1:39892084-39903400 GCA_016163765.1 Magallana hongkongensis
TGGCTTGGCACCCATTTGTATTGTATTTTAATTTAAGGACAAATTCAGATTTTAGTTACATCATACGAAGCAGACAGCAGTGGAAATTTTGATTTGGATTAAGAATTGCATTCTTAGCAGTTATAAATTCAGAATATTATTTCAAACCGACTTTGACTTTGTGTTGACTGACTGTGGATGCTTATGGTTGTAATTTTGTTAAAACCGTATTGTGCACCATTTGGAAATTACAGGAAGTTTATATTTTCAATGTCAGGTATAGTACATTCATCATATTTACATCTACCAAGTATGATTCCCTCTATTTCTTAAGGAAACTTATTGTTAATTCAGCTCTATAGAAACTCGCAGGACTGAAATCTACACGCCCTGTTTATCGATTGGTCGAAACCTACAGCGACCTAAGGAAAATCACAGACTGCACGAAATAATCAATAATGAAGTCAGACTCAAATTCCCATAGTAGACGATTTGGCTGTTTTTTAGCTAACGTACTGATGTACATTAACAGTAAATTAGTTGATTTAACTTACTTTTTACAATAAATTTATTAATTTGTTCAAAGAAATATGTAAATATAAACAATAAAACGCTTTCTTTGATGATTCATGCGGGTTATGAAGGTACCGATCATTGCAGAAAAAAATTACATTACCCGCTAATAAGGCGTTTAAATTAATAGGGTTATTAATTAAAACAGGATTGCATTTGTATTCTAAAATATAGGATTTTAACGTTATAAAGGAAAAATAGTCATAATATTGCAGTGATCGTAAAGAATCTGAAATGATATGACACTAGCTGTCACTATGAATTATTGCCTGACGTCATGACGTCAGGCATATCTAAGGTTTAAAAATTCCATTCTCCGAAACAGTGCGGACAATGGGAGCAAGCAATATCAAGAATTTTCACAAAAAAGATTAGCCGATGCATGTTTTATGTGTCAGCATTTACATTCACAATTAATGAAAATGTTATATGGGATGTAATAATGACAGTGAGCAAGAGTTTTCAAATAAAAGGGCTGTTCACCATGCACGTGTGTAATCCTGATTAAAAAATAGATTAGCCACATTTGAACGGTGGAAAGGTGTAGGGGGGTTTCGCAAAAAATTGTTACATATTGTCTGTTACGGTACAATGTAAGTAATAATTGGTGTTGGATTATTATCATTACCTAAGAGTCATCAGTTTTTATTAAAACAAATATATATTCATACAGCTGGAATGTTTACTGAAGAAACTATATATCTCCGAAGTGGAATGTGGCCCGATTTTTGATCAACTGGGCGATTTTGTTCATCTTGAAAAGGGTACACAATTCACGTGTCTTACTAAATGTACATTAAACAATTACTAGTCATATGTGTGTTAATTGAAATGAATAGATTTCTTCCAAAACATTCGATCCAATATATGATATACATGTATGTAGTTGTTACAAAACAAATGCAATAAATTCATTTGACCCCCTCTCCATGGATCAATGCAAATGGACGAGTTCGTTAAAACCATCGGGTCGAGATCTCCACCGTTACGTGAATGGTAAAGCAGAACTTCGCGCCATAATGTCTCATTCATAGATTTTGCGCGCAGATTAGTGGACGAGTCCAAATTGGGGTCATGAGAATACTCCAGACCCATCACAGGCACGTAGCATCGAGGGGGGGGGGGGGGGGGGGCTGCCCCCTTTTTTGCAGCAGGCTTTTTCTTAACTTGATATTAATATATTATAACAAATGGAAATATAATGGACTCACCTCTTCAATTTTGTCACAGCATTTAATACATGAAACTGAAAATAAGGAATTCTAATCGAATTGAAGTTACAATAATTAGGATTTTCTTTCGTGGTTTTGAGAATTCACCATTTTTTTCAATTGTTTGTCAAGATATTTTGGATGAAGCCGCCAACACACTTTAAAAAAACAATGCTACGTGCTTGATAATCCTTGCCTATTTCCTATGGTTGGAAATTTTAAAAAATGCTCTCACTTGACTTTGCATCTTAATATAACAAATACAATTTAAAAATTGACTGTTTTATCTTCCGCTTTCAAGCTTACATGCAATTATTTGATATGTGTACATTCATAAAATATTTTGAATTAATGAAATAATTTAATTTCAAGTGATACACATGTACATGTACTAGATCGAAGAAAAGACTGAAATTTCTTTTAAGCTTGTTCCGTTTTTGAATTTATGATCAGCAGCGAAAAATAAATTATTCATTTCTTATAAGATAGCGGAATTGATACGTGCATGCTTCCACTAAATAATTCTGTTTAGTCAGGCAAGCTTTTTGGAAAGCTATTACTTGTTGTACATAACGTTACCTCCATAGACTTCAATGACTGTTGACTTCCCCATCTTGGAATTGGGCATTTTCTTTTATAGGCCTATAAGATTGAATATGTATTATAAATTTGAAAATATATGAATAAAATCGAAGAACAGAATATAGGTTATGATGGAGGTTGCTCTTAAGTCTACGAGCAGTCCGAAGCACTTTAAAAATGATTTACGTGCACGTAAACAAACAAGAGATGTTTGTGAAACACTTATGTTATGCCCCCCTCCCTTGGAAACATCTGCGAAGAAAATTAACGGAAACTGCAAACAATTGGAATTTTTCTAGGTCCAAGGTTCATAAACCAGTCGAAAATGGCTCGAACGTACCCACATTCAAACTTGACCTATAGATATTATGATAAATCTGTATACCAAATTTCATTTCGATATGTGCAACCTCTGCGAAGAAAATGAACGGAAACTGCAAATAATTGGAAATTTTCAACGTCCAAGGGGCATAACTCTGTCGAAAATGGTTTGATCGTACCCAAAATCGAATTTGATCTATTGTCTGTCCCAAGATATTTATGCTGCACATTTGGACGATTTTTAATAAAAATACACATACCTGTGAAAGAAGTGCAATTGAAATCGATGAAAGGGAAAATTTCATAACTTCATTCACACTTTATCATTTTTTCCCTCGTAAAATTCACAGGAACGAAAACAGATTTCCTACGGAGATTTATAATGGGGAATGTTGCCATCTTTTCTCCATTCGGAAGTCACTCGGAATACCTCGCACAATTTTTCAACGTTATCATCCGGGCGTCTTCATCTCCTTAGCAATGGAAAATCCCCGTAGACTTTTTATTTTTAGCCGTGTATTGAAACCTGACAAGCTAGAGGGGGCGTTTCAAAGGGGAAATCTTGGGATTTTTTCATACTATTGAATGAACATCGTCTGAACCAAGAAGTATTTATAAATATCGAATAATTTAAGAAAATATGCGGCAAAAATATCTTGGGACAGACTATAGATTTTATATTGATAAATCTGTATACCAAAATAATTTCATTTCGATATGTGCAACCCTTGCGAAGAAAATAAACGGAAACTGTTGGTGGACCGACCGACCGACAGAAAGACGGACAGCAGCAAAGCAATATGCCCTCCCTTCTTCGAAGGAGGGCATAAAAATAAAATGGCTGCCGTTTTGCTATTAGCAGACGACGCGATGCTCGGCGAAATTTTTGTCTACAGAGGATTTTCTGGATTCGGATAAATCCTCTTGATTATTTTAATGATACAGAGCTTATTGAGAGGTATCGCTTACCTAGAGTATTTATCTTGTATTGACACATCGATTTGGTAAATGAAGACGTAGAAAGAATGACAAGACGAAGCCACCCCTCACCAACTATTGAAATATTGTGAAGCACGAGTCCGACACTTTCTACATGACCCACTATATATAACAGTTATCTTTCTTTGCAATTTTCGACAAGACAAAATTCAATTCTGATTTTTACTGAAACATACTTTCATGCTAAAAAAAACCATACTAGATGTATCAGTTATTCATTTTTATAAAAAAATAAAAGAACGTGAAAATTGTTCAGCCAATAAATCAAGTACGATTAAATGTGATAAAATGTGATTTAATGTGATAATCATAAAATATGATTCTATGATTAGGTACAGTAATAGTATGCGGTAATCCAGAAAGAGAAATAGCGCTTTTTAGAATATGCTTATAGTCTGTCCCAGGTTCTCGATTCCGGGATATTTTGACGATTTAGCCTACAATATAGCACTTTTTCAAACATCAGACATTTTCAATAGTATGCAAAATTCCGTTAATATATAATATCTATAGTGAAATGCAAAATAAAATTACATTACACAGTTACTTGCTTTAAAAAGCAATGAAATCGGCATCTTCAATCGTTTAGAGAGGCTTATGGAAAATTGATGAGAATACAATAGGGAGGTACATGTACATTGTGCATACATATATATATATATATCTATGAATAAGCACATGTATATTTGAACCTCTTAAACCCATTAATTTTCTTGTAAACTATGTTATAAAGGTATTGTAGTACACAATTGCATTGAATTAATTCATTCATTTTGGTGTAACGTGGTCTTTGTACTGAAAATAAATACCGGCATTTCAATATATGTAAGACACTTATGTTCATTTATTATATTTTTTTATAAATAAAAGACATTGTGAATATTTGCTGTATGTGAATTTCGTGTATGAATAGTAATATTCAGGAAACCGAGGTCTTAACAGTACCAACACCCCTATCTGCAACTATTGCAAATCATTGATCTCTCTCTCTCTCTCTCTCTCTCTCTCTCTCTCCTCATCTTCAAATATGTTTTCAATTTATGTCATTTACCTAAAACATTTACGATTTATATCAGTCTTATATCAGTATAAATGTAGTATTTATATAAAATTTAAGAACATCTCTCTCTCTCTCTCTCTTTCTCTCTCTCTGCTCATCTTCAAATATGTTTTCAATTTATGTCATTTACCTAAAACATTTACGTATAAATGTTGTATTTATTGAAAATTTAAAAAATATCACCCGGTGATAAGTAAAAGACGCGATCACCCGTGGGTATCCGACGATGGGCTATGAATTGCTCTAATATCTAATAAAATACAATCTTTTATGAATGAGATATATAAAAACTTCAAAACTTATTGTTTGGTAAGCTTACTTGTACCATTTTATTATTTTCGCTAGCCAAGGGTTTACGATCCACTCCGCTCCTCTACAACAGCGTAGTAACTAGCGAAGATAACCATTTTTTATATGCTTAGGTCAAAAGATCAAGATTTAAGTCTGAATTATAAATTACAAACAATAAATAATTGACATTTATTTTAAATAGCACCATCAACGCCTTTATGATAATAAATATTGTATAACCAAAAGATAATATATACATGTATTTTAAAAAAAACCAGTCAATATTTGTCTTTTGTCACACAAAAAAAAATACAAAGTTTAAAAGAGTTATCTCCCGCGTCATTGTTTTATCATCTATTCGGAACCTCTCTTATTTAAGCGTATACTGAAGTGGTTCAAGTGTAGGGTAAGAGAGTTCCGAAAAGTAAGTTTCTATGACGTATCCATGTATATGGTGACGTCATACTCTAGCTGGAATATCCTACAGAGTAGCAGCCATTTTATAAACACACAATGGTGAGTATTTTGAAAATTATTTCCTTATTTTCGAAGCATAGATTAGACTCGTTGTACATGAAAAACTACTCACTAACACTCAGTGAAAATAAAAGACGTTTCATATTGTTATTAATGTCAAAATATTTTTTAATAACGAGAAAAATATCCCGTTACTATGATAAAAATTCTTTATAACTTCGAGATAGCAATGAGGCGTTATTGGAAAGAATTTTATAATGATCGTTCATGGCAAATGTGGATAACAGTGTGGAATATATTTAAAAATCAGTTTAAATAATATATTGTAACTGATTACAAAGAAGATAACTATAGCAAAGTTATTCATTACGGCACTAACGTTAGACCTAATTTCTTTCCGAATTATTTCTCGTAATTTTGAGATAAATGCCTAAAGTCGTTCCAGATCTAGTTCAAACAAGTAAGGCATTTATCTCAAAATTACGAGAAATAATTCGGGGTCCGATCTTATTCCTATAAATATTAATGAAATGACACACTTAGTGTTTGTTAATAAAAATAGTTTAATATATATTATAAATTATGGTATTTATACGGTTCTATGAATTGTGGAACAGTTTCACTTCATCTTCTTTTTAGACTCAATGCAATAGAGTCTTAATATTGTATACTTGTAAATTATAGTCATCTTATATACTGATGGGTTTTACTGACCACAGCTGTACTTTCTGAATAAACATAAACACAAATTCACCCTAAATACGATTTTTTTTAAATAATACGATATATATATTTACATTTTCAACTGTCTTTGTCTGTGATAACATTACGAATCAATTTTGAACCCTAAAACCCAATAACTTCATAAAATATGAGTGCCACAAAATGGGCGTGTCTTATAGCATAACCGAAAAACAGTATTGGCTGCGCCGCGTAGTAATACATAGCATGTACTACATAAAAAAATGGTGGTTTTAAAATAATGTTGTTTTAAAGTGTACAAATTGTAAATAATATAAATATAAGTAATAAGGAATCATTCTTTGAATATTATGAGGTGATAATTTTGGTCGGAGCGTGGTCAAATCTATCATAAAGCCCTTCGGTCTTTATTGGATTTGACCACGCCCCTACCGAAATTATCACCTCATAATACCCAAAGAATGATTCCTTATTCCTTAAATGATTGTCTGTAAAGGTAAGCTTCAAGTAAATATTTAGAGGTTTGTCTCGGAAAATTTGGCAGTAGAAGAATAATACAGTCTAAATTAGACATTACCAATGTTGGATTATATCCGATATTATTTAATAATTCCGTTCTAAACTGAGAATACTTATAATCTGTCCCAAGATATCCTGAATTCAGATTTTGCTTAATTGCTTGATATTTATAAATACCTCAGGGTTCAAACGATGTTCATTCAAAAGTATGAAAAATTTCCAAGATTTCTCAGTCGAAACGCCCCTGTTAGCTTATCAGGTTTCAATACAATGCTAAAAAATGTGATGTCTACGGGGATTTTTTTTATTGCAGCAAGCCCGGATGATAACGTTGAAAAATTGCGCGATGTATTCCGAATGGAGAAAAGATGTAAACATTCCCCATTATAAATCTCCGTAAGGAATCTGTTTTTGTTCCTGTGAATTTTTCTGAGTGAAAGATAATAATGTGTCAATGAAATTATCTTGGAAATTATCCCTTTCAACTATTTTAATTGCACTTCTTTCACAGGTATGTGTATTTTTATTAAAAATCGTCCAAATGTGCTGCATAAATATCTTGGGACAGACTATAGTACAATTCAACAGAAAATGACTCTCGTCTTCTATTTCATTTAATATACACAAAAATTACATATTCTTTCCTCGAGAGGTTCCCCCTTATATCACCCCGTTTCAATTCTAATTGGGAGTATCCCACATCTGAATTGTGCAATAATAGATGTATATATGGGGTCTGTAACAACCGATTTGTCATAAATTCGTAAAACTCTGTGTACATGGTGTGTATAATATCGGTTGATGTTCTGAACCCTAATAAGTTCACGCAAAATGCAATGAATCTATAGTCTGTCCTAAGTTATTGCTTCCATCACTTTTTGATGATTTTTAATAAAAATACACATACATGTGAAAGAAATACAGTTGAAATCAATAAAAGGGAATATATATCCAAGATATCTTCATTGAAAAATTATCCTTTTTCACCCATAAAATTTCACAGGAACGAAAACAAAGGCATTGTACGATCATACATTTTCCAGTGTCTTTGTCTGTGTCTGTGACCCAATTATACGTCATTTGAAGTTATTGGACTATATAGTACAAAATCGATACGTAGTGTTATCACAGGCAAAGACACTGAAAAATGTAAATATTTTTTTATATAAATGTTTGTTTATCATGGCACCCCTCCGCGTAAACTCGTACATTTCGAAGCCAGCCATGTCTACTTGTACGATATTGTTGACTTAAAAAAGGCCAGAGAAAATTCTGACTATACTATAATCTCTTCCAACACTTTAGTGACTTCACTACTCGTTACTTCTGTGAATAAGTTACATACAAATTCATTGCAAAATGGCATAGATTACTGGTTGTGTTCTATAACAACTTACCTTTGAGCAGACAAAAGTGTTTTTCGTTATCTTGTCGACGTTCAGTTGTTTTCAGTTTAAGGGTTCGATTACACGCCTTGATCCACCTTCGGCATTTTTTAAAATTCGTTATAGGCTTTGAAAAGGGTAAAATAACACCCCCTTATTCCGATCCGGATACCTACTATCACTGTTGCATAGTCCAGACTCCGAAGGCACACCTTTTTACCATATTCAGCCATTATAAAGATGTATTTATTGAATGTTCATCGAGTCTTATTTATCTAACCTTCCTCCATGCAACTTTTGATTACGCTTATTCTACGTCATACAAAGCCTCTGATTGGTCCGTGCATAAGACCCGGGAAAATTTGAAATTCGCGAATTTTAAAAATATGAAAATAGCGGGTAATATTAGGCAAAGTTATTCGTTGTGTGACGTAATTCATTGTGTGACGTCATAATAGCTTTGTTTATATAGAGCAACGACAGAAAGTTTTCTTAGCTTTGGCTAACAAAAAATGGTAAGAACATTTATTCTTATGGCAGCGAATTTTGGGGTGAAATTTTCTTGACGCAAAGTATTTGGAAAATTTGTTGAATCATATACATGTACCATCATAAAGAGAACAGTTGATTGCTTATGTCAAACTTAATATTGCAATTGTTACATTAAGATTAAACATTGTTGTGATATGATTCTATAATTGTTAGGATGAAGAAGTCATTGAGGAGAACAAACACGGCAACGAATCAGAAGCCACAAGCAAGGAGGTGACTGAGGAAGAGAAGAAAGGAGGCGGTGAGGCTGAAGATCTCAGCAGTGAAGCAACAGAAAGCAAAGAGGAGACAAAAAAAGATATTGAGGCAGATGAAAATCTAAAGGAAGAAACAGAGAGCAGAGGCACAGAGGAAGAATTTTCGAACATTGGCTCTCCACAGAAAGACGGTAAATATCATTTGGCGCCTTTGTGGTGTTAATTGGCATTTATTCAAATGAGTGTCGAGTGATGTCACGGATTCAAAATGATTAATAGGTTATACATGAAGTTTATCGATAAGGTAATTTCATTTACTCACCTCATATCGGTATCAACTCATCAAATAGCTAGGTGATATCCCTTTTCAAATACTAGTAGTTGATATCAACTACCGGTATAGCAATAGGTGATGTGTATCCCCAATTTTCAAACAATTATATCAGCAATTTAGGAAAAAGTGATATACTTATTTGAATACATTAAAACATTACTGAGTAATATTACATGTACATGTACCTTTTTAGATATGGTTTCGATTAGACCAGATTAGTTTTGATATAACGCCCATACGACAAAGAGTAGTTCGCTGCGAGAAATATTCGCGATATAGCGTAATTTTGCTGGTTCTCTAAATCCTATACTAGTATTTTATATTATACATTACAACAGGTGATGAACTCACATCAACAGGAGCCAAGAAGCTGATTGATGAAGACAAGGAAGGCCAAGACACTCAACCGAAGGACGGTAAATATTATCTAGCGCCTTTGTGGTGTTGATTAACTATGTTTTACGAATTCAAACTTTTGGGTTCATGTGTTGATGAACAAATAATAAATAAATATATGTATACTGGTTCTTTTGATCTTATACCAACAAACGTCCCATTTTATCATCCTTACAGACTTTACAAATAGAAGAAAAAATAATCTCCAAAATCTACTTTTGTCAATAAAACCTACATAGAAACCACTTAAATTTAGTGATTTTAATTTTGGTGAATTTTCAAAAATCGCAAAAATAGGCCAAAATTAAACCCCCGCAAAAAACCCCCAACTTTACGGTATTTCATATTATGCCATAGGAAATAATATATAAATACATGTATCCTGGTTCGCTTGATCCTATATTTCATATTTTGACAAAGGAGATAAACTCGCATTAGAAAACGAGAATTTCGTCACATGTGCGATGAGAGCAAACCTGGTATAATTTTATACATATAGGCTTTCATTAAAAAAGATTTGTCTTTTGTATTTTTTTTAAAATATAATTTATATAAAAAAATGATTATGTATATTTAGCAACAGACAATGGAATCTTACCAGATGAGAGGGCTAGCGTCACCACAAGTCAAGTAAAAGGAATCCTGGTGGTTAAATTGAGGACCAAACAGAAAACACAAAGCGCCATATCTGAAACCCGGCCTGAGATTATCGGTGTGGCCCCAAGGAGGAAAAGCATCACTCTCAATGTCAGTGAGAAAGTAAGAATCTAACAGTCACTATATAATTAAACTCATCATTTTAACCTTTCAGTGCCCTCTGTGTGTTTCAGTCCTATAACTGCAGTAGCTTTCAACACACTTAATACGCAAAAAATATGTGGAATGTACATACTCTTAAATAAGTTATCTTATTATAAGAAACCAATATTTGAAATACAAATCAAGGTAATGCCTTTTGTAAAGATAAACCTAGAGAGACTGAGTTTAATATGTCTAAGGCGTCCAAGTAGAGTAGTGGACAATGCACTCGCTTATCACCGCTGCGACCCGAGTTCGATCAGTGGTTGTATGTGAAAGGGTATGGTGGTCGCCCGCTTGGACACGTGGGTTTTCTCCGGGCACTCCGGCTTCCTCCCACATCAATGACCCCCTCGCGCTAACACCCGTGCCAACGAAAGATATTAATCAAAGTTGTAGAACTTGTTTATCAATCGTTGTAAAATAAATAAAGATCAGTTCAGTTTTATTATGTCTAATTCTTCACAGTTCAAAATCCAAAAAAATTTGAAATTAATAAATTGTTTAACAAAGATGAAATTAAATCAAATAGTTTCTCTCTTTTTTTTTGTAAATCTGCTACATAAGAAATTGTTTTGGGGTTAAAATATGTCTCTGATATATTGAAGTTATATTTCTAATTCCCATTGGAAATGGGTTCAAAGTTCCCACTGGAGAGAGGATTCAAAATATCATGGCCACGATATATTGACCCCCCCCCCTTCCCAAAAAAAATTAGGAGGGGGTGCAATATATCACGGCCACAATAAACTGAACCTCTCTCCAATGGGAATTGAAAATAGGAGGCGCTTCAATGTATCGCAGTCATAATATCATAATACCCCCCCTTCCAAAAAACAAATGAATATTAATAGGATGGTGCTTCAATATATCGCGACAATAATATATTGAACCCGGGGTTCAATATTTTATGTGTGTGTGCAGGGGGGGGGGGGGGGGG
>WFKH01006014.1:39903500-39918102 GCA_016163765.1 Magallana hongkongensis
ATATAAGCTGCAATTTTCATGTTGAAATATAATTATTATATTTTACGAAAATGTTAGTTTCTACTAAAATGACAAAAAATATGGTTTTTGAATTTCTGTTAGCCATATTTTTGTGGAAAAGCCTTAATTGGAGCAAAATTGAATTTTTGTCGTCCTATACAAAATTGATCTGCTATATATTCCTTTAGAAGAGAAATCTTTCCTCTGACAAAAATTAATGATTTTTTCAAATCTTATCTATCATAAAAGTTTAAGTTACATGTAGACTTATCATACTAGCAGGTTTTTGCAGCAAAATACAATTCTATGAAATACAGCTCATATTGCTTTATAGTCGAGTGACTGGTCACATTTGAACCCAAGGAGAGGGTAATTAAAATGGGCTTTCTATGTGTTACACACGGGTTTTTTTTCATACTACACCGTTGAAATCAGTTTAATGTAGAGAAATCCCACGAGTTTCCAAAAAGTTCATAATTAAGACTTGCAAGTTGTTTATTTTCTTTGCCCGAAGGAGTATGATTTAACTTTATTTTGACAATTTTAGAGGGGGCGCGCGCCGGGTGCGCCCCCCTCTGAATCCGCCACTGGACACAAAATGGGCGTGCCTTATAGCATAACCGAGAGACGGTATTGGCTGCGCCGCAGTAATACATACATGTAGCATGTGCTACACGAAAAAATAGTGATTTTAAATAATGCTGTTTTAAAGTGTACAAATTGGAAATAATGTAAATATAAGTAATAAGGAATCATTCTTTTAGTATTATGAGGTTATAATTTCGGTCGGGGCGTGGTCAAATCCAATAAAGCCCGAAGGGCTTTATGATAGATTTGATCACGCTCCGACCGAAATTATAACCTCATAATACTAAAAGAATGATTCCTTATTCCTTAAATAGTGAAATGCAAAATAAAATTACACAATTACTTGCTTTAAAAAAGCAATGAAATCGGCATCTTCAGTCGTTTAGAGAGGCTTATGGAAAATTGATGAGAATACAATAGGGAGGTACATGTACATTGTGCATACATATATATATATATATCTATGAATAAGCACATGTATATTTGAACCTCTTAAACCCATTAATTTTCTTGTAAACTATGTTATAAAGGTATTGTAGTACACAATTGCATTGAATTAATTCATTCATTTTGGTTTAACGTGGTCTTTGTACTGAAAATAAATACCGGCATTTTAATATATGTAAGACACTTATATTCATGGCTAAATAGCACCATCAACGCCTTTATGATAATAACATATTGTATAACCAATAGATAATATATACATGTATTTAAAAAAAAAAACCCAGTCAATATTTGTCTTTTGTCGCACAAAAAAAAAAATAATACAAAGTATAAAAGAGTTATCTCCCGCGTCATTGTTTTATCATCTATTCGGAACTCTCTTATTTAAGCGTATACTGAAGTGGTTCAAGTGTAGGGTAAGAGAGTTCCGAAAAGTAAGTTTCTATGACGTATCCATGTATATGGTGACGTCATACTCTAGCTGGAATATCCTACAGAGTAGTAGCCATTTTATAAACACACAATGGTGAGTTTTTTGAAAATTATTTTCTTATTTTCGAAGCATAGATTAGACTCGTTGTACATGAAAAACTACTCACTAACACTCAGTGAAAATAAAAGACGTTTCATTTTGTTAATAATGTCAAAATATTTTTTAATAACGAGAAAAATATCCCGTTACTATGATAAAAAATACTTTATAACTTCGAGATAGCAATGAGGCATTATTGGAAAGAATTTTATAATGATCGTTCATGGCAAATGTAGGTAACAGTGTGGAATATATTTAAAAATCAGTTTAAATAATATATTGTAACTGATTACAAAGAAGATAACTATTGCAAAGTTATTCATTACGGCATAACGTAATTATTTATGAATTTTAAACATTTGCATAAGATTTCTGTTTTTGTAAGTTGTATATATTGATATGAAACAAATATATTTACCTATATTGCCTGTCTGCCTGCTGTTTGTATGATGAAGCGTTTTTCTTCAAATAATTACACTTTTGAAGGTTGAAATGTAATTTTGTAGGTATATTTCGAAGCAATCACACACAAATTAGAAATAAATACAATACAAATTTACCTGATGAAAACAAATTGAATATTCTTTCGCCTAGCTTGGGCTGTATGACAGTTTTTCCAAACTGATCAAAGTGGTAGAGCTTTTTCTTCCGAATCGAATTATTTCTCGTAATTTTGAGATAAATGCCTAAAGTCGTTCCAGATCTATTTCAAACAAGTAAGGCATTTATCTCAAAATTACGAGAAATAATTCGGGGTCCGATCTTATTCCTATAAATATTAATGTTTCACTTCATCTTCTTTTTAGACTCAATGCAATAGAGTCTAAATATTGTATACTTGTAAATTATAGTCATCTTATATACTGATGCGTTTTACTGACCACAGCTATACTTTCTGAATAAACATAAAAAAAAATTCATCCTAATTTCCTAAATACGATTTTTTAAAAAATAATACGATATATTTACATTTTCAACTGTCTTTGTCTGTGATAACATTACGAATCAATTTTGAACCCTAAAACCCAATAACTTCATAAAACATGAGTGCCACAAAATGGGCGTGTCTTATAGCATAAGCGAAAAACAGTATTGGCTGCGCCGCGTAGTAATACAGAGCATGTGCTACATTAAAAAATAGTGGTTTTAAAATAATGTTGTTTAAAGTTTATAAATTGGAAATAATATAAATATAAGTAATAAGGAATCATTCTTTGAATATTATGAGGTGATAATTTCGGTCGGAACGTGGTCAAATCTATCATAAAGCCCTTCGGGCTTTATTGGATTTGACCACGCCCCTACCGAAATTATCACCTCATAAATCATAATACCCAAAGAATGATTCCTTATTCCTTAAATGATTGTCTGTAAAGGTAAGCTTCAAGTAAATATTTAGAGGTTTGTCTCGGAAAATTTGGCAGTAGAAGAATAATACAGCCTAAATTAGACATTACCAATGTTGGATATATATCCGATATTATTAAATAATTCCATTCTAAACTGAGAATACTTTGTACAATTCAACAGAAAATGACTCTCGTCTTCTATTTCATTTAATATACACAAAAACTACATATTCTTTCCTCGAGAGGTTCCCCCTTATATCACCCCGTTTCAATTCTAATTGGGAGTATCCCACATCTGAATTGTGCAATAATAAATGTATATATGGTCTGTAAAAACCGATTTGTCATAAATTCGTAAAACTGTGTGTACATATGTATAATGTCAGTTGATATATTGAACCCTAATAAGTTCACGCAAAATGCAATGAATCTATAGTCTGTCCCAAATTATTGCTTCCATCAATTTTGATGATTTTTAATAAAAATACACATAAATGTGAAATAAATACAGTTGAAATCAATAAAAGGGAATATATGATATCCAAGATATCTTCATTGAAAAATTATCCCTTTTCACCCATAAAATTTCACAGGAACGAAAACATTTCTTACAGAGATTTACAGTTGGAAATGTTTACATATTTTCTTCATTCGGAACTCACTCGGAATACCTCGCACAATTTTTCAACGTTATCATCCGGGCTTATTCATGGCTGATGCAATGCAAAATCCCCGTAGACTTTCTATTTTATGATGTGTATTGAAACCTGAAGCGACAGAGGGGCGATTCAAAATAGATAATCTGGTCATTTTTCATGATATTAGTGGATGAACGTAGTTTGAGCACAAAGGTATTTTTGATTATCGAAATATCAAGCAAAAAGTGGTGGAAGCAAAGACTCGGGACAGAGTATAGGTACCTGTACTACTTAAGGAATAAGGAATCATACTTTGAGTATTATGAGATCCAATAAAGCCCGAAGGGCTTTATGATAGATTTGATCACGCCCCGACCGAAGTTATCACCTCATAATATTCGAAGAATGATTCCTTATTACTTATATTCATATAACTTTCATATAAATGTTTGTTTATCATGGTACCCCTCCCCGTAAACTCGTACATTTCGAAGCCAGCCATGTCTACTTGTACGATATTGTTGACTTAAAAAACGCCAGAGAAAATTCTGACTATACTATAATATCTCTTCCAACACTTCAGTGACTTCACTACTCGTTACTTCTGTGAATTAGTTACATCCAAATTCATTGCAACATGGCACAGATTACTGGTTGTGTTCTATAACAACTTACCTTTGAGCAGACAAAAGTGTTTTTCGTTATCTTGTCGACGTTCAGTTGTTTGTGGGTTCGATTACACGCCTTGATCCACCTTCGACATTTTTTAAGTTTTAGGCTTTGAAAAGGGTAAAATAACACCCCCTTATTCCGATCCAGATACCTACTATCACTGTTGCATAGTCCAGACTCCGAAGGCACACCTTTTTACCATATTCAGCCAATATAAAGATGTATTTATTGAATGTTCATCGAGTCTTATTTATCTAACCTTCATCAATGCAACTTTTGATTACGCTTATTCTACGTCATACATAGCCTCTGATTGGTCCGTGCATAAGACCCGGGAAAATTGGCAATTCGCGAATTTTAAAAATATGAAAATAGCGGGTAATATTTGGCAAAGTTATTCGTTGTGTGACGTAATTCATTGTGTGACGTCATAATAGCTTTGTTTATATAGAGCAACGTCAGAAAGTTTTCTTAGTTTTGGCTAACAAAAAATGGTAAGAACTTTTATTCTTATGGCAGCGAATTTTGGGGTGAAATTTTCTTGACAGAAAGTATTTGGAATTGTTGAATCATCAACCATCATAAAGAGAACAGTTGATTGCTTATGTAAAACTTAATATTGCAATTGTTACATTAAGATTGAACATTGTTGTGATATGATTCTGTAATTGTTAGGATGAAGAAGTCACTGAGGAGAACAAACACGGCAACGAATCAGAAGCAGCGAGCAAGGAGGTGACTGAGGAAGAGACGAAAGGAGGCGGTGAGGCTGAAGATCTCAGCAGTGAAGCCACAGAAAGCAAAGAGGAGACGAAAGAAGATATAGAGGCAGATGAAAATCTAAAGGAAGAAACAGAGAGCAGAGGCACAGAGGAAGAATTTTCGAACATTGGCTCTCCACAGAAAGACGGTAAATATCATTTGACGCCTTTGTGGTGTTAATTGGCACTTATTCAAATGAGTGTCGAGTGATGTCACGTATTCAAAATGATTAATAGGTTATACATGAAGTTTATCGATAAGGTAATTTCATTTACTCACCTCATATCGGTATCAATTCATCAAATAGCTAGGTGATATCCCTTTTCAAATACTAGTAGTTGATATCAACTACCGGTATAGCAATAGGTGATGTGTATCCCCAATATTCAAACAATTATATCAGCAATTTAGGAAAAAGTGATATACTTATTTGAATACATTACAACATTACTGAGTAATATTACATGTACATGTACCTTTTTAGATATGGTTTCATGTAACTGTCTATGAACAAGTAAATAATGAATACATTTACTGTAAACCAACTTTTATTCACGACGACTTTATTTCGCCATTTACCGGAGATAAACGGTTCGCGATGACTAATTTTCGCGATCACGGTTTTGATATAACGCCCATACGACAAAGAGTAGTTCGCTGCGAGAAATATCCGCGATATAGCGTAATTTTGCTGGTTCTCTAAATCCTATACTAATATTTTATATTATACATTACAACAGGTGATGAACTCACATCAACAGGAGCCAAGAAGCTGATTGATGAAGACAAGGAAGGCCAAGACACTCCACCGAAGGACGGTAAATATTATCTGGCGCCTTTGTGGTGTTGATTAACTATATTTTACCAATTCAAACTTTTGGGTTTATGTGTTGATGAACAAATAATAAATAAATACATGTATACTGGTTCTCTTGATCCTATACCAAAAAAAACCGTCCTTTTTTATCATCCTTACAGACTTTACAAATAGAAGAAAAAATAATCTCCAAAATCTACGTTTGTCAATAAAACCTACATAGAAATCACTGAAATTTTAAATTTGGTGAGTTTTCAAAAATCGCAAAAATAGGCCAAAATTAAATCCCCGCAAAAAAACAACTTTACGGTATTTCATATTATGCCATAGGAAATAATATATAAATACATATATCCTGGTTCGCTTGATCCTATATTTCATATTTTGACATAGGAGATAAAATCGCATTAGAAAACGAGAATTTCGTCACATGTGCAATGAGAGCAAACCTGGTATAATTTTATATATATAGGCTTTCATTAAAAAAAGATTTGTCTCTTGTATTTTTTTTTTTAAATATAATTTATATAAGAAATGATTATGAATATTTAGCAACAGACAATGGAATCTTACCAGTTGAGAGGGCTAGCGTCACCACAAGTCAAGTAAAAGGAATCCTGGTGGTTAAATTGAGGACCAAACAGAAAACACAAAGCGCCATATCTGAAACCCGGCCTGAGATTATCGGTGTAGCCCCAAGGAGAAAAAGCATCACTCTCAATGTCAGTGAGAAAGTAAGAATCTAACAGTCACTATATTTTCGTTTTTTTAACCTCTTGTCATAATAAAACTCATCATTTTAACCTTTCAGTGCCCTCTGTGTGTTTCAGTCCTATAACTGCAGTAGCTTTCAACACACTTAATACGCAAAAAATATGTGGAATGTACATACTCTTAAATAAGTTATCTTATTATAAGAAACCAATATTTGAAATACAAATCAAGGTAATGCCTTTTGTAAAGATAAACCTAGAGAGACTGAGTTTAATATGTCTAAGGTGTCCAAGTAGAGTAGTGGACAATGCACTCGCTTATCACCGCTGCGACCCGAGTTCGATCAGTGGTTGTATGTGAAAGGGTATGTGGTCGCCCGCTTGGACACGTGGGTTTTCTCCGGGCACTCCGGCTTCCTCCCACATCAATGACCCCCTCGCGCTAACACCCGTGCCAACGAAAGATATTAATCAAAGTTGTAGAACTTGTTTATCAATCGTTGTAAAATAAATAAAGATCAGTTCAGTTTTATTATGTCTAATTCTTCACAGTTCAAAATCCAAAAAAATTTGAAATTAATAAATTGTTTAACAAAGATGAAATTAAATCAAATAGTTTCTCTCTTTTTTTTTTGGTAAATCTGCTACATAAGAAATTGTTTTGGGGTTAAAATATGTCTCTGATATATTGAAGTTATATTTCTAATTCCCATTGGAAATGGGTTCAAAGTTCCCACTGGAGAGAGGATTCAAAATATCATGGCCACGATATATTGACCCCCCCCCTTTCCAAAAGAAATTAGGAGGGGGTGCAATATATCACGGCCACAATAAACTGAACCTCTCTCCAATGGGAATTGAAAATAGGAGGCGCTTCAATGTATCGCAGTCATAATATCCCCCCCCCCCTTCCAAAAAACAAATGAATATTAATAGGATGGTGCTTCAATATATCGCGACAATATTAAATATATTGAACCCGGGGTTCAATATTTTATGTGTGTGTGTGTGGGGGGGGGGGGGGGGGGGTCAATGTTACACGGGATTCAAAATATCATATGACACGGTATTACACTGACACAGTTCATACGTTTTAGTCAATGTCTCAATAAGGCCTTCGTTATTTGTCTCCACTTTCCTAATATATGTATATACAATCGTTAAACTATGTATAGGATTCAAAGAAAAAAGATCAATCTAAAGAAGTCCCCCGAAAAGCCAAAATCGACTTCGATCCTGTGAATACCACAAGATTCTTCGACTCTAAAAATGAAGGTAAAACAGAGGAACCAGCGGCTATCTCTCCTGGAAGAGAGCTCCTTGGGGAGATTGAGGGCAGACTCCAAGAGGACATCGTAAGTATCGATCACAATAGTCATTTTTTAAAACTTAATTTTTTAAAATATTTAAATTAAGTTAATTTCTTTCATAACTTAGTTATCTGTGGGTTTTTTTTTTGTTTCAGAAGTTCACTCCTAAAAGAGGCGACCAACTCAGGTCCTCTTTTAGGCACCACCAAACTGTTGGCAGGATCGCAGTATGTTTACATTGATTTTTATACGATCTGGTTTCATCTTATTTTGTTGATCTAATTTTTGTTATGAATTGCGATTACCGTTGAGTTTAAAGAGGTTGGATGGTCAACAAATTAACATTTAGATTTAGTTATAATTTTAAGATATGGTTTGAATAAAATCATTCAACGTTGTTTGAATTTAGTTCAATGACAGCATTAAACTGTTGCATCCAAGAACTCATAAATATCTTTGAAATTATGGAGTCAACATATTTTAATTTCTTAATGAAATATGGTGATAAGGAACAGTGTTCTGCCAGTATTGTTTCGTTATACTGTGTACTACTCATAAATGAATCATTGTCCACCAACAGAGATACATTTTCTTAAAAATGAAATATAGTGATAGCGAACAGTGTTCGCGTCTATTGATGCCCACGCACAAATGTTTATCAAACCACAATTAATCAATAAATAAATTATATTGGCTAAATAAAAAAAAAAAATTGTTTAAAAAAACCCCAAAAAACAAAACAAACAAACAAAAAGTAAAAAAAAAAACACCCCACCTTAGCATCTCGCATTCACCCAAAACTCTTTTAACAGGAAAACAGCGAGTGGCATTTAGACGCAGATGATGTCAGGTATGGCGTACATCGTACTTACTCGGATCAACCTCCTCATGAAGAACCGGTATGTATACATTTTTCAAGTAATCAGAAATGTTTGATATATCCCCCCACCATTTGTTGATTTTGAAAAATGTAAACTTTTTTAATAAGTTTTTTCATAAGGTACCTAGCAGACTAATAAGTGAACAGTTTCAAGGTAATAGAGAGGTTTAGCAAACCAACGTGTACGTGTAGAAAGGAAAATATGTGTATCACGTTTTCAGTTTTTGCAATGGCACATACTTGCTGACTGCAAATTAAACGCAAGGTCGAATTTGAAGCTTATATTTATATGTTGGATATTTATATGAATAAATTTGTCTTTATTTTTCTGAGGCATTAGTACTTGATGCAACTACTGATATAAACAAACATAAAATTTCACTAAAATGTATCGTGTTGTAGAACGTTTTATACACTTATCGCTTCTTGCAAAACATGCAATGACTCTTAATCATTTGTTATCAAAAAATATATACATATATGATTACTTAAGATAATGCCGTTCAATAAAAATAATACATGTACTTGCAAGCTTCAGTTTTCGACTGTACCTATCAATACTTAGGACAGTATAAAAAAATTATATATAAAACATTTACAATTACACATTAAAAATGCTAAACAAGAAAAGTTATGTGAACTGGTACATGTACACGTAGTTCTAACTTGTAACCTACACGTACAAGTACACGTACCAGTTAAACCTGCTAAACCTCTCTAATAAGTCGACATATACAGATAGATATACATTAATGTCCGTCCAACAAAAAGTTCGCAAGATATTTATTGGACTAGACTTGGTCTTCGTACCAAACTGACCAACCAGCTAATCAACTGATGCAAAGTGACACATGTTTATTTTCCCTTTTTAAAAAGGATAAAACTCATGAATAAAACACCTCATATGTATAGATTTAATCAAAGAAGTAGTCAGGAATACCTGTCTCCTGCTGTTAACTATGTATGGTACACACTGTCTTCATTGTTGTGTTTTGTTTTTAGAATGGCTGGACCATATTAAAGGTGGTTGTGATGGACCTTTGCTGCTGCTGCTGCTGTGGGTCGCCTCCAGATCCGTATTACATAGAGGTATTTAATTTTATTTTGGTGTATCTGCAATAGGCATATTTCTTAATCTTGATACAAAAATTAAACATCAGATGTGGGGTACTAGCTTGCAATTCTTTGTTTTTTCAGGAGGAGGAGGTAGAGACTGATCAACAGCCAACGCAGCAGGAAGAAATGGAGGATATTTCGTTTAATCAAAATGCCAGTCCAAAAGAAGAGCGAAAACCAAAACGTGTTGGGGTACATCATTATCTCGCGATATATCCAATTCTATAATTCAAGTTACTATAACATTTTCAGATCAATTTAGAATTATGATACTAGTAATATACAGTGCAGAGTTGAGGGGAATGATTTTGAAATTCATATTTTATATCATCTCACTTTTTTGTTTCAGAGGATGAAGAGGATAAGGCGATTTTTCAAACGCCTCCTTTGCTGTACAGCAGGGTAAGGATATCTTACATGTATTTTACAATGAAATCAAAGTTCAGTTATAAGCTCCGATAAAAGTTTGACCTTTTATCATCTGTACCAATGCCACTTTAAAATATAACACCTTTTTCTCTAACTAAAAAATGTTATTCGTTGGGATTGCTAATGGGATATCATATACTTTAAAATCCTGGTGAATCACACCTACCCACTTTTCAAGGCAGGTTGAGGTCATACTAGTAGATATTAATTGTGACTCCATACGTACATGTAACATGTAAACTCTTATTCAGGTAACACAATGTCTGCAGGGCCTGCAATGCCCATCTACATTGTATATACACTAGTCTCTGAGTAGCTGACCTGTCGGATCACTGTGACACAGGCTTACTGCTTACATATACTTGAAGGTCAACACACTTGTCACAGAATCACAATTATAATAGGCCAGTTACAATATATAGATTACTGATTTGCAAACTGAGATTTAAGCCTTTCTCCCATAACTTGTAGCCCCAGTTGCTGTTCTATCATACTAACCCACCAACAGGGTATGTACCTAGCAGAGTTGTAGAATAGCACCAGTCATATAAGCCAATGGCTCCACTATACCTGCATTGTCAATGCATATTTGAGTTTCCTTCCCGGCTCTTTAGGGGGAGAGAGCAATACAGGTGGAACTATGCCCATGTTACCCACCCCCTGATAAACAAAGCACAGACAGCTTCAACTGTAGTACCCTTCAGTTACCATCAATTTGTGATACTCTCAATACCATGTAATCAGAGTAACACTGCTGCCTGTATTAAACAGATGCACAAGTCCTGACTGTTAGAATGGCAGAATTTGAGTTAGAAAGCATGTTACAAAAGTCCATTAGACATTCACTGATACAGCAGTAGACAGAGGCTGAACAACTGAGCAGTTCTGCTCCTTGCCAGTACTTTAGTTCTATACCTCTGTACTATAGCTGACATCCTGTAGCAGGTTCAACTTCTTGTAATCATCCTGAGAATACAAGTTTTTCCTTGTGCTCATCTTAAAACACATAGAGTTCATTTGCTTGTGCTCATCCTGTGACACATCTCCATATGCTCATTTTTGAGCACATAAGAACATCTTGTGCACATCCTAGAGCACATAGAATACAATGTATATACATATATTATCAAAACCGCTTTGGTTGGGATTTTCCGATAGCGTCACGATCAATTCTGTCAGCTACGTCAAGCATAAACAATACACGCCGCCGGTGTGAAAACTTTATGATTGGTCAACTCCTTTTCTTAGGCGGAGTTATCTGTACACGCTTATGCAATGCCAGAGCTGAATGATTTCTCAGAACAGTTCATTATTCCCCAATATTGAGCCATTATCGAGTTTTAGGATCCCCTACGTTTAAATTCTGCGCAAAACTCTCTCTCTCTCTCTCTCTCTCTCTCTCTCTCTCTCTCTGTAAGCGGGCGTTAAACCATAGTCTCAAGCTACGGTCCTGAGTGCGGCGTTAAACAAAATATAATATTTTAAAGTTGCATGTGCTCCGCGCTCATTTCATGTATATAACATGTATTATATAATGATGTACATGTATTACCTACTAACTTACCAGTCGAAGTGATAGATATGAATTCCTCGATTTCTACACCTTTCGATCGGCAATCGACAGTCAATAAACGAATTGAACGATGATATGAAAGAACGAGACGAGTGGAAAGTGCAGTGGAGTATGTACATGTGTGTCTTCATTCAGCAAGTGTCCGATTCGTTTCTTCTTCTGTTACCCAACCGCATTCGGTGTAAATAACGGTTATATATACTAAAATATCCCCAAACATTTTACCGCAGATTTTGTTATTTTTCTTGTCTCTGAACCTCCGATCACCATGAATAAAGATGAATATTTACACAAAATGTGGTATGATATAATTTTAACTTTTCAAAAATAGCGTATTTTTCGTGCGCCGTATATTGCAAGTTTTTCGTAAGTATCGTATGCACTGTACGTAGCTTTATATTTACTAACCCAAAATTTCTTCGTAGAGCTACAGCTATATGTACCATATGTATGTTTTGTCACAAGTGTACACTTTCGAAAAATACCTCAATTTCGACAATCACGAGTACCCCGGTGAATTTTTCATTCCCTGATATGTTGTTGTTCTGTCCGTGCATAATTTAGTCTGAACCAGCAGTCAATCAGCGGTAAGCTGAATCCACCAATAAAAAAGTTTGTGATTAAGATGCGTGTATTGTTTATGCATGACGTAGCTGATACAATTAAACGCGACGCCATCGGAAAATCCCAACCAAATCGGTGATAATATATATCCGCGTGCTCATCTTGGAGTACATAGGGTTCATCTTATAGTCATCTTGGCGCAAGCAATTATAATGTACATATCATTGTGTTCAGCCTGTAGCACTTTAGTTACATGTCTTTGAGCTATTTGTGCGTACCCTGGTAATGTGCAGGAGCTACAGAAACTCCTTTAGGACTAAACCAGCACAAATAGGTTTAGATCAGAGCCACCCTTGGGTTTATTTTCCTTGTTAAGCAGTGGTCTCTGTCATTTGAACTGGTCCCTAGCTAGCCCAGTTTCCTTCATCCAAAGTGACTTTCATGGAATTCATTTCTTTGGTTGTCCTGTTTGCACCAGATGTGAACCTAAAGTTAACCATTTAATCAGAATTGTTAGATTTCATGTCTAGTTTCTTAATTTATACTGCTTAAAGCTGCACAAGATTATGTTTTACTGGACTCCAAACAAATATCATCCTCATTAATGTTGTTTTGATAATTTCAATATTTGTGTTAATAATGATTTTTAAATTTAGCTGACGAGAACATGGCAATACATGTACATATTTATGCTTTTTTATGAATTTGTTTATGGTTTTTTTTTTGTTCCTTAATGACTGAGGTAGGTCATTAATGGTAAAATGCTTTACGTTAGATTATTTCGATAACAGTTGTTTAGATTTTTTTTCACTTTTTTTATCTCAGGAGTCGGGAGGATTAGAAAAACTTCATAAAATAACGGGATGGAATGGGCCAGGTGCATTTGTGATATATTATCTGAAAACAATAATAACCGTTTTACTGCATCACTTATGTTGATGAAGAAACCGGTTACTTCAATAGTGATTTTGTTTTACAATACCAGTGAATTGTGTAGACAACAAAACTTTAATTCAAAAGCAAAAAGAAATCAACCACAATGAAAAGCTACTGGAATGGAAATTTCACTACCACAAAGAAACGAATATCACGAGCTGGAATATTTTACACTGAGTCCATAATGATTATAAAGATTTGAAGTCAAATTTTAAGGTGTAATTCAAGAGCATTTATCATCTGATTCAGCACTGAGATGGAATGAAGATCATCATTTTTGATGCAGCAAATGTTGGTAATTCTGGAACCAACATTGAAACAGTGAACTTTTTCAGTTTGAAAGTATTTAAAATCAACAGATTCCTCTGCTGGACTTCATGTGAAAATTTTGATCACAAATGGAACAGTTTTCGCCAGTGCTAATCATTGCATGTTTTATTGGATCTAATGATTTGGATTTCACAGATTCAAATTTTCAAGAAAGCTGGACTTTATTGCAACACTGTTTATTGAGATGTCACACATGCACCTGGAAAAAAATGTCAAATTCTGGACTTTAGTTCTCTGAAAGGAAGTACATCCCGGATTCCAAAAATATAAAGTTTTTGCAACAGCCACCCATGGATAGTTTTGTTATGCCTTTGTTTTGATTCATGTCCTTCCTCCCGTCGTATATCTAAACGAAAAATACAAAGATTCTGACTGAAAAGGTTATTAGTATGTGGTTTTGAAAATCAAACAACCCAGGAACTTTTATTATTGCCTCCAACCACCGACGTCCTAAATATCGCCTCTAAACTACAATTGTGTTCTGTATTGCCTCTAAGCCATTGATGTCTGAACTATTGCCTCCAAACTACCGATGTTCTAACTATTGCCTCTAAACCACAATTGTGTTCTGTATTGCCTCTAAGCTATTGATGTCTGCCGTTTAATTGCCTCCAAAACACCTCAACCACCAAAAATGTCCACCACTTGATTAATGGGTTAGCCTTGAATTATGAGAACCCCTAACACAGAAATGTTATTTTGTATGATTTTAAGATCACTTCATGATGAGTGATCAGGCGACCTGGTTTTATAAAAAGATCCGATCTACAGAACTGCCCGAAAGCCAGATCTGGACTGCTTGTAAAACTTGACCATTACAGTAGCTGCCAATGGTAAGGATATGTACTAAAACATGCGTGAGTCTCATATTTATGGAAACATGATCTAAAATAATTCATTTCGGGAGTTTTATATAGTAAATTATTTATAGCCTTTGAATTTTTTT